>OY728166.1:159297145-159476024 GCA_963277665.1 Viscum album | reverse complement strand
ATATTTCTCTCCCTGGCCTACTAACCATGTCAATGCCCCACTCTACTTCCCAGGGATGCACATTCCACGACGTGATCATCAGGTCTTCACTACCTCTTGTTTTTTACACCGAGCATGAATCACGTGGGCTTAGAGTAAGCATCGACCATGAAATCCTCTTCGGGAAGCCCAGAGTGTAATCCCCACATGTTTACCTGAACTAAGTGGTCTTTCATCCTTTCCAAGGCGAGGTATGTAGGAAGCCACCATGAGGTTCAATCCAAACACCACATTGGTTCCCACCACATTCACGTCGGTTCCCACCACCTGAACTACATGGACTTTGATCCATGACAAGGCGAGGTATGTAGGAAGCCTCCATGAGGTTCAAGCCCACCACCCCGGTCAATCTGACCTCATTCATGTTGGTTCACCGATACCTTGGAAAGCCTAGAGTTTAAGTCCCAAACACCAACCCAAACTAAAAGGACTTTGATCCTTTCCAAGTCAAGGTACGTAAAAGACCTCCCTGAGGTTCAAGCCCAACACCCAGTTGTTCTGACCTCTTTCATGTCGGTTCACCCACACCCATACCCGAACTATGTGGGTTTCGATCCCTATCTTCTAGAAATAGTACATTGGAAGCCTGCCTGAGGTTTATCCCCTTTCAGCGGTAAGCTGTTGTCAGCCCTATTTTAGCAGTAAGTTGTCGGAACCCCAATCAATGGTAAACATTTGTTAAGATTAAGTATGTTGACTTTGATTCACTGCCATGGGGATACATAGGAAGCCACCCTGAGGTTAAATCCCTTCATTTATGTCTGATCCTGACCTCTCCCTCGATACCGGGTGTTTCGGGAAGATCATGCCCCAACTAAGAGGTTCCACTTCCTCCGGGTCCCATCCATGCGTCCATTTTCACAGGACACCTCCTCAGGTGTCCCATCGTCCCACCAAACTATGAAGACTTTGATTCCCTACCACAAGGATATGTATGAAGTCTCTTCGAGGCTCAATCCCACCACCATCATTACCTCGAGTCGACTCCATACTATTCTCCACCCACTTCACTTAACTACCCATCATCCATCCTGATTCTTACCCATGCCACAATATTCCGGTATGATCATGCCGATCCACCTATTCGTTGTGCGTAGAAGTAAATGGGTAACAATATACACCTTAGCCCCGACATCAGTATTCCCTCCTGGGGATACATCTATCTGATCCACTCCAGTTAGTGTTCTGATTAGTCCAATCCATCTCCGCTAGACATTAAAATCATGGCATACCCTGTGTTAAATATAGGAAGCTGAGGAAAACCTCAGAGACATTCCCATAAAATATAATTCCCCGCATGCGACGTGGGATGCCTCAGACTTCCGCGCCCTCAAGAATCCCTATAATAAGGGGAAGAATCCCAGATGCACCAGTTTTCTAGCATCCAGACATGCTAGTGATGCCCAACATGAATAGTCCCCTGACCGAAGGTAGCTTCCCTGACTAGACCCTTTGGAGTGTCCTAACAGAAGCAGCATAATTAAATAGTGTTCATGAAAATATGGTGCTAGGAAGAGTTTCACGAAAAACATCTTAAGTCTATAAGGGAGAGAAAGACTAGGTAACGATCTCCAAGGAGGAATCCATGGAAGGAAGAACCGACATCCCATCATCCCATTTCTATCAAGGAGTAAAAGTCTATGAAAAAACAACAGATGTAACCCGCCTTTGGAAAGTGGGAATGTAGGGCAAGAAACAACACCTTTCATCCTCCAACAGACGAACGCACACGCCTTGAAGAAAGCGTCAGAAACATTTACTATAAATGACTTTCATACATATAGAAACTCAACGAGATATAGAGTTAAGAGGAAAAAATCATTTCTAATTTATGAAGAAGATACTAAGGTTTATCAATTTGAGAATGGAAGAAATAAAATTTACATGTTATGTCATATATTTTTTCAAATTCATCATCCTTATAATAGATTGAAAATACATGTAATGGTTTAATTGAATATATATTCCCCCACTTATTTTCAATAGAATAATATTTTGACTGGGTGAAAAAATTGATTTCACATTTAGAAAGAAAGGTAGTTATAGTCATTAAAAAATATGGAATAAACAATATATATTTTTATAATTACCTTATTATATATTAATACAGATAGAGAATAACATTAAAAATTTGTGTTTTGAGAAAAAAATATGTGACAATTTGACTGAAATATTTCTAGACCTAAATGGAAATAAAAAAATATTGATTTTCTTTAATATTAGACAAGAAATCCTTGAGAATATGTTTGGAGTTAGCTCCCACTTTGAAAGGAAATAAAACATATTTACCATTGGGTTGTCACACATTATGAAATAGTGATAAGACTAATTTGTATTTAGTGTCTGCAGAGTATTATTGTACCCCACAGATATTCTTAAAATTTGAATAATTTGGTTTCCTTGAAGGATTGAAAATTACTATGTATGAAATTTCATGATTGTAATGAATTGATGAAACTACTGCTACTTGTCCTACTACGTGGTATATTGATGAAATCATTCTGAAAGACTATCATTATGTTATATAATTTTATCAATTTTATTTTTAATAATTTCATTGATTCTAATTTGTTATATGTGTTGTAGAATAAATATTTTCTTATAATGTTTCTACTACAAATGTTTCCCCCTAAAATTTTGATGATATAATGATTCATTTGGTGAGTCAGTTGTTGTGTGAGGTATGAATATGTGGGACTATTTATTTAAATTTGATTTATCCTTTTGAATGATACATGAATTTTTTAAGGGATATATTAAAAATTAATTTCATCCAAAGGCCTCTATTGTTTATAAATGTTTATCTAAATAAATTATTGTGTTCTATACTAATTATTTTTATGAATTCAAGAAAATTGGTCTCCCTATATCTCAACATATGATAGCTGATAGTAAAGGTAGTGTGATTCAAGTCTAAAAGGTAACATCCATTATATATGATCACATGATTTAGGAACATTTATACATTTTGAGCAACATGAATGTGGTTCATCCCTATATATGATCACATATTACTAAATTAAAGGTATGATATCAAAAAAAATGTAAGAGTGTATGATGGTGGAGTGTAGAAATAATTTTTTTCATGGTTTAAAAAGAAATTCATCGTAGATATATCTACATTAGAAACATTTAAATGGTTGGTAGGGGACCATATCTTAATGTGATCACATGGTCATGTTTTAACATTAATGGGTATACATTTTAAACAAAAAATAGTATGATAAGTGTACCATTCAATATATTGGGGTAAAGGTCATTTTGGAACCATTTAATTTATATAGTAAAAAATATGAAGACCAAATTTATGTATCATGGAAATGTTATCTTGTTCTAGAGGATACATGGGAAATTGATTATACTAAATTTAAAATAATAATTTTTATGTTTAACTAGGATGATAGTAATAGGGTGAGGGATTTGATGATCATGGGTTCACACTAGTTGATTGGAAAACATTTAGTTTCAAAGTGGAACTGTTTATCATGGTGACACATGAAAAGAAAAAAAATTATGTCATTGATCCATCAATAGATTAATGATCCGTCATTTTATAAGGAAAATAATTAATTTGGGCAATGAGGTTGATGATGATGTTATGGATTTATATGAAGCTTAATCATCAAATGCATCATTTTTATGATAATATTGTCTATTCATAGATAGTGAATTCTGTAAAAATTGATAATGCTGAAGGGATATGGGAAAACCTTAAATTATTCTCCTAATTATTTAGGTAAATATTTATATTTTATTTATTTTTTTAAATTTACAAGAATTAACACTCAATTTTTTAATTAATTATTGTATGAATAATTATATATATATAGATTAGTTATAGGGTTTTTTGTGTAAATGTTTTTATTCAGCTGTTATAGCTATATAAATTACTTGAGAAACCAACATACATCATTATGTTGAGGTTAAATTTACAAATATGAGAAAAAATCTTTGTAAACATGATATTTAATGTTTTAAATGTTTATATCATTTTATGATTAATATTTATATTTAATACTTTAACTTTTATGTTTTTGGTGATGAATAATGACATCATTTTTTAAAACTTATTCATGCATGATATTATTATTTTTAGTACATATTTTTTTTGTCATTATTTTTAAATATTAAATTTTACAATGTTAAGAAAATTCATTAAAATTCATTTTATTTTACCATTTTAGTTATCGACATGAAGTGAGAGGAATATATAAATTTGTCTATGTATTTTATTCATTCTAATAAATATTTAGTAATCTAACTATTTTCTGAAAGATTACATTTAATTTTCAAAACATTATTGTAGGGATATTTATATGCCTCTTATAGGGGAGTCTTATATTTCTTCTATAGAGAAATCACTTTATAGAGTTGATAAACATGTGATTACACATTTACAAAATTTGTAACTTGCATGTAGAAACCAAGTAATAAAAATTATTTTTGATGATAATAATAACACTATGGGACCAAATGCAATGCATATTACCAGTTATATCACAATATAGAGCCGTTTTAGTATTATCATTTTCTATCCAAACTTTAATTTCATTGACACAATGGATAAAGAGAATATGTTGGAGTCCATAATAGTAAACTATCTCAATTTATTTATTTTTACATCATTCTTCAAATATTATATTTTTTAAATGAATAATATCTAGTTTATTAAACTTCAAATGACATTTAATATTATGAAATTAGATAAATTAAGAAAATATTTCTATCTTTTGAGGAAGTTCAACGGAGAGATTAAAAAATTGATAAAAAATGTGTTTTTGGAAAGTTAAAAAAAGAAAAATCAGGCCACAAGTAAGGGTTTTTAGATGTAGACACATGGAATATATTTTTCACCATCTTACATGATGAAGTATTAATGGTATGATAATTATATTATATTATATAATTTATTTTATATTACCCAATTACTTGTTATTGTATTTTTATGTAACAATCTTGAGGAGATCCCATCAATATATATATTTACTGCATGTAAACTCTTATACTTTATCATGTGAGGGGTACAATTTATTGGAGATGAAAATGATGGAAGAAAATATTGATGCATTAAGAGCTCAATCTGGCATTGGTTCAAAAGTGGTCCAATTGCTTACTCTATCTCTACACACTCTCCATGAAAATTAAAAAGTGTGTAAAGGAAAAATATTAAAATTATCATATAGAGAAACAAAAGAAAGTATATAAAAAATATATAATAAATGAATTTTTCTGTTTTATGAATTTTTGTTTTTTATATTAGATGAACTAAATACCATTTTAACTTTTATATTAGGATGAAAATTTAGAGATTGTGATCTAGTAGAATTTTATCCATGAGGGTAGGATAAATATCTTAGCTATAGATTTAGGAAATCTTGATAACCCTTTCCAAGTTAGAGGATATTTGGCAGGTTTAAGTATTAATAAGTATTTTAGTCATCAAACTAAGAAATCAGTAAACACAAAAATATATTCCTTAAAAGAAGAGCTATTCCATGGGAAATAATATCTAATCAAATGTGTAGACTATGAATGAAAAAATTGAAAAGACAATCCTAGCCTGTGTAGCTTTCCAAACCATCCCAACCTACATACTATGATCCTCCACCTCCTCATTCAGACAAAACCTCATATTATGATCTGTATGATGGAGATACCCATTTATGTATTATACCATACTAAGTCGTCCATATATTTATAGATTCTTTAAATCACCAACCTGTATAGTTGGGTCAGGTAATATTATCATTACAAGATTTTACTGATCCAACCAATCTACTTCCATTCCATATTGAGGAGGTTACTAGAGCAGGATATTGTGTGGTTATGTTATTTTTTACTTTGGTGGTCTAGTAATCTCTATCATCTGACATACAAGGTATGCATTGTTTTTTATAAATTATTTACATTTTATTAAAAATTTGATATAATATTTTTGACTATCAATTAATATAGAAGTATCTAAAATCAAAATAATTAGTACAAGTGAAATAAAAGGTCAAGAAGCAAAAAATTCGGATAATTTTAAAACTAATAATTGTAAAGAATGATTATACCATTTTTATTATTCTTTGGATAATATTTATGTGTTCTGAATGAAAACTAATATATGTTGAAAAGACTATCCCTTTAAAATATTCCAAAAAAGAGATCATGGATCTATTAATTTGTTATTACCTCAGTATTTATTTATTATAATTTTTTCCCTTTGAAGTAAATTTTTGTTTCAGCCTTTCTTTCTTTAAATAAATATTAATTCAAGTGGCTTACAATATTACTTATTTTACGAGGTATCTACACACACCGTTAATATTAAAAATGAGACGACTGATGTTTATGGTATTATTGATCTAGAATTAATTTTATTGGCTGTGCAATATGTGAATACTTTTGTCATAGTAACATATATTTTTGAGATATTATCAAATATAGTGATTGTGTGCTATTTATTTCCTTACATTTTTTATAATAACATAAGGATAAATATGAAATAATTTCAATTATAGGCTAATTAATTGTGAAATTTTTATATTGTACTGGTTAATGGATGTGAGGCATATTTTCCCTAAATGAATTCAAATTATATAGGTTTCACTCTTAATTTGGTGATTTTAATAAAAAAATAATTTTTTTTACACAATTACATTTTATTAATTTTTATAAGTTCATAATATTTAATTATTACTATTTATATATGTTTTTTTAGTTGATATATATAATAATATAGGTTAGGGAAAAGTTTAAAAAGATCACTTGTTGAAAAAGCAGCAAAAAAATACAATATATGTAGGTAATGGGTAATATATTTTATATTATATAATAATTTTTTAGAATATATATTTCTATTGGTTTTTATTTTCATACTAATTTTGTATAACTGCAATTTTGTCTTTAAAAGAGATGGCAGAATGTGGTTAATATGTTTTATGATTCATGTATGAAATAATAATAACTGGTTCAAAGAATGAATTTGAGAATTTTAGTAATATTAATTATCTTATTTTTTATATATAAAATTTCTATTTTTTAGTCATATAACATTCATTGTTATTTTCTATTTTCAATGGTATCGAGTAATGAATGGTGAACTTACTCATCTTCACAGATTTTTTTCAAACAATTTGTTATGATTTTTTTGTCATTTAAATTACCTTGTATGCCACTTTAAATTAAATTATATTAAATTATTATTTATACCATTTTTTTTATAATTTTAGTTGGTATATTTTGTTTGATTTTATAGGGGGTTTTCTTCATAAATTTAGTTTTTAGGTGCTGTACATTAATCTTTTAGAAAATTACTAAACAAGTAAGGTTTTTTCTGTTTTAAATGTTTATTATTATTTATTATTATTATTTTTAAATGTTTTGATAATTTATATATGAAAAATGCTTATGAAAAATGTTTTAGAATGATAAATTTTCAATATAGAATAAAAATAAAATCAATTACATGAAATTATTGGTAAATATATTTTATATTAGATAATATATGATTTTTTATTATATACATATGTTTTTGTGTTTATTTTCAGGTTAATAATTCATAACGAGAGTGTCATCGTCATAATGGAAGGGTGGAATGTTGTAATTTTATATTAAGATTCATGTTTTGGATAAGAAAAGTATGGATGTTGACTAAATTTGATATGGTCAGTTTTATTAATTTTTTTAGATTTTATATCAAAATGTTCTATTTTTTAAATCTAATAGTATTCATTCTTACTATAGATTTTTAATTTTATTGATCCATTTAAAAATAAAGTACTTTCCTAACTTATATGTTTACAATTTTTTAAGTTATGTATTACATTTAAATTATATGATGTTTTTATTTTATTTAAAGAATAAAACATTTCTTATTCGACATTCATTTTTCTAGGTTTGTATATTTTGTTTTTTTATAATTTATTCTTGTTTTAATTTTTTTACAAATAGTAAAATTATAAATTATAAATTATTTTTTGTTAATTTTAAGTTAAAAAAATGAGTAATTATTTTTTTTTATTAATGATTGTATATTCTATTGTTTTACTTGTTTCAGATGTTTCATGTATGTTTCTTTATTAAATAAAAATAAATGAGTATTTATACCAATTGTCTTTTACTTTTAGTTGGTACATTCTATTTGATTTTATTGTTTTATTCATTGATTTATTTTAGTGAATTAGGTGGAGTAAAAATATCATTTATAAAATTATTAGACAAGTAATATTTATTCTTTTAATAAGTTATTTATAGATTATTATTATTTTTTATATGTTTTGAAAATTGATATAAGACAAAAAGTTCATGGAAATGTTTTTACAATGATCAATTTCCAATAAAAAGACAAATAAAATAAACTATGTGAAATTATTTGTAAATATATTTTTTATTGGAAAATATAGGTTTATTTTATTTTATATATGTATTGGTTTTTATATATATTATAATGTTTCATAACTTCAGTGTCCTTATAAAAAATAATGGGTGTGATGTATTTTTTCTAAGATTCATGGCTGAGACAATGACAACTGGGATGACGACTGAATTTTATAAGATTAGTAATATTAATTATTTTATTTTTTCTATAAAATTATTCTATATTTTAATCTTATAGCATTCATTTTTATTTTAGATTTTCAATGTGGTCACATTGTATAAAAATTTAGAACTTACCCATCTTCATGAAATCTTTTCCATCTAGAAAAACCAACATAAATGGTAATCGAATACATGAAACTTTTAATATTTCAATTGATTGGTTTCTTTGTAATGTTAATATCATTTTGTGATCCCATTATTGCTTCAAATTGGTTGTTTGCGGTTTATATATTCTAATGCATCACCTCAGTTATTAGATTCCATCTCATGCTTTACCTTGGTATGAATTCTTCACTTATAATGCCTTCTCATCCAATGCAAAATTAGTGATTCCTCAACACTTTTTCTTAATATTTTTTTGACCTTCAATCCTTCCATTGAAAATATTATTTTATTCCAGTTTATATAGAATTCAAAGGTGATATAGTATTAAATTTATCATTTTTTATCCCAATTTCAATTTTTAGTTTTTAAAACCTATATTTGTTTCTTTTTTCCATTGAACTATTGGGTTATATAAATCATTAATCCTCTGCCCATATATATATATGAAGTTTATGGTATTAATCCAAAATTTGTTTCCCAATAGTAGTCATAAAATTTATATCCAAATATTACATCATTAGTTTGGATTCATTTTCTCCTATTTGTTAATATTTTTTTGAAATTCATGGAATCTTCTATAAAATTTCACTTATTTTTCATTATTATGGAAATGGATCCTATATAAATCACGATTTGATTAGATGTTTTACGGTTGATTAATTTTTTATTTAATGGAAAACAAATTGAACTTATATTCATGTTTTTCATGCTAACATCGATGAATTTTAGGTTGATAAGATTTAAATTTTCACATCTATTACCCATTAAAAATAAATTTTACACACATTTGGATTCTAGTATCAAAATATTTTTTTTATGAATTTATAAAATATTTTTCATAATATATAGTAATTTTCTTTTGTAGTTTAATTGTTTTTGTAATATATAAATAGTATTTTCATTTATTCATTATAAAACCCATTATAATATAAGTGGTTCTATAAGTCTCATGTTGTTTTATTTACATTTTAATATTATTATGTTTCTAAATGTGTTTGAGATTTTGTTTTAATATTTCTATTTTATATTACATTTTCAAAATAAGATGTGTTCAAAAACTAATTCTCTTGATATAACAGGTATTTGATAACATTTAATTAACCATTTTAATAAAATGGTTTATGTTTTATAAAGCTTTTTTAATATTTTTGTTTAGTTGTGTGAGTTTATAAAAAACTACAATCAAAAATAAAATATAATTCCATTTATGATGTTATTTTTGGATATGTTAAATTTATTTTTTTATACAGTGGTTTTTGGCGGATTGAGTTTAACCTTTGTCAACCAATGTAATATTCTCCCTTATACAATGAAATGTTATATCAAACTAATGATCTTTGTGGAATACTTTAAATGAAAACACTAATGATTATATTATTAATCATTACTTATGTGTTTTCTATTATATTTCATATAGTTTTTTAGAAAATATTTTTTTACATCACTTATTAAATTATATTTTTTCTTACAAGTTTTTATATGTTGTATTTGTTTTATTATGTATATTATATCTTGTATTACTGGTTTTTAGATATTTATTGAGCATTTAATTCACTGTATTTGTTTCAAAAAACTTTATATAATTTCCACATCATTTTTTATAAAAAACGGGTTCGAATCAATATTATTGCTTTTTTAATGTCTCTTTATGGTATGAAATGATGTTTAAAGTCCACCTGGATTTTTTTAAGACATTTAACATCATATTTTACTATAAACCAATTCTAAAATTCATTTTTAGTCACTTTCAACAATGTTTTATGGTAAAAAGTGTTGTTGAAATCGTTTAGTGAATTTTTCCTAGTCCTTAATAATGTGAATAACAATGTTACTTTTTTTTTTGGAAAAAATGACATTGAAATTTAATGGTGATATTCTCTACATTAGTTTTACAATAAAAATGATGTGTAAATATATGTCCAACATCAGTTTATAAAAAAATTACATGGAAAGACCCATTAAATTTTCCTTTATTTAATTTTTATACATTGGTTTTATTAAAACTGATGATAAAACAGTTATTTATAATGCCACCTATATAAACATTAGTTAAAAACCAATTTAAAAATGTAAAAGAATGGAACATGAAATATATTTTTCTAGTAGTCTTATTTTTTGAGAATTCCAGTAATTGACCATCAAATTTTGACATATTTTTACCCATACATTGAATTACTGAGTGGATATGGGAGATTTGGAGTAAGACTTATATTGATATTTCATCTTCTATAAATCTAATAATGTTATATAGTGAGTAGAGATATTACATGGTATGTCAGATCATTGTCCCCATGTTCTCTTAAGATTATTCCTTAATAAAAAAACGGGTAAAGTCAATTTGTTATTTTATTTTAAATTTATACATTCATTATTTCATGTTATTTATATTTATAGGTTAAAATTGTTCTCTACAATAAAACAATAATATCAAGTCAAAAGTGTTTAAATCAGAACAACCTTATTTACCCCCACTATTTGGGTGTATTTAGACCTATGATTGTAACACATTCTCTTGAATGTAGTTTGTGGGATATTCTCTTCTATCACGTAAATATGGGGAGACCCCAACATCAAATATATTTTAGATAACCACCTTGAACTCCTAACATGATCAAATAAATTATATATACTAGGAAGAAGGGTACAAATTATTAATTATCAATTGGGTCAATATCCAGTAATCAATTAATAAATGAAAATTGTCTTCAACAATATTGAAAAAATAGAAGTATTTACATCGATGTTATCATGTGTATAACCCCATTTTATTTTAGTTCCTCCAACAAGGAATTCAACTATATAATATCTCTTAGTGTTATCTTAAATGGTTTGATGAATATAATATTTTTATATGGAACAAGATTAATCACACACTCGACCTCCCAGTGAGATGAAAAACTAAAGACATAATTAGAAACAATCTAGGTATAGATTGATATATGTTTGAAAAACTAGATTTCTTATATCATACAAATTCACCCAAGTGACACTAATAATTTATTTCATGTCCATACATGGATATCTATGGTTAGGTTCTATCCAACATTCCTAAAAATCCATGTTCCCAACCAAATTGTAGAACTCACCTAACACAGAAATTTAAGATACTTTCCTACGATAATGGTTGATGTGTGATCTATAATGAGTCAACTAGTGTTTAATTATGATTATATCATAATTACCCATGTAAATAACTAGAAAATACCATGGAATGTGATACCTTATAACCAGTATGATACATCCTAAATTTCTCTATACACAAAAAAGCACTTCACCAAAGGTGTGTAAAAAAGAAATATTCCCATCAGAAACCTTGATAACACACTACATTCTCTAATAAAATAAGTATAATGAAAAAGAGTCTATCATATATAAATAAAATAATAATTAATATAAATTCAATTTACCTAGAATCAACACTCAAAAGGTTGATTTCTCTTCTCTATTATCATATAGAGTTTGGTTAACTGATAAAATACTCCCAAAACCTAGGCTTAGGTATCAACCTCCTATAATCTAAGTACTCCAAGAGATACCAATATGATATAAAATCTTCCAATAGTCCTGGGGTACCCCATTTACCATCATATTTTGATCATCTATAATATCCCAAATACCACTATAAGGTAAATTCACTTAGCATGCTCTATGTCTATAACATTTTCCATCACCTCAGTAATGATGGTTCAATTTGAAATATTAGAGGACAAATATGAATAGAATATATTTAATTTTATTTGAATTTGGTGTCATAATCCAAAATAAAAATGACTAAACATGGATATCTTTTCACTAGAAAACCATAAAAAAAGGTAAAGTAGACCTATAAAAACAATATTACATAATGTATCATGGGAAAACACCCTTGTGTAAGCTATATAAACTCCGGAAGTATCACCATTATAAAGGACATAAGATATACCTCATAAAATAAATTGTTAAAGAAATATTTTTATGATAGTCGTATATTTCAAGCCTCTTAGGTTTTCATATCCCAAAAAATATTTAATTGGTACACATAGTGTTTACATTTTTAACATAACCCCCACTAGTTGGTATATTTATCTGATCAAGTATTCTATAAAGAGATGGTAACCATAACCCCATAACCTATATGAAATTTAATAAAAAGACCTTAATAAAGAATCCTAGAATCAAACAGAAAATTGTAAATCTATTATAATATAGATTAATGGATAACTAGGGTCATTTCACATAGGACCCTTCTAAAAACCATTTATGTACTTAACTTATGAATCTTTTTTTTGAAATTTTCAATGATAAATATTATATAAACATAGGAAGTGATGTTTTTAAAATGAAAATAAGTATAACCAATAGAGTATATGATTATAGGTTGGTAATTGAAAATAAATCAATGTTACTATAATTATCTAAATTAAATACATTAACCAAATAAATACTATTCATAATCCACCCACTACTAACTATTTTTTGGTCACTCAATAAACTTTAAAGAACAAAAATTCCACAAATATCGTAACTCCTTCAATGTAAGGAATGATAAAAACACCTTGACTAAGAGTGTAAAGCCATTTTTAGCTCATTTCCACTATATGTTATTTTATCTCAAAACCCATCCTAGTCCACGATATACAAGATGGTCTATGATAAAGGAGATTTTTTTTGTTTTATAGTGGAATATGGGAGGTTGAGGATGTGATAAATAATGTCAAAGAAGACTAACCAACATGTAATCACCGTCAATGGCCATAGATGGCCCTTGAAAAATCTAATCTTTTATGTGTTAAACCTGTATCCAATTTTACTATCAACATGGAAGAAAATCCAAAATATAACATTTCATTACAACTTACCCTAAAAACTTTTTGCATACATTGTAATAATTTATTTAACTCATTCATATTTTTAGGACATTACCAATTACAGTTTTAAAGTGAGTTCATATTCCAATTCATTCTTAAATTATATTTTCAGTCTCACCAATAATTTATAAAAATCAATAAAATTTATAATGTGAGTGGAGGAAAAATTTTCCTTAGGGTATACTGAAATACATTATGTTAAAAACATCAGTGAATAATTTTACACTTTTTGGAATTAATTTACCACATTGAATTTTCCACCATTCTTAAAAACATTTCTTATGTTTTGTACAAGTCTACAAAGTTGATTAAATTTGGATTAATCTTCTCAATAATTTATCTTAAAGTAATTATCAATGATGATGATTAAATTTTTTACAACAACATATTTTTTCATATGAATATCATATTTCACAATCATTTAATAATATCTTCTATTAATGGTTATAAGTGGGTCATGATCCATATTTCACTACATAATGAGTTCAATTTGGAATTCATCTGATCAAATTTTTATTCTTGTATGGTATCACACCAATCATATCATATATAACTTTTGTATGGTTGAATAAACTTCACTTTTCCCAATCCATCGTATGGGTACTCTCAACATGATCCCTCTAAAAATATAATCCTATTATGGTCCCCTTACTTCAAATAACCCTAATCAATAAAAAAATATTAACATGATCCTACTAGGGTAACCCATTAAATTTTTTCCATACTTATGAAAATCTAGGGGAACCCATGTTAAACATGAAATAACTGGCCGGATAATCAGGGTCATTTTAAGTCTTCACTTCGGATGTAATTGGAGACTTAGTTTATAGAAATGGGTTTTATATCACTATCATGTCTCATGTATTACCTTTACATGTATCAAAAATTATAATTATTTATTTTTGAATCTTATTAATTTTACCAAATAAGTAAGATAAAACCATATTTATTTCTAAATCTTAACACAACTCATAGTTTGTGCTAATAAATTAATACATATATTCATCTATTTACTCATACATATTAAAATTTATCCTCTGAATAAGGTACATGAATCTCATTAATTTAAAACATTATAATCATACTAAATATAAAACCCCTATAATATTAATCTTGGATTCATAGATTGCCAACCCCTACTTTTGTAAACAACACACATGCCTCCTAGAAAGTCATCATTTCAACCCAATTTCCCTCTACCCAATGTTACATTACTCAATATAGTCCCCAATCCCATAACAATTCTAACAATTAATATGAATAAACTATATTAAACCTTTAAATTCAATCTCATAACCTAGAATAATCCAAATTCAAGCTAGAAGAGAATGAAATTAATTTTCATACCTAGAACATAACTCCTTAGATGCATATATGATAATTCATAAAAGTATTTTAAAACTTTAAAATAAATCATAGGACCATTAATAATATAATTTTTTTTGAAGAAATAATTTAATAAAATAAATAAATTAGCTATTCATAAATTTAAACACGAGAAAAATAACTTATGAACAATTCATATACTAATTAATTATAAATATTTTATAATTATTAAATGCATTATGAATATTCCATAATTAAATATTTTTTTTCTTATTTAAATCTAATATTAATTCATTCATATTATCCTCTAATATGGAATGCTATTAAAATGTGTGATATTAGATGAAATATAAACATTTTATATTCCAATTCTATAATATAATCAATTTACATAATCTAGATATCAAATATCTAATATTATTTAACCCTTGGAGATATAAATGATCAAAACACCCTTTGAAATGGTTTAGATATTTCTAAAAAATATGACCTTTCTATATTTAATAGATCAAATTAAATAAATTTTGATAACTCATAATTTATATATAAACTAATTTATATTTTACGTTATTATATAATTTTGAAACATTTTTTTAATTAACTTTAAAATTTATAAATAAATATTTTATATCAAATTATTATGTCAAGCCTTCTAATTGTAAATAGTAGTTTTTATTGACAATTTATATTATAGATATTTATTTAATAAATGTCTCATAAAAATTTAATTATTAATTATAAACAATTTATAATTATAATTTATAAAATTTTAATAAATTAAATTAATGTCACAAAATAATTTTCCCATGATTTATAATATTTTAAAAATTATATAAATCAATTCAGAATTGAAATTTAGAAAAAAATATAGCATGTTATTTTTAATGATATTTTTATATCATTACAAACAACTAAAAAGTTGTGCAATTATATTAGCACTCTTAGTTATAATTTTTGATAAATATTATGTAAATTGTAGTGTTAATATAACATGGGTTTCATAACATAAACCCAATAGTGGTGGTTTCCTACATAATATAATTCTCTGTCATTCAAAAACCGGGGCTTATGATTGGACTTGTATAATAATAACATAATGAGCAGTGCTATGAGTCCCCATCTTAAAACGTTACACAATATTGAGTTATGTCAAGAATTTACATTCATTTAAATTGAGGATATTTTTAGGTGTATTTTTTTAGAGAATTAGGCCATAACAATTTTCAAACAACTCAAATATTAAAAAATAGACAAGTCTACTCGCTATCCATTTTTTATAATCTAAAACATTTTAAAATAAAACATGAATTTTTTTTATTGACAAAAATCTTTATAAAATTCTTCTTGACTTTTTTCCTTTCTCTTACCCATCCTTATACCCTATGGAAAACATTTAAAAAACATGGGATGATCACAAAAATATAAGTAAGTGATATAAAATAAGGAATGAAACTATTAGTCTATAAATATTTTAAGCTCATAAAAACATTTTAAAAGAATCGTACTTTTCACCCATATAACATATATTATTTAACATAACTGATGATATCATAAGATTCCTAAAGAACTAATAGAAATCATAAAACTTAAAGATAACTTTTGGAATCTATATCATTCTTACATTGTAGCTTTCACATCTACATAGGGAGTAACATTCATGGTTACATTGGGAATACACATCATAGTATATTCAATAAATATATTAGGTGAAACCCTAATGTTTAACTTTATCACATTACCCAATGCATTGGAGATCTATCACAGGCTCAAACTACCTTGTTTTATCATAGAACCACCTTTAGTCATAAAAAATTCCCATGAAAAATAACATAATCATAAAACATGAAACATTAATAAATGAAAAAAATAACGTTTCCACTTCGAAATCACATTTCATTTTTACAAATCCACACAATCCTAAAAAAAATTTATATTAAAATAAAAGTGTATACATGAAAAATAATTATAAAAACATCAGGGTGGCATAAAAGTGTGAAATTCAGTTCATGACATATATATTAAAAAGGACATTCAAAGTTATTGAAATAATCACTCCATTTTTAAAACACAATTAAATGATTTTAAAAGAATATTTATGAATAAAAGTATCCCATACCACATTAAATTTTTTTAAATGAGTTAACATTTTTAATCCTTCATGTCCATATAAATGAATCCCTAAAACCATTTTGAAAAAATGAACATCACTGAGAATGCTTTAGAATAATAAATCCTTAAAACTTATAAAATAATGTTTTAGTTAAAGAGACCATTGCCTCAAGTCTGAATCATATCATAATTTCTTTATCCTAATAAATAATAAACATAGGTTAATTAATAATTGTTTTTGAACATTTTTTCATGTTTATTATTCCTTTTATATCATTAAATAACATGTTATAATAACTTGTTATTTATTTGAGTTCACATCAGATAGTTTGATGATATTTGGTATATTAGTCAAAAATGGGCTTGGTATGATATCAATAGAGCATGTTGTCAGAATTCCATCATCTCAAAAATAATATTCATGAAATAATTATCAATTTTATAAATTAATTAAACTTTTAAATCAAGTCCTTAATTATGGTTACGAAAAATGAACAACTTTATAATCATGGATACGGTAGGTCGTACATACGCAAGAGTAACATTTTCATTTTTCATTGATCTTTGTGGAAATTAGATAATTAATATTTTATCTTTACATGATTATAATAAAATAATTAATATCATATTAATAATTTAAATTTACTTATATATATATATATATATCAAAAAAGTGATAGAGTGAATAAAAAAGAACCACATCGCTTTGTGGAGGTGATGGTTCACACATACACACGATAGATGTTATAATTTTTATGCGCATGGAAGGAAAGAAAATAATCGATATGTTATTATTTTATAATGACTAATATGTCATTAGTATCACATATGGATATTAACTCCAGCATTATAACCAGTCATGGGTGATATTTATGGAAAATAAATTATATCTGTTTGTGGAATTGATAGTTCACATATATACATGAATGATTAATTACATTCAAATTTGATGGAAGTGGAGATGTATTTAGGTGATTATATTAACAAAATAATATCTCAGTATATTTATTAAAGTAAATTTATTATATCATCAAGATTGGAGGATATTTGAAGGAATTGGAAGAATAAATACAAAATAAGCAATTAAATAAAAACATTACCTTTCTTCAGATTATCACCTTTATTAACATCTTGACACCTATAATAAGGGTGTTATTACTAAACTAAGGCCTAAATAATGTGGTGAGGGAATATAATAAGTGGTTTGGGTAGAGTTTTTCCAAATAAAAATATTTTTAAGTGTTAGGAATAGTGAAGAATGGGTGTCTTTTATAGGAGAGGGGAGTGGCACCATTAGAAACCCTTAAAATATTAAAATAGTATAAATTAATTTTCGATACCAAATCATCCCAAACTGATTTATTTGGGATATGTTTTTAATTTGGGTCTAATACCAATCATACAATTAAATTTTTACATGTTTACAATATTTTTTAATCCTTACCTTTTTATTTTAATCCCTTTTAACTCTTACTGATTTTCAACTAATTTATACTTTGAGAGTTAAAATAATGACCATAATTTAAGAACCCAGATCTTCTATTCAGGTATATTTATCCTTTTTCTGGAGTTTTTGAGAAAAGAGGAGTTTCTGGAAATTTTTGAAGTACATGTCGTGTACTTTAAGAGTACACGGCGTGTACTTCATTGCTGCAGGAGGCCGTGTGCTGGCCGTTTCATGGCCACACACACGATCGTGTGGGGTGAAATGGAGGATGCCTAAAGTGGAGTATGGAGAGGGCATGTACACACAGTGTAATTAAAAATTACATGCTATGTAATTTGTTTTTTTCATTAAATGGACTGGGGTTATGTCTAATGGACAGGGGTGTCTTCTTCTTCGGTCGAAACATCCTGGAGCACTCATACGGTGCCGAGACATCCCTGAGCCCCCGATCACACAATTTTTCTTCAAATCGACCACTGTCGATTGCGTTGGAACTGCAATAGTAAGCTATTCATTATCCTAGACCTTTGTTTCCGGAATTTTCTTCATTTCTGAGTTATATTGGGTTGTAAATTTTAGACGATTTCTTAGATCTACATCATTATAAGGAGATTCATGCTTCAAGGTTCAAGTATATTGATCTCCTAACCCCGAGGTAGGTGGTTTGTTCCTTTCTGTTGAAATAATTTGAGTTTTATGTTAAAATTTTCCCAATAACCCTGAACGGGGTATTGCACATTTACCGTTTTAGTCCCTTTGTTTGCCTCCTTTGCTTGTATGCCTGAGTAGAGCTTTTTATTTGTGAATAGGAATTTTTGTTGTGCTTTGGTAGTTTTTCCCATGCATTTTTTGCCTTTATTTGACCTTTGGGTCTAGTTTCTTATTAGGCCACTGTTTCTTTTCTCATGCCTAGTATTGTAGGATGGTGTGACTGTTGTTCTGTTATGCTGATATGCTGTAGAATGCTAGCCAAGTAGTTTTTGAGGTTTACTTGGGCCGATACACGTTTCTATACTTTCTTGAATTATATAGGGTCGTGAGAACCTGGTGTATAGACCATAGGGATAATTGACGTTGAGGGATTCTCCATAGTGTCTTTATAATTATACTATGTGAGACCACAGAGGGAATTGACGTTGTGTGCTTCCCTAGAGTGTCTGTAGTTCCTCGATGCGGGCCACAGAGGGGAATTAACATTGAGTGCTTTCCCAGAGTTCTTTTAGTATGATACAAGACTATAGGGGAATTTACAGTGAGTTCTTCCTTAGAGAGCCTATAATTTAGCTGAACCAGAGGGGTGAGACTATGTGTGCCTCCCAGAGGTTTGCTAGTACTTTTTGGTTGAACCATAGGGGCCAGGTTGTGAGAACTACCTAGAGGGTTATCGGTTTGTTTCTACTTTCTTGATTAGAGGATTACTTTTTTGTGAATTAAATGCTTAAAACTGTCAATTGTTTACTTTTGAGTACTTTCCTTTTTACTGATTTCAGTACTTTTACATAAAATATACTCTATGACTGTTAGGAACAGATCTTTGGGTGGTTGCCTACTAGGATTTAGTCTCACACCCTGTTTGGGATATGCTTTTGGGTCCAAAAAGATTATATTGCTGCAGGAATAGACAAGGGCAAGCACCCTTTGACTTTAGGTTCATGATTGCATCAGAGTTGGAGAGCATGGGACCAAGTCAAGGCTTGCGATGGTGAGGAGTTTCTCATCTTTTTTTCTTTTGTACTTGGTTTAGTACTGTACTCAGCATTGTGACTTGTTTGGATCCTTTCCTAGGCATATATGTATCATTCATCATTTATATATATATTGGCGCTCCAGTTGTTTCTTTATCAGTCTTCCGCTGTTTACTGATGTTGGATATTTACGGCTTCCGCTACTGTGTGTTGTTTACTTCAGCTGTGTACTCTTCCAATGATGGCATAGTTTCCCCACCATCACACCTAAGGCACTCACTACTTGTCGACAGCCTCTGGTGTTTGGGGAAATGCGCTTGAAGCCATGTGACAAACTGGGTACGGGGCACTTCTGGGTGGTTTCAGGAACCAGGACGTTAAAAAGTGGTATCAAAGGAGTTATTTTATCTTGATTTACTATTTGGAGCCTATATCTAGGTATAAGATGGAATATGTACTTGGTAAAAAGCTGTGACCGGGAGTAGCTAACCCATGTATAGGGAAAATCCAATCTACCTCATTATTGCAATTTTTTTTCTGGTTTGCAATTTTATGATTGATTTGATTTTCACCGTTGGGTGATTCACATGTTTTGTCCAATTACCATTGATATTATTGAGGTTCTATTTATGTCGTGACCCGTTGAGATGAGGGTGTGCCATCTCATGAATCATATCGGAACTTTATAGAAATCACATGACATGCATTTTTTCCATGCCATATAGGATGCATTAGTGATTGCATGTTGTTGTGATAAATGTTGTGTAGAATATGCATGCGGTTGTGATAGATTCCTTGATAGAAATACATGTCATTTGATAGGGAAGTCTGTGTAAGGTTTGTTTGAATGAACTCCAAGCTTCAGTTCCTAAGGTGTTATGGGCCCTTATAGACAGGAATTTGGTGCATCATTGCAATGTTTTCTTGTTCATAACTTGTATAGGATGACAAAATTTGATTCACGGGGAGTATGGGCCCTCATGGATCAGAATTTGGCACTTTCAATGCTTGTTTTAGTGTTTTCTGGGTTTCGAGGTAGTTTATGGGGCTTACTGTCTGGGAAAACCCAGAATACACACCGTGTAATGTTATGTACACGGCATGAGTTCTTCTGTTCGGGAAGAAACAATTTTTCTTAAGTACATGTCGTGTACTTTATGTACACTCCGTGTAGTCTCTGACCGTGTCGTAGGATATGTGGGCAGAGACATGGGATGAGAAAAGTTTGGTTGAAACATGTCATGTCCGCATTAAACACACCATGTATTATAATCCAAGGAACCCGGACGTGTAGCTAACAACAGGGGTCGGTGGAGTCTCTTCTTATAAACTCCGTGTCTACCCTGAGCACACCATAGAGTATGACCCAGGTATCCGGCCGTGTCAGAAACAACACGGGTCAGTGTAATCCTTTCACGTACATACCGGTTCTGTCAGGAACACGCTGTGTAGTTTGAGCCGTGTGTCTGACCGTGTCACTAACAAAATGGGCCAAGTGAAGCTTGTCCAGTACACGCCGTTTCTACCGTGAACACACCGTGAAATATTGTCTTAGGAGAGCTGTGTGGCTTAACCATGTAGAACAACCTGGACAGGGGAAGAGGATTCAAGTACACACTGTGTGTTTGGAGAACATGCCGTGGGTTTGGGGTGTTACATGACCAGTTTAGTCCAAAGTACATGCCCATGTGAATGACTTCAGGGAACATGCCGTGTAGGGAGTGTACACACCGTGTAGTCATGTTTTGAAAAACCTGAATGTTTTCTTCCTCTTGTTATCTTCTTACACTCCTTGTTTTTAGTCCTTGATAATTCTGATCTACTGTGTGTGCTTGGCCTTGTAGATTCATGCCACCGAGATGTCCTCCAGTTGTACGCCAGTTCTGGGCGGTGATCAGACACCAGACATGGCTGATTAGGGACCACCTGTAGATCCTCCTATTTTTCCAGTCATGGAACCAGCAGTTATACCTATTATCGATTCTGATGCACAGTTCAGGGAAGGCTTCATGAGGATGATGCAGACTTTTCAGGGAGTGCCGCCTCCTGCCCCATCGATGGCTGATTTGATGCGGGTATTCTAGTAGAAGCATCCACCCACATTATCAGAGGAAGGAGGACCTCATGTAGTAGAGTCATGGATCGAACCCATGCTTATGATCTTTGAGCATCTGGAGATGTCTCGAGAGAGAAGATCCAATCTCGCTACCTATATGCTCCAGGATTCCACCAAGAGATGGTGGGATGTGATATCACAGGCGGGTCATCAGCAGGTTATGGCTTGGGAGGAGTTCCAGTGCATCTTCTATGAATATTTCTATATGGAGACCTTGATGGTCGACCATTCCAGGGAGTTTATGAGCCTTGAGTAGGGTACCCTATCGCTTATAGATTACTCCTCTCATTTCACCGAGCTTCAACATTTCACACAGTTCCTGGGAGGAGATGGGTTATTTCTGGCAAGGAATTTTGAGGATGGCCTCAAACAAGACATCCGCTCTCAGGTGAATATATTCAGGTTGACTCCCATAACTTCCATCATCAACCAGGGACTCATCATAGAGCGGAATCTGAGGGAATTTGAGGTTGTTAGCCAGGGCGTCTCGACATCCAGAGTTAGTGCTCCACCAGCTGATAGTCGGATGTGCCGCAGGGAGACTACACGGAGAGATACAGGTAGGTGGGATGCATCTTCTAGTACCCAGGTGGTGTGCTACCAGTGCGGGAGAAGTAGGCATATGAGGCCGCAGTGCCAGAGAGACCCAGTGGAGTGCTGATCTTGCGGCAAGCTGGGACACCTTCAGCATTTCTGTGAGATATTTTCACCAGCAACTGGTGACAGGGGTTCATCTATGACTCCTCGTACAGAAGCAACACTGCCAGTTTCTCACCAGTCTGAGAACTGGAGTTCTTCCGACCGTTTAGGCCGAGGTGGAGGTCGCAACCATGGTGGTCAGTCACCAAGCCACCAGTGACAGTAGGGTGGATCCGCTTAGAGTAGTCAGGCAGGGTCACATGGCCGTGGAGCTGGCCAAACATTTGTAGTGGAGAAGACCCATTAAGAGCAGGATCTCGGCCTCTCTATAGTTCTAGGTATGATCCTAGTTTCCTAGGTTCTATCTTCAACTCTTTTTGATATTGGTGCTATGCATAGCTTTATATTTGTCGTTGTTGTGGAGAGATTTGGGCTCTGTATCTTTTCTTCTGCCGATGTTATGACACTATACACTCCATTGGGGACAAGAACATCTGGTGTACGTCAGTGCAAGGAGTTCCCTCTTGAGGTTGGTGGGTGTCACTTACTTTGTGATCTCTATGTCCTAGAGATGACATGCTATGATTTCATTCTTGGAATGGGCTGGCTAGTTCCCTTTCAGGCAGTTGTTGACTGTTATTTCCATAGGGTGAGATTCATATCACCAAAGGGTGGATCGGTTCTACATAAGGGCGAGTGGGATGTCTAGGTGAGTAGAGTGGGTCCAGAGAGTCATGGGTTGGGATCAGTTACAACCCATATTTCTAGTATTTATCTGGATGACTAGCGGACTTCACAGTTAGACTTTCCTCCAATTGTGGATTGTTTCAGATATGTATCTTCAGAGGACTTTTTAGGTTTTTCTCTGGAGTGTGAGGTAGACTTTTCTATTGATCTTGTGCCAGGAGTAGCACCGGTGTCGATTCCTCCTTATACGATTGCCACACTTGAGTTGCATGAGCTCAAGAAGCAGTTGGAGGAGTTTCATGCAAAGGGTTTCATCCAACCCAGTACTTCTTCTTGGGGTTCACCTGTCCTGTTTGAGAAGAAGGAAGACGGTACCCTTAGGCTTTGTGTGGATTATCGGAAGCTGAACCAGTTAGTGGTCAAGAACCTATATCCTTTTCCTAGGATTGATGATCTCTTTGATCAGGTTCGAGGAGCCCGGGTGTTCTCGAATATTGAAATGAGATACAGTTATCATCAGTTGCACGTTATACCATCTGATATACCTCTTACACCCTTCCGTCGTAGGTATGGTCTATACGAATATATGGTTATGCCGTTCGGTCTCATGAATGCGCATGCATTTTTCATGGCACTGATGAACCGAGTGTTCCATCCATACTTGGATTCTTTCGTAGTGGTCTTCGTGGACGATATCTTGGTGTACTCTCACACTCGACACAACCATGCTACCAATCTTGAGATAGTTTTGAGTACACTGAGAGAGCGTCAGTTATATGCTAAACTCTCAAAATGCCACTTTTGGATGGATCAGACTCACTTCTTGGGTCATGTTATTTTAGAGACAAGAGTATCAGTAGACCTAGATAAAGTGAGAGCTGTAGTTTCCTCGGAGTAGCCGAAGAAAGTCTTTGAGGTGCAGAGTTTTCTAGGGCTGGATGGATACTACAGACATTCCATTCAGATCTTTTCACGCTTAACAACACCATTGATGAGCCTGACTAAGAAGGGTGTGAAGTTCTTATGGCCAGATTATTGTGATTCATCCTTTCAAGAGTTGAAAGGGAGGTTGACTTCAGAATTGATATTAGTCTTGCCATAGCCGGGAAAGAGCTATACCATTTACTGTGATGCATCAGGTATCGGGATGGGAGCTGCGCTTATGTAGGGAGATGGAGTCGTTGCGTACGTGTCCCGGCAGTTAAGGCCACATGAGAGGAATTAAGCGACACACGATCTGGGGTTGGCAGCTTTTGTCCATGCCCAGAGACATTATCTTATGGGAGAGCACTTTGTGGTCTTCACCGACCATAAGAGTCTCAAGTACATCTTCGCTCAGAGTGATCTGAATTTGAGACAGCGAAGGTGTGTTGAGTACCTTCAGTATTTTGACTTTGAGCTTGCCTATATTCCTGGGAAAGGCAACACAATGGTTGATGTGTTGAGTAGGAGGACTCAGATATAGGCAGTTCGGGAAGCCAGCAGTGAGTGGAAACTTATGGCTCTATTCTCTGTGATGCATTTGGAGGTGCACGACATTTAGGGGCAGAAATTTTGTTCCTATATAGCTGTTAAAAATATATATCTAGATCAAGTAAAAATGAGGAAGCTCTCAGATTCTGAAGGCCTAGTCCTACAGGAAAGCGTGTTAGGAGAGGACCCTATTCATGTGTGGACCATAGGCGAGGATGAGATCTTGCATTTCTAGGGGTGCGTATGGGTTCCATCAGACATACGTGAGGAGTTGATGCGGTATTGTCATTCCATAGTTTGGGAAGTTCATCCTGGCGTCACCAATATGTATCATGATCTACACCATCTGTATTAGTGGCTAGGTATGAAGAGGGAAATTTTTGGTTTCTTCATGAGGTGTTCCACTTGTCAGTAGGTGAAGGTGAAGCATCAGCGGCCAGCATGGCTTTTGCAGCAGTTACCCATTCCTTAGTGGAAGTGAATCGCGATGGACTTCGTGACTGGTTTACCGAGGTCACCTCGAGGGAATGACATAGTTTGGATTTTCATTGACTGGCTCACAAAGGTTTCTCATTTCTTGCCGATCATGGAGACCTTCAATGTAGATGAGTTGGGGCAGTTGTACATCCGAGAGATTATACGTCTGCATGAGGTTCCACACTCCATTGTTTCAGACAGGGATGAACGTTTTACTTCTCGGGTCTGGAAGGGGCTTTAGAAGGCTTTGGGTACATAGGTACTTTTGAGTATAACTTACCATCCCCAGATAGATGGCCAATCCGAGCATATGATTCAGGTGCTTGAGGATATGATCCGAGCATGCATTATGGATTTTGGAGGTTCTTGGGTGAATCATATACCTCTTGTGGAGTTTTCCTACAACAATAGTTTTCAAGAGACTATTCAGATGGAGCATTATGAGGATTTTTATGGTAGGCCATGCTGATCACCCTTATGTTGGCTGGAGACAGGAGAGGAAGCTTTTTTGGGACCTCATCTTGTTCAGGAGGCCGAAGATCAGATAGAGTTGATTCGTAAGAGGATGACTACTACACAGTCTCATCATAAGTTTTATGCTGATCAGCGGAGACGACCTCAGGAGTTCGAGGTCGGGGATCATGTTTTCCACGTTTCTCAGATTGAACATAACTTTTCAGACCCATCTCATTCCTTCCAACCAGAGGAAGTCGAGTTGGATCACAGTACGAAGTTTCTCTGTGGCCGGTCTGTTCCTCTGGTACGAGTTCTATGGCAGCATGGGCGGGTGCAGGATGAGACTTGGGAGAGGGAGTCTGATGTATGAACACAGTGGCCGGAGTTTTTCGGGTTTTCTTCTTCTACGCCGTGCTAGAGAAGTTTGGGGAAAAATTTTATTAAGTGGGGAAGTTTGTAAGAACCTGAATCTTCTTTTCAGGTATGCATTCCATTTCTTGGAGTTTTTGAGTAAAGAAGAGTTTTTGGATATTTTTTAATTACACGCCCTATACTTTATGAGTACATGTCTTGTACTTCATTGCCACAGGAGGCCGTGTTCTGGCTGTGTCACGGCCACACACATGGTCGTGTGGGGTGACGTAGAGGCCACCTAAAGCTGAGTATGGAAAGGGACAGTAAACACTGTGTATGTAAAAATTACACGCTATGTATTTTGTTTTTTTCATTAAATGGACCGGGGTCGTGTCTAATGGACATGGGTGTCTTCTTCTTCAATTGAAACGTCTCGGAGCACCTGTACGGTGCTGAGACTTCCCTGAGCCCCCAATCAGACATCTTTTCTCCAAATCGACTACCATCGATTGCGTTGGAACCGCCGTAGTAAGCTATTACTTCTTATAGAGTTTCATTTCCCGATTTCTCTTCTTTTCCAAGTTATTATGGGTTGTACGATTTAGAAGTTTTCTTAGATCTACGATGTTATAAGGAGATTCAAGCTTCGAGGTTCAAGTATATTGGTCTACTAATCCTGAGGTAGGTGTTTTGTGCCTTTTTGTAGAAAGTAATTGAGTTTTATGTGCAAATTTTCCCGATACCCTTTAACTGGGAATTGCGCGTTTACCATTTTAGCCTTTTTGTTTGCCTACTTTTCTTGTTTTCCTGAGTAAAGGATATTGTTTTTGAGTAGGGAATTTTTTTGTGCTTTGGATTTTTTGGCCCCGCATGTTTTGCCTGTATTTGACCTTTGGGTCTAGTTTTCCTGTTAGGCCGTTATTTCCTTTCCCTTGCCTCATATTGTATGATGGTGTGACTATTGTTTTGTTATGCTCATAATCTATAGAATTCTATCCAAGTAGTTATTGAGGTTTACATGGGCCGATACGCGATGCTATACTTGCATGACTTACACAGGGCCATGAGAACCTGTTGTATAGACCATAGAGAAAATTGACACTGAGTACTTCTCCAGAGTGTCTTTATAATTATACAAAGCGAGACCACAGAGGGAACTGACTTGAGTGCTTCCCCATAGTGTTTGTAGTTCCTAGATGCGGGCCATATGGGGAATTGATGTAGAGTGCTTCCCCAGATCGCCTTTAGTTTGATACGAGACTATAGGGGGAATTAACGGTTAGTTATTTCTTAGAGAGTCTACACATTAGCTAAACCAGAGGGGTGAGACTGTGTGTGCCTCCCAGAGGGTTGCTAGTACCTGTTGGTTGAACCATAAGGGCCAGGATGTGAGAACTACCCAGAGTGTTACCTGTTTGTTTCTACTTGATTGAGTATATGATTACTTGTTTGTGGATTAAATTCTTGAAACTGTGGATTGTTTATTTTTGAGTACCTTCCTTGTTACTGCTTTCTGTACTTTTACCTCCCATACAATCACTGACTATTATCCATAGATCTTCGGGTGGTTGCCTTCTGGGATTTAGTCTCACACCCTGTTCAGGTCTTTCTTTTGGCCCCAAATAGATTATATTACTGTAGGAATAGACAAGGGAAAGCGCCCTTCGACTTTTGGTATTTGATTGCTTCAGAGCTGGAGAGCATGGGACCAAGCCGAGGCTTGCGATGCTGAGGAGTTTCTCATCTATTTTTCTTTCGTACTTGGTTTAGTGTTGTATTCAACATTGTGACTTGTTTGGCTGCTTTCCTATACATACATGTATCATGAATCATTTAAATATATATTAGTGCTCCAGTTGTTTCTTTATCATTCTTTCACTGTTTAATGATTTTGGATATTTACTGCTTCCGTTATTGTTTTTTTTTACTTCCAATGTGTACTCTACCAATGAGGGCATAGTTTCCCCACCATCACACCTAACACCTTCGCTACTAGTCGGTAGCCTCTGGTGTTCAGGGAAATGCGCTTGAGGCCATGTGACCAACCGGGTATGGGGAACCTCTGGGTGGCTTCTAGAACCAAGACGTTACACATAACATGCCAAAAGGCCGATAAATAATTACATTTTTAGAATTACCTTATCTATTTGGATGAATTTTTTATTTTTTTAAATTTTATATCTTTTAATAAAATATTTTATATTTTAAAATATGAATTATGCCAATTTTGACACTATTCATTATTAGACTTTTTGAAAAATCATAAAATCTTGATTCCTTTGCAAAAACTAGATTAAATCAACCATAAAATGTCATTTTCATCCAAAAAAATTTGTGGATAGAATCCAATAGTAAGAATTATATTTACTTTAATATTATAAGTATCATTCATTTGATCCTTCCTTTAATAAAGTTATTACTACATCAGCATTTTTTTATAATTAAATATTATTATTTAATTTCCAGAAAATATAAATAAATTATCATGATATTGGAAAACATTTTGGATTTCACATAACTATTTATAGTCCAATTTATCTTTTATATAACCCTATATTAAAAATATGAGTTTGAATTTTTTAACGTTACTTTAAATAAAAAATATTAAATTTAATTATCTTACCGAAGTGGTATAAAAAGGATAGAATTTCATCATATGGTCGATTTTGGTTGAAACCCACTCATCCAATTAAATTAGAACAAGTATTAAGATAATTTTAGGTTATTATAATATTTTTTACCTTTAATTACTGGATTTACCTTTAACAATGGAAAACAAAATACTAAAGTTACAATTCATAAAAAATTATTTTGATCCTATTAGATCAAATTTTTCTTATTTATTAGAACCATATATTTAATTTTTTGAAAATTAAATTCACAGAATTGAAAAATTTATTTATTGTTAATCTTACTGACAGATCAAGAAAATGAGTTTTTGAAGTGAAAACATTCAACAGTAAACATATTTTTTATATCCAATTTCAATGTGAAATTGATTACAATGACCTATATTGGATTAAATTATATAAAATATATCTAATTATACATTAAAACCGATTTAAATTATATCCAAACTATATAAATAAATTAGATGAGAAATAGTTTTGAATTAAAATACAGTATATGTCATTATTTATTAAAATATGAAATTTATTAGAAAAATACCAAAAATTAACCCAGTGTAAAATTTGATTTACCGCTTCCAAATAATAATTTTATTTTGTTAAATGTAACTTATTATAGTGTTAAAAACTATATTTAAAATAGGTTTTTCGTCAAAAGGTGTTAAAAATTCATATCTTGAAAAATAATCATTTAATGTATAAAATTGAATTTGATCTTATAACATGTCTAGAAAACATAGAAGATGAATGATAGACTTCATATTGAATTTATATACAATTAATATAATCTACCAATAGTGATTTGATTATTTTACATAAATAATTTTTTTTCACATAATCATATTTTCATAAAAACACATCATTAATATTCAATAGATTTGTGTTATCATTTCTAAGTAATTTTCTAACCAAAGAATCAGAATTATATAAACTTGTGTAAATCTTATTTTTATAATTCAATTAATATTTATCATTCCTTTAATTCTAACAGCTATGTGATATCTTTAACTTAAATTAATATTATTAAAATATATTATTTTCTTTACTATAACTCAGTCTTGCATGCAACGTAAGATTTTGGAGAAACCCAATTTAACGTGTCAGGTAGGCTATCGGGAATAACATCCATTTATAGAAAAATTACAATGAAATTACTAAATATTAATAACTATGAAAATTATTATTCTATAGTTACCTTGTATGTTACATCCTTCCCCCCTTTTGGAAATTGTGTCCTCACAATTTTAAATTTAGTCTTGGTAACTAAGGCTTCACTTTTGAGAAATTCTTCATTGAAATCCCACATCAGAAAAATAGTCAATAAAACATCCACATTAGAATAAATAAGGGTGAGAATAAAGGTTACATGGTATTTCACATTCTAGGATTCCATTAAGAATAAATTTATATAGAAGATGAAACTAACTCTTATATATTAATAGAGAGTAATAGATAACTTGATCATGGGAAAGTTAACCATCACAATACCATAAATATGTGATGGGTAAAAATTCATTCAATAAAAGTAAGAAGATAACATTTGTATTCTTTTTAAAGGTCTATTTTATATAGTTATGTAATTCCTTTACTACCGGGACTAAGAACTTAATGAAATAAACTTACTTGGAAGTAAATATTCATCCCTTAATCAAATTCCACCAGAAACTCATATTTTTTCTAAACGATGAGTATTCAAGATAACCTTTTCATGCATGAATCAACTTCTAGGGAATCAAATAATCCAAAAAATATTATTATCTATTTACACTATCATGAAACATTAACCAAAACCAAAATGGTTAGGCTATGAAAAGTTAATTCTCCAAAATGAATAACATTTTATATAATGAAAAACTACTTAAATCTCCAAAATTCAATATTGAAACCCAATGTTCAACATATACCATTCAACAAATATCTTTCCATAAGATTCCTCAAAATAATAAAAACTAAAATTTGATTCCAAAATTCAGAAGGATTTGATCACATAGTCATCCAATATAAATATTAACATTTATCTCTAAATAACATAGATCACTCTTAATGTCTCATACCAAAAATGTAATTTCTTAAATCACATATTATCCAAGATAGATTAATAATTTCCATAAATAACCCAAATCACCATAAGACATAAATAAAATTCATATATTTTTTAAAAATATAATTAAATAATTACCACTCAAATAAAATACCATACTATTATACTTAATTTGATCATTTAGAATTCCCAAAATATTGAACGTCATCCAAAATATTATTTATCACTTTATCAAAATTTCATTTTCTAATATTATGTATATAGATTTTATAGAACATAAGTTTCCAAGATAAATATATTATTATTCCACAAACATGTTTAACTAAAAATAAAGTCATATTAACCAGTGACTTCACATAGGCCAGTGGAAGCTGATAAAGCCTTGTCTCCATTAAGCTGTGGGTTTGATTCCCACAACATTGTCATATTGGATGGGTCATCACTCATTCGACAAGTTTTCATTTTTCAAAAAATATATAGTTTCCAAAATATGATAAATTCCTAAAAAATTATCATAACATGTTTTAACCTCAAATGTAATACCATACCTTTCATTTTTTATCGAAAAATGTAATAACCCTTAATTACCTCAAAAGAAAAAGATCATATAAATGCTATCCATTACCTTATAATTACGACTCGAAAGAATAATTCTTCCACAAATAAAATTTTCACATAAAAACATTAGGGTAATATATTATATATAAAAACTCCTTCAAAAGTACCCCCATCATCAAAATATTATTAATACTTTTAAAAACTTTCACATCCTTAAGTATACCATAAATATTAAATGGTTTATCTGTAGATATCTTACGATTTCAACATTATTCACAATCCAATAACTATAAATTTATATCTTATAACATAATAGATAATTACTAACAATTAAATAATTATATTATATCCTATTTATTTTTAATATCAATCAGATCATGTTTCATTCTTTATGGATAAGAAGATAATTCAGACATTGAGTCTAGATTTCAAAATTTTCATGATTTTCCATTTCTCTTTTAGCATGTTGTTTTATCATCAAAAAATGAAAATGTTCCCCCCACTTCTGGTATATAACTTTTTGAAAGTGTTTTATGAGTTTATATCCTGATATCATATTAAAAAGTGACCATGAACCATAAAATAATTTTACAAATTAGTACGTGTTGGATAAATAAAATAATTTCTTGCAGGTGATTTGAATATTAAAGAGGATGTCAAAATCATTGGAATAGAATTTTTTGATAATAATGATGATCAAATCATTAGGGATGGATAATAATCTCATGTAATATCACTTTCCTTACATCTTGATAATTAATCATTAATATTATGAAATTAATATTCACTTAAACACGAAATGAATTGTTAACAGAAGAATCCTTTATAGGTAAAATATAACATATTTTCTATAATACTCTAATCTATCAACCTCCTTATATATCAGTTGATTATGTATTTATCAAATACCCCAATTTACCATAATCCTCCAAAATTTTCCATATGATAACAATACTCTTGGTTATATGGGATCTTTAACCTACTCATAGATAACATCCTAACCTCTAAAGTTATCTAAACTTTTCCACTAATACAAACTATAATGTCTCAGCCTTAAATGTTACATAATATTGGGTTTTGTAAATAATTTATATTCATTCACATTTAGTATCTTTTGAGGTTTACAGTTTTAGAAAATTACTCCATAAAAGTTTAACTCAAATATTGAAAAGTAGATGAGTCTACTCACTATCCATTTTTATAATCTAAATCATTCTAAAATAAAACATGAATTATTTTTATTGATAAAAATATATATAATAATAATAATCAATTATTCATTTCTATTAACCATACTTATACCAAGTGGAAAATTTTTCAAAAACATGGTAAGAGGATAAAAACATTAGTAAGGGATAAAAAATATGGAATGAAACTATTAGTCCATCAATAGTTTATGCTCATGAAAATATTTCAAAAAATCATACTTTTCACCCTTAAAACATCAGTTCATTAACATACCTCATAAAATAATAATATTAATAAAAACACGTAGTTTTCATAAATCATAAAGGTATCTTGTGGCATCCATATCGTTCTTACATTTTATCTTTCATAGATACATTAGGAGAAACCTTGATGGTTACATTTGGAATACCCATCATGGTATATTTCCTAAATAACTTAGGATAAACCCTACCATTTAACTCCATCTCATTACACAATTAATTAGGGAGATATCACATGCTCTCCCGCCATTGTATTATCACAAATCCACCCATATACATTAACTACTTCAGGAAGCATAATATAATTATAACAAATAAAATATTCATAATGAAAAAATAGCATTTCCACTTTGAAATCAAATTTTATTGTTTACAGAGTCATGCATTCATAAATAAAATAAATTTATATGAAAATAAAATTGTAAATTTCTAAATCAAACATAAAAACATAAATGCAAAATAATATAATGATATTTGGTTAATGATGTATATGTTAAAAAGATCAATGTTATTGAAACAATCAATCCATTTATAAAACCCAATTAAAACATTTTATGACTTGACTTTTGAATAAAAGATTCCCATACATGATTGAAAATATTGAAAGGAGATTACATTTTAAAACATTCAGGTTAATATAAATAAATCCTTAAACCCATTTAAAAAATAAGGACTTTGATGAGAAATATTTAGAAGAATAAATCCATAAAACATTAAAAATGTTTTTTTAGTTATAGGGTCCCTTACCTTGAGTTTGAATCAGCACGTACATTATTTATTTTCAAGACAAATATAATTAGGTTAAATCCTACATTAATTAGAACCTATATTATAGTTTATTATTCCTTTTTATATTATTATTTAAAATGTTTTAATAATTATTATTTTTATTTAAGTTCACATCAAACAGTTTGATGATATTCGATTTATGAGCCCAAAATGAAATTGGTATGATTAAAATAGTCCATGTGGTCATAATTCCATCATATAAATTATAGTATCCATGAAACAATAATAAATTATATGCTTTAATTATAATTTTAAATAAAATCATTAATTATTGTTATGAAAAATGAACAACATTAGAATTGTAGAGACAGTAGGTCATACGTACGCATGAGTAACGTTTTATTTTTTCATTGATCATTATGTAAATAAGTTTTTTTTTTGTAAATTTATCTTTAATTTTTTGTAATTATATTATTAATATAATATTAATAACATAAATGTACTTATATATATATATATCATATAATTGATGTAGTGAATAAAAACGAATCACACCGCTTTGTGGAGGTGATAGTTCATATGTACACAGAAACTGTGTTATAATTTTTATGTGCAAGGAAAGTAAGAACATAATAGATATATTATTATCTTATAATTATTAATATGTCCTTAATGTAACATATCAAAATTAATTCCATCATTATAATGATTCATTAGAGATGGTTATGGAAAACAAATTATATCAGTTCGTGGAGGTGATAGTTCAAACATATGCACAAACAATTAATTCCTTTCCCATTTAATGGATGTGTAGATGGATTTAGGTGATGATATTAGAATAATATCTTATATGTATATTTATTATACCAGATTTACTATCTCATCATGGTTGGAGGAGGTTCGAAGAAAGTAGACGACGAAATAAAATAAAAACACTTAAATAAAAATATTACCTTTGCTTCGGCTGATAACCTTTCTTAACACCTAGAAACCCCAAAGAAGGATGTTATGCGAAAAATAAGTCCTAAAGAATGTGGATATATAATCTAGTAAGTGGTTTGGGTATATCTTGTACAATCCAAAAGGTTTTTAAAGTGAATGAAATGTAATATAATAGGTGCCTTTTAGTTGGAGAGGATAACAACACCCTTGGAAACCCTTAAAATATTAAATTAGTATAAGTTAATTTTTGAGTCCCAATAATCCCAAACTAATTTATTTATATGTTATGAGATTTTTGGTTGAATCCCTATCATCAAACTAAAATTAGACAAGTTTTTAATATTTTTTAATCCTTATCTTTTTGTTTTAAACCCTTTTAACTACTACCATTTTTTCAAGTAATTTAAAATTCGAGAGTAAAAATAATTAACATCACATACCAAAAACAAATTAATGAGTCATTAACTAAATTTATAGATGTAACTTAACTATTTGAACAAATATTTGATTCTTATAAATTTCATATCATTTAATTAAATATCATATATTTTAAAATACGAATAATTTCATTTTTGACACTATTCATTATCTGATTTTTTTAAAAATCATTAAACTTCAATCATTTGAAAAAAAACATTAAATAATCTCTAAAATTTAATAGTCATCCAAAAAAATTCATGTAAGTTATAAAATATTTCAAATTATAATTATTTTAATATTGTTAATAGAATTTATTTGATCCTTTTATTAATAAATCTATTACTACATCACCATTGTGTCATAATTAAATTTAATTATTTAATGTTAAAAACAATAAATAAATTTTCATGATGTAGATAGACATTTTTTATTTAATATGAGTATTTATAGTCGAATTTATCTTCTATATTACCCTATATTAAAAATAATTTACCTTTTAAAAATATGAGTATAAATTTTTTAACTAAACATTAAATAAAACATAATAAATGTCACTATCTTACCCAAGTGGCATAAAAATGTTCTAATTTCACAATGTTTTCATATCCTATTTAAATATGGAATTGATTCCAATTACCTAAATTGAATTAACTGATACAGAAAATATTTAAATGTTCTTTAAAACCAATTAAAATGATTATCAAACTATAAAAATTTGATAAAAACATGTTTGAATTAAAACAAAATATTTTTCACTATTCATTAAAATATGAAATTTTTCAGAAAAATACCAAAAATTTAAAAAATTTAATTTTGATGTCCCTATTCCAAATAAGAATTTTATTTTTTCAATATAACTTATAAATTTTTCAAATACTATATTTAAAATAGGTGCACTATCAAAAGGCAGTAAAAATGGATTTTTTGAAAAATACTTTTTTAGGCATGAAATTTAATTTGATGTTATATCATGTGTAGAAAACATAGACTTTGAATTGTAAACATCATATTGAATTTATATTTCATTAATATAGTCCAAAAAGTTTGATTTTATTATTTTATAAACACAATTATTTTTACTTAAATAGTTTTCCATAAAAACACATCCTTTATATTCATTTCGTCAGTATTTTAATTTCTAATTAATTTGGTAACCAATGAATAATCAATAAATAAAAATGTATAAAGACTATTAACATATATCAGTTTACATTGTTAATTCCCACCAATATAATCACTAGGAAATAACATCCAATTAAAATAATAATATTACAATATATTATTTTTTATGTTTACTTATATCTTGCACGCAACTTAACATTTCAGAGAAACACATTGTTGTGTGTCAGCTTCGTTATCGAGCATAGCATCCTTTTAAAGTAAAATTAAAGTCTAATTCATAAATATTAAAGAATATGAAAAATTATTATCTTATAATTACCAGAGATGTTTCAAGTGACCTAACTATCATGTTTTATGATATTCTATATAGAATTTCTAAAAAGATAATATGTTTTGAGAGTAAATTTTGGCACCATCATACACTAATATTTTCAATATAATGTGCTCTAATATAATGAAAACACATATTATCACAGCTTTCCATTACCTATAATATCATATATTGTTATGTGTGATAGTATCATGACCCATGATATTACTTGTTGTATATAAATCTAAAGGAAAAAAATTAAAATCATATTTTATCATATATAATAATAAAGCTATTTGATATTAAATTGTCTTCAATATTTATCATGATTTCATTAATCAAAACATATTTATTAACTCTGATTCAAGTAAAGGGTTTCCTAGGATAGAATGGAACTTGGCCTAAGTAGTGGAAATGATTAGAAAAATAAAATTCCAAAGATCATCCATGCATGAAACATGAACCATGTAAACAATTAAATGATGAATTTAAGTAAATTTCACCATTAAAATACACTACCTCTATTATCAATCATGGTATTGATTAATATACCTCAAAGGCATACAACAAACTCTCTTCCTCATGGTATATATATGTGTTGACATGAATCTACCAAGATTTGGTTGTGATAATAATTTATATACATGATATAATAGTATCACACTTGGTAATGGAGTATGAGGAAGATATCTATAAATATGGGATAATTGGTAGGATCTCATGTATGATATCCCTTGTCGTTATTGAACATTAATTTATGACTTATTAACTAATTTTACTCACAATACAACCACAAATATCAATTATTCTTATATATTTGGGTAATATGGTACATTACAAAAAAACATAAAATTAGAGGGTATATCACCATTATTGAAAAATTCCTTAACATGCTCATAATATTCTATCATACCAAAAACTGCTCGAGATAACCTTGGGACACACCTAAGAAAGGGGTGAGCTATAAATCCCAGTATGGGAATAAACATGGAATGATAAGAGAAAATCATACATGTTAGTGAATAGTAATTTCAATGTTACATCAAAATTGGTTAGAATCATAAACATGTATAAAGTGGAATGATATAGCATGATAACATAATGGAAAAATGGGAAAGTGACAATAACTTTAAACATGACATTATAAACGTAAGTCATGGATAACCACCAAGATATCATATCATGGTGGAATAATTATCCTGATGGATTAGGTTCACACCCTAATAAGTTGAATGATATATCATGATATTATTATATTACCCAATTCATTTGAGTGATATATAATTTTGGTCATACCCATCCTATTCGCATCATATACATGATGAATTTTCCCCATAGAATATTCAACATATGATCATATTCATCTTATATAATTCCATGATGAAGGAGTTTTCAATATATACCAGGGAATCACCACTATAATAATTATAGTTATATATATTTTAATACCCTTGAGTGGAAATAGTGATGGTATTCACAATAAAAATATTTACCATGGAAAAATCACACCGGAATTTCAATATCATAATTACGGTACTTGATGATACATAAAATCATTTAATGAGAGAAAAAAGGGTCTCAAATAATTTATAAATAAACTAGAAAGAAATAGGGACATGTAAAAAACATATCCCAAAATTTGGAATTTGCAATAAAATACATAAAATGAAAAAGGGTTTTGGATAGAGAAGAGAAATAGTGGATCCCTTACCTTGAGAGGGTGATTCCAAAATCTTGGCTGTAGATTCTTGATATCATGGAAAACCTTGGTGGAAATATAGATAAGGGATGGAGGAGTAATAACATTCACTATAGATTCTGAGTAAAGATTAAGAGGATTTGGGGGGGGGGGGGGGTTATATAGGAAGATAGAGGGGAGTTCATTATTATTTGCATACCCTAGATTTTAGATTCTATATATTAATGTATTCATAACCACAAACCTGCTTAGTTTTTACCATGTTTTCAACCAAATAAGATTGATTTTAATTTTTTTATATGTTCAAGGGATGATATTACTAAAAAACCCATTCGTGATGTGTAAGTGAGTCATGTTCTTAATGAAATTATTTTGAAACCATAAAATAAAATATAAGTTTTGGAGGATTCACAAAAGCATTATAAAATTATTTAAATAACCTCAAATAACATTATTTTATATGGGGACATATATTTGGTCATTTATAACCTAATATCATTTACTACATCACTTTTGGGTGATTATGATGTCACAATAAACACCGTATATATATACGGTAACAAATTTTTACTTGAAAATTTGATCATCTCATAAAATTATGAAAAATTAACCATTTGATAATTTCAAAATAATGATTCCAAAAATAATATTTATATTATACAAATAAATTTAAAAAAAATCATTTCCATTTTTAAAATAAGAATTGATATTTATTGATAAAATCTTGGTTTTTTAATAATAAAAGATTTTGTATACTTATAAAAATTATTTTTAACCACACAAAAATATAAAATCAAATATAATAAATAAATAATCTTTTATAATAAAATTTTATGAAAACTTCATTTATTTAAAAAATTCATTAGTTCATCAAAAGTAATGTCTTAATTGAAATTAAATATTTCCAAAAATATATAATTTGTGTTTTATCGTATCAAAATAAAAGTCATTTATAAATTAACAATAATAAAAATTAAATATAATGATTATTATATTAAAAATACAACATAAATATTCATATTATTATGGTTTTCATATATAACCCTTTATTATATCAGAAAACTTCCAAATGGTATGGTGCACGATGGTGTGATTTTCATGGGGTGGTTCAACATACATGGTTTGGGTCTTGATCCCAAAGAGCATTAAAATCTCCCATCAATGGCTACGTTCATGATTTAGTTGATGTATGTAGACTTGGGATTGTTAAATATTATAACGCAATGATGCAGTTTCACTTGGAATATTTGATAAATGGGCTTCATAAGGTATGATCCTATTGCTTTAGGCCATCAATTCATTTGTTTGTATCAATTAGATTTTTTAAAATACTATATTTATACTAATTATATAATCATTTTTAACTGGATATATTATCAACGGTTATGTTGCTTAATGGTATTTTTAGTGAGATAGTATATAAGGAAACCATAATACAAAATGGGTAATTTAATTCAATCATAAAGGGAAATAGATTTATAAAATATTTAGTTCTTACAATCATATCACATTTAGAAATTTCATGCTTAAATGATTCATTTCACTCACTAAAATAGATGAGGGTAAATCTGTTTCACCACCTCCATTTGTTCCCACAAAGAATCGTCAAACTTATGGTTTATCCACAACACATTAACCAGTTGAATTTTCTTATTTCACATAAATTTTTATATATGATCTATGATCAAAATTGAATTATTCTCATAAGAGAGATCTTTCTACAATGGTACCGCCTCTAGTTTCAGCACATGTGAGGGTATTGGTATGTACTTCCTCAAGAAGGATACCTGGAAGAAATTATGTAATTGGGATATGTTATTTTGGGGGTGATAGTTTATAAGCCACTAATATGATGTGATCAAGGATATCAAAGGGGATAATGTATCTTGGACTAAGATTTACCTTATTCCCAAATATCATGACTTTATTCCATAGAGATGTGTGTAGAAGTACCTTATCTCCATCCTCAAACTCTAGAACTCATTGATGGTTTTTAGCGTAGGTATTCTATAAGGACCTGAAATTAAAACATTAAATAATATTGAATTAAATGAATAATTCACATTGAGGATCTTTTTAGGTTTATAGTTTTAGATAATTAGGTCATAATGGTTTCATTACATCCCAAAATTTACAAAGTAGACACTTCTACTAAGTTCCCATATTTTTCACAAAATAAAAATTCATGAAAAAAAGAGTCATGTCTAGTTCCATGTTTTAGATAGCATGAATTTTCGTTGATCCCATCCTTGACCCTATCCCACTTCATGTCATGTGAAAAACATTTCAAAAACTTGGGATGACCATAAAAATCTCAGTAAGTAAGGGATACACGAATGAAGGAAAACTATTAGTTTTTTTAAAACAACAAGTAAACCATGAATACATTATCAAAAGTAATACTTTTCACCTTTATGATGTAGTAAATACTATTCAATGAATAAAACATTATTTTCTTACCCTTTTGTAACCAAAATACTACCATAAAACCTATATAAATAACATATAACATATAAAAGTAACTTGGTACATAAACATAGTTAAATGGAATAACCATATGGTTGAATTCCACATATATCACTAAATATAATAGGTATATGGATTACTTCCATACCCAATACATTGGAGGTTATAACGTAACCACCCATCCTAGTTTATCATGGAACAACCCATCATTTGGTTATCACGTAACCACCCATCAAATGTCCAACTACCGTTATAAAATCATAACTCATAAAAAAATATAAAGTAAAGAAAACACTTCTACATTTCAATCTCAATATATCACTAAAATATATTGACATAAAAAATCCATTATAAAAAACATTTTCAATACCAAAATACATAAAAGATTAAATGGTATTTATTTTCCTTTTAAAAACATTACGGCTTGTTAAGGAATCCAAAGATCAAATAATACTCGCTGCGGTGGAAAGGTTGTTGTCACCGCTTACGTTAAAAGAAACATTCTATTTTTTATTTTAGTAAAACGCTTTTTATAGAAAAGATTCATTTTGATAAACATTAAAAGTCAAAGGAGCTTATACACTGTAAAAAAGAAGGTCGTGTATAAAACAAAATATGCCTCAATTAAATTAGATTGAGATGAAGTCCCTTAACTCATGTCCGACTTGACTTGTTCGTCCTTTAATCTCCTGAATAATAAATTATAGTTAATTTATACTTGCTTAAGAACATTTTTCATGTTTTTTATATCTTTCATATAACATATTACCATGTTATAAACATTATAAAATCATTTAAGTTAATAATGATCATTTTGTCAATATTTGGTACTCGATTCAAAAATAAAGTTCTTATATTTACAAGTTGTTCATGTGGTTAAAAGTACATTTTATCCAGAATAATATTAATATTTCTAGAAACACTCAGTCAGAGGCAAGCCTCTGACCATTTATTAATAAAAGAAAAAGAATAAATTAGATACAACAAGTCCAAAACAACTATATATTATAAAAATTATACACATCACCACCCCCTTTAGCAATTATGTCCTCTGCATTATATGTCTCCCACTCTAAGATTTCATAGTGTTTAAGAACCTTGGAATATTTCCATCTAAGATTCAGCTTCTCCAAGGCCAGAAATTCCTTCGAGGACTGCATAGCCCAACTATCTTCACAATTTAAGATCTAGTAGACACTCGCTTTAGAAGATAAGAATAATCTTTCTTCACTCTTTGTCATGGAGGGGCAGTCCTAACACCTTAATCCCCATGAAACTTCATCCTTTCGCTCTATACAACATCACTGTAGTAAGGCTGGACCTCACCACTATCCTTTTCTATGATACCATCTGAGATAGAACCCCACCTTCCCAAGATTTCAACCTGTTGAGAACCATCCTTCAATCCACAATCCTGTTGGGCTGTATTGTCGATGTCAACTATAGAAAGGCATTTTGGCTGATCCATCATGGTCAGTATGCCTTCCATGGTTGCAGCATCCATTGGGTCAATCTCAATCTGCAAGTGGCCATCTTCCTGCCTCACAACAATCTCCTCGTCAAGCAATTACTCCTCATTCTCGAGTTCAAGGAAACTATTTCCAGTATAAATCATGATCTCCACTCCCCCATCCCCATCATCTTGCCATTATGGAATACAAGCCCCCAAATCCCCTGATACAGGAACAACCATGTCCAAAATAGTATCAAACACAGGCTTAGACTGCAAGGAGTTGCAAGCCATAACCTGCAATTTGAAATCTTGGCCAATATGCCCTGCATACTCAGCCATAGCCTATCCGGAGGTCACCACAATAGTAGCATCACAATACACCCCTGCAAAAAGACTGGAGATGAGTGCTCCTCCACCACTGAGCAGCCAGTACCTCCCACTCGGAAGCCCAGCATCTCCTCAGAAGAGCATACAGAGACCACAACAACACCGTTCTCTATTGCATCCTCCACAACACCTTCATTAATTCTGTTCAAAACCCTATGATCACCAGCCGCATTGACCATCTTCTCCATAGAGGAAGGAGACATTTGCAAGTGACATGGAATCCTCTCTACAATAGACTAGGACTCCACTTCAAGATCACACTTCATCCTGTCGAAGACCTTCATCACCGATGGATTCATTGAAACCTGTACTGCCTTCACACCACATGTATGGCCTGAAACATCATCAACCAAGCCTCACACTTCAATGCAAGAAGAGCCCAGCTGTCCTCCCTACCCATATGGACCATCAGTTCTGAAACACCCATCAGATGTAGCAGGTGCACTCAAGACTACATCCATACAACCATTACTCACAGCCTCCGGAGCTGGCCACACATCACTACGAACAGCACAACCCTCTCCAAAATTTCCTTCCGTCACCGTTAATCTACCATTCATCCCTCCATTGTGGAAAACAACCTCCAAATTCCCAAACCGTTTACATTTCACACAAAATTTCATCCACGATTCAAATACAACCTCTTGCATCCATCAGAACTCCTCATCAGTAATCCAAACACGATGCACCAGGGGCTTCGTAACGTCAACCTCAACACATATTCGCGGGTAGATTGGATGATAAATAGACCCATTCCATTGATCAGAAAAAATATAGCGGCTGATCATATTACCAATTATACAGAGAATCAAGGGATTATGAAATGAAAGAGGGAGACCAGGGAGGCTTACCCATGTCACAATTGAAGAAGGATCATGCTGCATATGAAATTCAAAATTCCATCAGAAAAAATAAAAGGAGGAACCAACACACGTTCCTGGAGTCTTGGACCAAGAAAAATTCATGTCCTCCTCCAATCTGAAACGAACCATTAAATGTCTCCTGTCAAGCAGCCCGACGATCGCACGCTCACGAAGCGCCCATGATTTAGAAATGACCTGAGCGAATGCTTCCCCAGAGGGTCTTTGAGGATGAATGTGATCCACCAAAGTGATCTTCCACAGATCCACATCACTATTAGCTCCATCCTCTATAACTCCCACATAGGCATTAACGAGTCATATCACTTTGATGGGGCGATAGTCCGCACTTCCTCAAATGAGATAATCATATTTAGCCACTATGGAAACCACAAAGGTATTATATAAATGAAAAATACAAAAGCATAGAAACAATATAAATATAATATATATCATATATAAATACAGTGTCATCATAATTTCCACCATAAGAGGCAGTTGGAGATATTTGAACAATAATCGTTTCATGAGGCAGTAGTTCACCGTCTAGAGAACCATAATGCCCTTTACCCATTAGACGGAGGTGTGTGTAAGTGTAGATCGAATAATTATCATAACAACTTCATAGTATATTAATGATACTATTGTTGTTTTAAAATAAAATAATAAAAAGAGTTTATGGGGTTGGAGAAGTAAAATAAAACAAATGAACTTAAGAGAAGATGTTACCATTAAATCGGGTAACTCCCTTTGGTTTGAACCAAAAGTGTTTTTTTAAGTACCTTATACCTATGTTAAGGATACTAAGAGGATGAGAGGTATGTAGGGAGCTTCATTGGGAAATGGCTGGACAAGAAAAGAGGCTTCAGAGGTGTGAGGAATATGGTAGAGGTGAGGGATTTTTATAAGGTGGAGAAGGATCTCTTTAAGAATGTGTGAAAATATTATTTTACTATATAATGTTTTTCAGTTTCTAAAAGTCAAAAACTTACTAAATTCAAAGATAAGATAACTCATGGTAGAAATAATACCATCCAATTATAATTGGATAAGTTTTGGATATTACTTTTATCATTATAATCTTATTTATTTAAATAATTTATTAATGAGGCGAACAGTACATCATTATTGTGTCATAAATAATTTAATTTATTTAACGTCTAAAAATTATAATACAAAATACCATGAAGTAGGAAATATTTTTATATTTAAAAATAATATTTATATTATAAATGATAACTTATATAACCCTATGCAAAAATTAATTGACTAAAAGATATTAGTTTATTTTATTTTTTACTTTACTGTAAGTTATTTAAAATAAAGTGTCATTATCACCCACAAGTGGCCCCATGAGGTCCAAAAATCGACCCAAGGATGCCCATGGTCGGATGTGTATCAACAAATAGTATTATAACAAATGTTAGGGTAATTTTATATTATTATAGTAATATATTTTTACCCTTATCTATCATATTTACCCTTTAACCACAGTGAATAAAATATTTACGGACGTAAATATTCATAATATTAAGAATAAAAGTTACATATTTAAACAATTTGGATATCCAGATTCTAAATATGGAATCAATTTTTCCAAATTCAAACACATAAGTGGTGGAAATTAATTTTAAATTTATTCCCACTGTCAAAACAAATGGTGTGTTTTTAATAAATAATAACGATCAAAAGATTGACACTTGTTTATGTCCAATTTCAAAGTGAAATTAATTACAATGTCCAACATTGGATTAAATGGTAAAAATATAATATAATTAAACTTTAAAAACAATTAAAAAAGATAATCTAACCATATAAATAAATTATATTAAAAGGCCGTTTTGAATTAAAATACAGTATTTTTCACTATTCATCAAAAATTAGATTTTATCAGAAAAATACCAAAATTTTACCCAAAGTGAATTTTGATGTCCCGATTCTAAAGAATAATTTTATTTTGTCAAATATAACATATAAAAGTGACCAAAACTATATTTAAAGAGGTTTCTCCATTAAAAGGCCATAAATCAACCTTTTTGGTAAATTATGCTTAAAATTAGATTAATTCGCATTTTAAGCCTCTAAATTTTATTGGATAAATGTAAAAACATTTTCCAAACATGTATAATCTTATTTTAGTTAGTTCTGTTTATTCCTACCAATATAATGGCTAGGCGTTAACTACAATTTAAAATAATAATATTATATTGTTAGTGTGCAACATAAGATTTCAAAGAAACCTATTGTTGCATATTGGGTACTCAATCGAATATAGCAAACCCTTTAAGGTAAAATTAATATTTAATTCCCAAATATTAATAAATATGAAAATGACATATTTCTTTATTTACTTGGGATGTTACATCCTTCCCCCCTTTTTGAAATTGCATCCTCTCAATTTTATTCACTTATCAAATAAATGGGGGTATTTATCCCTCGAAGCATTTTTAGATTCCCACGTTGCCTCTTAAACCATATGGATTTTCCACAAAACCTTTACCTGGTGAATTACCTTATTCCGCAACACTTCCTCTCTATGGTCAAGAATCTAGAGTGTTTATTCCTCATAAGATAGATTCTCTTCCAACTGAACTACCTATGGGATCAAAACATGAGATGGATCTAGCATATACTTTCTCCACATTGTAACATGAAAAACATTGTGTAAATAGGAAAAACTTAGAGGTAAAACCACTCTGTACGCAACTGATCTAAATTTCTCTAGGATTTCATCAGGTCCAATGAACCTCAGACTCAAATTTCCCTTCTTACCAAAACACATCACACTTTTCCATGGAGAAACTTTGAGAAAGACATGATCACCTACCTCAAAAGAAAGATTTTCAGATTATCCGCATAACTTTTTTTCCTACTCTGAGTTGTTCCAATTTGCTTCAGAATTAACTGAATTTTTTCTACCATATATTCTACAAATTCTTGTCCCATCAGCTTCCTTTCACCTACTTCATCCCAAAATCTAGAGTTTGACACCGCTTCCCATATAATGCCTCAAATGGAGCCACCTGTATACTGGAATGAAAACTGTTATTATAAGAAAATTCAACCAAGGAAATATGTTGGTCCAAAATTCACTAGTATTCTCATGAACATGCACATAGCATATCCTCCATGGTCTAAATTGTTCATTCTGACTACCCATCTTATTGAGGATGAAAAGCTGTACTAAAATTTAATTCAGTACCCAACGACTTCTGAAGGCCTTTCCAAAAGTTAAAAGTAATCCTGGGATCTTGATCCAATACAATGGAGAGGGGAACACCATGTAACCTGAATGCCTCTTTAACATACAATTGATAAAGGTTATCTAAAGAAAAAGTATATCGAATGGGAAGGAAATGAGAAGATTTACTCAATCTATCAACATTAACCCAGATTGCATTGTTACCTCGAGATGTATTTGGTAATCCCACAACGATTTCGATGGATATATTTTACCATTTACACTATGGCACCGGTAAAGACTGAAGCATCCCTTTCGAAAACTGCCACTTTGCTTTAACCTACTGACTGGTAAAACACTTCACAGAAAAATCATCAATATCTATTTTCATTCCATCCCACTAGTAATACTCCTGAAGATCTTTGTACATCTTAGAACTTCCAGGATTAACTGAAAATAGAGAACTATGAGCTTCACATAACAACACACCCTTCAACTGTGAATCAAAAGGCACATATAATCTCTTCCGAAACCTTAAAAAAAATCATTATCAAAGTTAAAATCAGGAAACTTACCCTTCTGAACCAACTCTACCTTTTTCTGCAACTCACTTTCTTCCTTCTGCGCTTGCCAAATTCTGTCTAATATAGATGATCTCACTGACACCTAAAACAAAACAGAATAATTTCTTGTACCAACAACTTCTATGACAAAGTTCATCAAATCAAAAAACCAAAAGATCTCATTCCAAATGTAGCATGGTTAATTAAGCATTACATTTTCCACTCAAAACATCAACCACTTTATTCTCTTTTTCACGGATGGTAAAGGATCGTGCAATAATAATCCTTGATTAATTCTAGCCATCTCCCCTATCTCATGTTCAATTATTTCTGAATGAATATACACTTTAAACTTTTGTGGTCAGTATATATTTCACATTTTACTCCATACAAATGATACCTCCAAATTTTTAAAGCTAAAACAATAGCAGCTAATTCCAAATCATGTGTTGGGTAATCTAACTCATGAGGTTTCAATTGAAATGAAGCATAAGCAATTACCTAATCATTCTTCATAAGGAAATAGACAAGTCCTTTCAACGAAGCATCACTGTAGATAAAAACCTCACCATTTCTGGAAGGCAGTTCCAAAACTGGAGCATTCGCCAATCTTCTTTTCAATTCCTAAAAAAAAATCATAACATTATTTTTTCCAAATGAACTTAACACATTTTCGAGTTAACTTAGTCATTGGACTAGATAACTGTGAAAAATTCTCAACAAACCCCTTGTAATAACCTTCCAAACCAAGAAAACTATGGATCTCAGATATATTTGTGGGTTTTGGCCATTCTCCAACAAATTTTGTTTTTGTATGATCTACAGTTATGCCATTTCTTGAAACAATGTGATCAAGGAAAGAATTTTTTTAACCAAAACTCACACTTGATGAATTTCCCATACAATTTATTTTCTTTTAAGGTTTGAAATATAACCCTTAAATAACATTAATGTTCCTATTTTATTTTAGAAGAATCCAAAATATCATCAATAAACACAACCACAAAATTATCCAAGAACTCACGGAAAATTCAATTCATAAGATCCATGAATACAACAGTTGTGTTGGTTAAACCAAAAAGCATAAATACCAATTCATAATGGCCATAAATAGTATGAAACATAGTCTTTATAATATCTTCTTCCCTTACTTTCAACTGATGGTACCCTGACCTCAAGTTAATCTTCGAAAAATACTGTGCTCTCTGGATTTGATCAAACAAATCATCGATATAAGGCAAAGGATACTTGTTCTTAACAGTGATGTTATTCAATGATCTATAATCAATGGAAAGTCTCATTGAACCATGTTTATTTTTAATAAATAAGACAGGAGAACCCCATGGTAATGTTCTAGGTCAAATGAAACCTTTTTCTAATTACTCCTATAATTTCTTCATTAACTCTAAAAGTTAAATTTGGGCCATTCAATAAAGGGGTTTTGAAATTGTCTTAGCATCAGGAACTAAGTCAACAGTAAATTCAACTTTCTGATTAGGTATAAAAACAGGATACTCATCTGGAAAAACATCAAGATACTCACTTACCAATGGAACATAATTAATCTGAAAACATCCTTTGTTTTCAACAATATGTGCAAGGTAACATTCATTTCCAACTTGTACTAGTTTATCTGCTACCTGATATGTTATCAAGATTAAGGGGTCATTCCTGTACACAGACTAAAAATCTTTCTTAAAAGAATGCTCTTTATCTCTGCAATAAATCTTATCATGATAAGAAAAAATCCAATCCATAACCGAAATAACATCAAACTATACTAGAGGTAAAATAATATGTTTTTCAAGTAGATTCTTTCAACATATAAGGACATGAACGTTTTTTTAATTTATTTTTGTCTCAACATTTATTCCAAGTTTTTTTACCATAATTTTAGGATTCATATCTTGAGATGGAATTACCAATTTACTAGAAAACTTCTCAGAAATGAAACAATGTGTAGACCCCGAATCAAACAACACATTGGCATAATCTGAACAAACAAATAGTGTACCTGATATTACTTAATTTTATGGCCCAAAAACTGCTGAAGTTGTTGCAAAGGATTTCACCAACCCTTTTTACTTGTATTCTGACTTCTTTCCCTCAATTGAGTTCTTCGTTGGACACTCAATTGCATAATGACCCATTTCATTAAACATAAAACATTTTACTGATTATAAATAAAATTTTGTATAACCATTATCCTGATCCTTTTTAGTGCAATCACGAGATTTATGTCCCGTTTTACCACATAGATAACCCTTACTATAATTCAAAAGACATTCGCCAGCATGCTTTTTACCATAATTTTCACAAACTGTAAGCTTAAGTTTCTTACCATCAAATTTTTTTGAAGAGGTTTTTCCTTTCACCTACCACATTGACCTATTATTCTATTGTTTTTCAAAGAACACATGATCATAGGAAAACTCCATTTCCACCTTCTCCACACATTGAACAAGTTTTTCATAACTTTTGAACTCACAAGAAGCTAAAGCCCTTCCATACTTTGTCTTTAATGATAAGTAAAAATTTTCGATTTTACTATCAAGATCTTTTATGAAATTTGGTGCATACCTTTCCAGTCGAGTGAATTTTTATTCATAAGCAGCCACTGAGTCATCCTCCTACATCAATTCCAAGAATTTGTTTTCTATCCTAAGATGAACCACCATAGGAAAATATTTCTCGAGAAAAATGCCTTTGAATTAATCCCAATCAAGAGCATCAATCATCTCATTATCACTTATATTTTTCACTATCGACCACCACTTAACAGTTTCACCTTCAAAACGATAAACATCGAGACAAACCTTTTGATGTTCTGAACACCCCATAACACTGAAAATCTTTTCCAGTGCTTTAATACACCCTTCTACTAGTACATGGTTAGATGATCCTCTGAATGATGGGGGATGTTGCCTCATGAAATCCTCCACTACTAACATGTTCCTCTATGGTTGATCTAGCTGATCTCGATCATGGATACCACCTCAATTTTTAGCCTGAGTCAATTGTGCCATCACTGTAAAAAACTATTCAATTCCGATTCCGACCATCTCAGGTTTCTGATTTGGAAGGTTTTCTTCCTCTTGATGTTATCCCAAAAAAGATACCATGTTTCCTCTAAGGAAAACCATTCAGAACATAGAAATATCATAGGCGAAGAAACATGGTAATCTGTAAATGCTATATCACATAAATCTTACCATAAATTTATATATGGACATTAATTTAACAATATCATAACTTATAAATTTATCTAAACCATCCACTAATACCAACTATAAGGACCCATCCTTAAAACATTACATAATCATGAATTAAATGAATAATTCACATTGTGGATATTTTCAGGATTAGAGCTTTATAGAATTAGGTCATAACTGTTACATTACATCCCAAAATATACAATGTAGACACTTCTACTCAATCCCCATACTTTTCACAAAATAAAAATTCTGGAAAAAAAGATTCACATCTAGTTCCATGTTTTAGACAATATGACTTTTCCGTGATCCCATCCTTGACCCTATTCCAGTTTATGTCCTATGGAAAACATTTCAAAAACATAGGATGATCATAAAATGATTAGTAAGGGATACATAAATAAGGAAAACTGTTAGTTTTTTTAAAACAAGTAAACTATGAATACTTTATCATAAGTTATACTTTTCACCTTTATGAAGTAGTAAATAATCTTTCATGAATAAAATATCATTGCTTACCATTTTGTAACAAAAATATTACCATAAAACCCATATAAAGAACCCATAACAAATAAAGTCATATTGGGAAATAAACATACTTAAATAGAATAACCATACAGTTTACTTCCATACATATCACTAAATGGAATATACATGAAACTGAATTCCATATCCAATTCGTTGGAGGTTATAATGTAACCACCCATCATAGTTTATCATGGAACCACCCATCATTTGGTTTATCATATGACCACTCGTCAAATTTCCAAGTACCATTATAAAATCATAACTCATGCAAAAAATATAAAGGAAAGAACATATTTCCACATTTCAGTCTCAATATATCACTTAAATATATTGAGATAACAAATCCATTTTCAAAACCATTTTCAATACCAAAATACATAAAAGAGTAAACAATATTTATTTTCCTTTTAAAATTATTACAGATTGTTAAGAATGCAAATTATAAAATAATAGTCACTGCGACGAAAAGGTTGTTTTCACCGCTTAAGTTAAAAGAAACATTCATTTTTTTGTTTAGTAAAATGATTAATAGAGAAAATATTCCCTTTGATTAAAAGTAAAAGTCAAAGGGGTTTATAAGCCGTAAAAAATAAGGTTGTTTATAAAAAAAATATGCCTCAATTAAAGTAGATTGAGACGAAGTCCCTTACCTCATGTCCGACTTTACTCGTTCATTATTTAATCTCCTGAATAATAAACTAAAGTCAATTTATAATTTCTTAAGAACATTTTTCAAGTTTTTTATATCTTTTATATAACATATTACCCTGTTATAAACATTAAGAAATCATTTAAGTTAATAATGGCTGTTTTGTTGAAATTTGGCACTTGAATCAAAAATGAACTTCTTATATTTATATGTTGTTTATGTGGTAAAGTGTAAATTATATCCAGAATGATATTCATGATTTAGATATCATATATATCATATATATCCATTATATACATGTTTTTATAATAGTACATAACATTTGGAGGTAAAAAATGAAATGCACCGTTCATGGAGACGGTAAACCCTACGTACGCATGTACACTACTTTTATTTCTATTTATTATTTTAATGGAATTAAAAAAATGACACATACTTATATTATAATTCTAGTATAATATCATATATAATATCATTAACTTCATCCTTTATACTTCCCACATATGTAATTAGTGATTCATATCACTTTGAGGGAGCGGTAGTCCGCACTTCCTCAAATGAGATAATCGTATTTAGCCACTATGGAAAGCATAAAGGTATTATATAAATGAAAAATACAGAAGCATATAAACAATATAAATATAATATATATCATATATAAATACATTTCCATCATATTGGCCACTATGAGAGGCGGTTTGAGATATTTGAACAATCATCATTTCATGAGGTAGTAGTTCTCCGTCCAAAGAAACAAAATTTTCTTTACCCATTAGACAAAGGTGTGTTAAAGTGTAGTTTGAATCCTTCTCTTAACAACATCATAGTATATTGATGATACTGGTGTTGTTTTAAATGAAAGGAATAAAAAGAGTTTAGGGGGTTGGAGAATTGAAATTAAACAAAATAACTTAAGAGAAGATGTTACATTTAAATCAGGTAACTCCCTTTGGTTTGAATGAAAAAAGGCTTTGTTGAAGTACCTTCTACCTAATTTAAGGCTTCTTAGAGGAGGAGAGGGATGTAGGGAGCTTATTTGGGCAGAGGTTGGATGAGCCTAGGGGATTCAGAGGTGTGAGGAATGGGTTATTGGTGAGGGATTTTTATAAGGGGGAGGAGGGCCTCCTTAGGAAAGTGAGAAAATATTATTTTACTATATAATGATTTTCGGTTTCTGAAGGCCCAAAACTTATTAAAGTCAAAGATAAGATGACTCATGGTTGAAATAAAATCATCCAATAACAATTGTATAGGTTTTGGATATTATTTTAATCTTTATAATCTTATTTATTTAAATCATTTATTAATGATGTGAACACTACATCATTATTATGTCATAAATAATTTAATTTATTTATTTTCTAAAAATTATAAAACAAAATAAAGTGTCATTATCACTACCAAGTGGTCCCATGAGGTCCCAAAATCGACCCAAGGATACCTATGGTTGGAATTGTATCAACCAGTAGGATTAGAACACATGTTAGGGTAAATTTATATTATTATGGTAAAACATTTTTACCGTTATTTACCAGATTTGCCCTTTAACCATGGTAAAGAAAATATTTTCTGAAGTAAATATTCATAATCTTTTAAAATAAAAGTTACCTACTTAAAAAATTTGGAACTCTTGATTAAAAATATGGAATACATTTTTCCAAATTCAAAACACATTAGTGGAATAAATTAATTTAAAATTAATTCCCGCAGTCAAAATAAAAGTCATGTTTTTACGAAATAATAAGTATCAAAAGATTGGCACTTGTTTATGTCCAATTTCAAAGTGAAATTAATTCCAATGTCCATCATTGGATTAAATGGTAAAAATATAATATAATTAAACTTTAAAACCAATTAAAAAAGATAATCTAACCATATAAATAAATTATATTAAAAGGCAGTTTGGAATTAAAATACAATATTTTTCACTATTCATCAAAAATTGAATTTTATCAGAAAAATACCAAAAGTGAATTTTGATGTCCCGATTCTAAAGAATCATTTTATTTTGTCAAATATACCATATAAAAGTGACCAAAACTATATTTAAAGAGGGTTATCCATTAAAAGGTGGTAAATCAACCTTTAAGGTAAATTATGCTTAAAATTAGATTAATTCACATTTTAAGCCTCTAACATTTATTGGATAAATGTAAAAGCATTTAAAAAACATGTATAATCATAATGTATTTAGTTTTGTTCGTTCCCACCAATATAATGTCTAGGCGTTAACTACCATTTAAAATAATAATATTATATTGTTAGTGTGCAACGTAAGATTTCAAAGAAACGTGTCGTTGCGTATTTGGTACACCATCGAACATATCAATTGTTTTAAGGTAAAATTAAAATTTAATTCAAAAATATTAATAATTATGAAAAGTCCATATTTTTTTATTTACCTCGGATGTTACATCTTCTATTGACTCTAAGCATCTATTAGGTTATGTTGAATGGTCTTGACATTTTCAACCATTTCCTCTACCATTTGAGGAACTAGCAGTTTCAGTTACAAAACATAATCCTATGACACAGGTGTTCTTAACATCATTCTACAAAGGGATCTATTGGGTACCATATGATTGGTTGAGTGGAAAGTATTAAGGTATGAGAACTCATCCTAATGAAGATGTTGATCCCATCCTCTTTTGATGTCAATTTAGAATTATCTCAACATATCCTCATGTTTTTGGATTTTCTACTCATATTAGCCTTCAATTTTTGGGTAATGAGCCGTTATGAAGTTCAACTCATTATTTGGAGTGTGTTGAAGACTATTCTGAATGTTAGAGGTAAATATTTGATATGAATCAAATGTAATCAATAGTGGTGTTCCTTGGAACCTTGACATATCTCTAATGTATATACATGAAAGTTGACGGAGTGAGAAGTATTATCAAATTGAAATGAAGTGATCAGTCTTTGTATGACAATCCAAAAAAATGCATATAACATTATTTTCTCTTCATGTTTTCATAAGAACATTGAAAAAGTCCATGGTTATTTTTCCCATTTCCATGTTTGTATGGATACTGGTTTCATCATCCACATAGATTTTTTATTTCAAAAATTACTTGCTAACGTACAAGGTACCTTGATGTATATTCAAGGACCTCCTTCATCATATTTTCCAACAAATAATTCTCTTTGTTATCTCGATAAATCTCTATGATCCTAGGATCGATGGATAAGGTTGATCTATATGTATCATCCAATATATCATTCTTTAACATGGGATTTTATGTTAATTATAGTTATGATTCAATCTATAAAATCCTTTTTCATTATCTTTAAACTATAAGGATTTCCTAATTCATAAAGATTCCACCTTCCTCTAAATTTTCACATCAACATTGAGAATCCCATATATTCTCTAGAAGGGATGGTTGAGAAATAATTTGTGAAGGGATTGATTATGTTCATTCCATTATTATTTCCATGCCCATCATTTTCATCTATAAGATGATTGAATCATTCTTAATTCTCATAAATGAAAAAAAATTATATCTTTTATACTTAGAGTGTCAACCACTTTATTTTCTTTCCTTTTATGGTTGTGGATAGAAAGATCATAGTCCTTAATCATCTCCAACCATATCCACTAGTGTATATTCATATTTTATTATTTTTTGAATATATACATGAAACTCTTATGATCCGTATATATTTCACACATCTTCAGAAGAGATAATTTTTCTATATTTTAAATGCAAAGATAACTATATAAAACTCTATATCATATGTTGGGAAATTATATCCAAGAAATTTTAATTTATTTGAGGCATAAGATATCACTTTTTCATTCTGTATTAACACACAACCCAACCTCTTGTTCGAATCATCACTATATACCATTAAATTATCACAACCTATGTATATAATAGGTAATTTTTTAGTGATAAGACTATTTTTGAACTCATTTAATTCCCATTAACATTCATTATTCCTAACCAACATGACTCCATTCTGAGTTATCTTTGTTAGAAGGTTTGAAAATAATGATAAATTTCTCACTGATAGATTATACTACCTTTCTAAGCTAAATAAATTATAAGTTTCTATCAAAAATATTGGTCATGTAAATACTTCAATTGCCTCCACATTTTAAGGTTCCATAGATATCCCATTACTTGTGATAATATTCAAAAAGAATGAGACACCCTTCAAATAGAATAAACATTTGTTTTATTTATCATAAATATTCTTCATTTATATGGTTTGTAGAATAGTGTTTAGAGCTCCTTATATTCATCATTACTTTTGGAGTACATTATAATATTTCTCATAAATAATACCACAATTTTTTCGAGGTAATCTATATATACCCAATTTCGGAATTCCATGATGATTCATGAATTTTTTTTTGGGATTTTTAATGGAATATCTATGAACTCATAGTGCCTATACCTTATAGGGATGGAAGTATTGGGAATATCCCCCATTTTCACCCTTACATGATAAAAACCAAATGAAGATCCATCTTAGATAAGTATTTTCCTTCACGTAGCTCATTTAAAATGTCATCAATCCATGTCAAGTGAATATTTTTATTTATCTTTATCTTTTTGAGTCCATGGTAATCAATGAAAAGTCCCATTGATCCATCCTTCTTCTTGATTAAGAGGACTAGTTGACCTGATGGTGAAGCAATTAGGCATATGGGCCATTTATTAATATTTTTTTGTAAATTTTTTGTCTCTTAAAGTTACAAAATATCCCTTTTATATGTAGTATTGAAAAATGTTAGCATCGTAGGTATAATGTTGATTTAAAATTCAACCTCTTGGCTAGGATGAAGACCAGACCATTCTTCAGCAAACAAATTAGTATATTCACTTATAATGGAAATCTTCAAGTATGATATTTTCCTTATACATAATAATTTGATGTAGATACTCTTTTATATATGGGAATAATATCCATAAATGGGATTTATGTGGTAAAGTATATCCATCCCCTTGCTTAAACATGTATTGAACTAGAGGATGATTTGTAATACAGAGAGTGATTTCATTCTCAAGGAATTTTATTTTGGCTCCATATAAGGAAAAATAATCCACAGTTATAATTGTATAAAATTACACTAAAGGGGGTATGCCAAGGTTCATTGGGAATATAAACCCAAAAATTTTGTCAGAGGATGATTTATATACTTGGGATGTAATAATTACCCTATTTTATATTTTCATAGATAACATTACTTCTATTATTTGTGGTGGTGTTTGAGTTTCTGTACTATATAACTAAAATAAAAAAATTGGTTTTCTATTATTGAATGAATAACTAGTGTACCAATCACTACTTCATTGTCAGGATACACCTCAATGGTTATAATAGAATAAGCTCTCACTTGATTCCATGGAGGATTTTTGTGTTGATTGTCTCTAAAAACTCTTGGAATAGGGTATTGGTTTTCAAATTTTCATTATTCTGGTAGTTGAAATATTGTAAAAAAGGATGTGGTTTGACTGGACAATTCTTCTCTCCCATTACAATGGTTGGATCCTCCCATTGATAATCATTTTCTAGGATACCTTATTTCCCAAAACTGAATCATTTCATCATTAACTTTAGGATATTAACAGGTTTCTTCTTTCCACACTTTTAAAAAGTGGGATATTGAAATTTCTTACCATAGTTCGATTTCCCCATTATGGTTCTAAAACTAAAAAATACTTTACACTTCTTCTCCTCACAATGCCCTATATATTCTCTAATTTCAATTTCAACATTGAGGTAAAATCATAAATTTAAATCATAGCTATAAAACTCTTTGATTGCTTAGGACTTTTATAGGCTCGGTTATATCCAACCAAATAAGTTATCAAATTTTAATTTGGTGGATATGAAAAATTCGAAGGCATATATTATAAGTCTTCTAAATCCATCCCTATATACCCCGATGGATTTATTGAATTTGTTCTCTAGGGTATAGAAATATATTTCTATTTTATATCGAATATTGGGACGAAAATATTTGTCGAAGAACATATTCTGAAATTCATTCCACCCCATCCTATTGATCTATTCCCCAGGAATTGTATTCTGGATCAATGTACACCAATTAGCATATTTTTACACCATAAAAAACCCTTATAACCTTCCCCTAATCATAACATTTAATGATGTAGAATATATTCTCAACAGAGTTGGTCCATTTTTTGGACAATTATGGGATCATGAGATCCATTGAATGTTAGAGGTCTATACTATATTAAGGTATAAATTGTAGCTTGTTTTTAGTTAGGGGGTTTGGGAATTCCTCATAATCCTTGTTTTTATTTAGAACATTATTCAAGTGAGATATTATCATTACAAAGTTTTTGATTCATACTCTCATTAGATTGGGCATCTCGTTTGGGCAGTCATCACATTTCCCTGCACATTAGATGTTTACTAGGTTCCCCCTATTGTCATCCATTATCTTGAATAAAGTGAAAATTAGTGATGTGTAGTTTTAAAAAATTAAACACATAATTTGGAATCCAATAATATTAAAGTGATAATTTTTAAATGACATGTATTTATTTGACTGACGAAATTATTGGCTTCAATCTATGTTATCTATGATCTATTTCTTAACATTGACTCTTATGAGATTGTTTATTTCCTTAATAATTGTTCATAATGATCTTAGGAATTTACCCAAACATATACACAAGGAATTTAAAACCAATTATATACAAATTACCTTTTTCATACACCATTTCCTTATCATTTATAGATCAATTTTTTCATTTTTGAGTGTTACCCATATGTACATTTGCACCAGAGGCACTTCCACTTGTACTATCCACACGTAGATTTATTTTCTTGGAAACCTCAAACACTATAAATTTATAAAATTTATGGATGTATTATTATGTCCAGTTATATTCATAAGGCTTTTTCTAGAGTTTTATAATCCCAATCCCGAAAATAAAAAAAATTATACTGATAAAAACTATAAAAAACCTTAAATTTATTACACAATAATTCATGATTTATTACATAAAGGAATACACAATACATATAAGAAGATAAAGAAGTATTGTTTCTTTGTGTAATAAGGAAAATTATATAAAAACTAGAAATTGGGGGCTTGTTTCCATTATTGAAAAATTATTGATCATGATATTAATATTCCATCATACATAAAAAATATGGGATAACCATGGGACATACACAAGAAAGTGATGAGATATAATGTCCATTAATGAATTAAATAAAATATAACATGAGGAAAGTATTATGTGTTATTAATTAGTAATTTTAATTGGAAATAAAAATGGTTGAGAGTCATGAAAATGAAAAAATATTCATGATCTTGAATGATAAAATAAAAGCAAGATGGGAAAGTTCGAACAACTGTAAACATAGACTCATAAACGTAGGTCAAGGATAATGACCATGACATCATAACATTGTGTAAAGAGTATTATTATAGAATTGGTTCACTACATAATCCTTGTAATTAAGTATCATGAGACTATTAAATTATTCAATTCATTAGAGTGCTTCATAATTCTGGTTCTATTCGTTGCTTTCATTTCATGTACATGAATAAGTGTTCCACATAGAAAATTCAACATATGATCACATTTTATCATATTTAATTCCATTATCAAGAATTTTGGAATAAACACATGTAATTACCCAATAATAAAAGTATAGTTACTCCTTAGTGTGTACCATTTAGTGGAAATATCTATGGTGTTCATAATAAAAATGTTTTCCAAAGAGAAATCAAAGTGGAATTTCAGCAACATAATGACAATACTTAAAGATTCATAAAATGATTTAATGAGATATAAAGAGATATATAATCATTTGTAAATAAAATTTATAGTAATACGGAAATGGAAAAATAGATCCCAACATTATAAATTGTAAAAAAAATACATAAAAAGAAGAATATTCTTAGATAAAGAAGAGAATGAGAGGATCCCTTATCATGTGAGGCTGATTCCAAAATCATGGAAGGAGCTTATTGAGATAATGAAGGAACCTTATAAGGTCTCTAGAGTTTATGGGGATGTATAAGTAGTTGATCTATGGTCTTTGAGTGATGAGGAAGTGGTTCTTGGGTTGGTTTATATAGGAAAAGATAGGGGAGTCCTTTATTATTTCTCAAACCTTGGTTTTGGAGTCTATATATTAACATAATCAAAACCTAAAGCCTTCACATGTGTTTTATCGTTTTTTATTCAAAGGAGGAGTGGTTTTAATTTTTTTATATGAAAAATGGGAGAACTTGTTTAAATATTACCCTCAGTGATGTGGAAGTGAGTAATGTTATTAATGAAATGAATTTAAAACATTAAAATATAATATACGTTTTGGAGGATTCATAAATGATTAAAATAGTTGATAAAATAACACCAAAGTAACATTATTTTATAGGGGAAAATATATTTGGTTTTGGATACTCTTAATGGAATTTATTTCATCACTTTTGGGTCATTATGATGTCAAAATACACACTGTAAATTTATAACATATTTAATATTCAACCAAAAATTCAGCTGCCACATTAAATTATAAAAAATCTATTATTGTATATTTCCAATGTTTTGATTAAAAGAAATTATTTTATCCAAATTATTTTATAAATATGTTAATTATAACCTTTAAAATTAGAATCAAAATTTTTTGACAAAATTTTGGGTTTTTAACAATAAAATTGTCGGAACCCTTATAAACATTAATTTTGACTTCATAAAATTATTTTATCAACTATAATAAATAAATATTATTTAATACTAATATATTCATAAAATTTAATTAATTTAAAAAATTAATTAATACATAAAATTAATTTCTTAATTTAAATTACATATTAAGGGAAAATATAATTTTTGTTTTATCCAATCAAAATAAATATTATTTTTATGGTAATAATAATTAGAAGTAAATATAAACATTATTCTATTGAAAATACTATATTAATATTCATATTATTAGGTTCTTTAGGCATATCCTTTTATTACAACATTAAAATCCCCAAGGTTAAGGTGTGAGATAATGATATTTTCATGGGGTTGTTCAGTATACATGGTTTGGGTCGTGATCTCGATGAGATTTTAATTCCACTGAAAATGGTATTTATTAGTATTTAGTTGTTGGATATCATATTGGGCTTCGTCAAGGTAAAAACAAAATAATAATGTATTCTCTGATAAATGGGATTTATAGTGTATGATCTTACTGGATGTATCCATCACATTTTTTCTATGTTAATTGGATTTTTCAAAAACCTATATTTATACTGATCATATGATCAGAGTTAAATGGATATATTATCAATAGTTATGATTATTAATGGTATTTTATATTAAAAATGACATAATGAAAATGAAAGAAGTGTAAGTGGTTTTTATAACCATATTACATAATGGGAAATTTAATTCAACCACAAAGTGAAATCTATTTATAAAATTTCAAGGTGTTGCATCATGAAATAATAAACTACCATGTTGTATCAATGAAAGTGACCCATTATATATCCATTGGTAAATTCATTAGTGTTCATTAATTAACTCAATAATTAATAAATTAATGATTAATTCTTTGTTCATTTCAGAAATTTAAGACATGATTGTATCATTTGCCTTTCTATATGTTTCATCTTATGAAACATTTATTATTATAACAATAAAAATATAAGTATAATCTAATGATAATTCCTATAATTTCGTTTCCAATTTATCATAGGAATAATAATAAATAAAACATTAAGATTCATGCAATAAAATATATCTATTTAATATAATACAACTAACATAGGTTGTGGCATGTTATAACTATAACATGTTTTATGATATTCTATTTAGCGAGTCATGTTATATGACTTGGGTTCATATAAGTCTTTAAATACGATATGCACATAGCGTACAATATGATGTAATTTATTTATATAATATATTCACCACTATCTTCAACTACCAAAAACTATGTTGTAAAACAAATAATAACACGGATCTGATACAATTTTCTAGCATTCACAACCTAATTAACCAAAAAAATTACCAAGACGAGTGGTTCCACATAACCTCATATGTGCATCAACATTTTATAGAGGTTTATAGTTTTAAATGAGGAGTTTTCTATAATATACAATGATTATACCATTTATTATATAACCAAAAATAATATTTTTAATGATAATAATCCATAAAAATATGAACCTAGTATGAATTTAATATAAAAATATATCATGATATAATATTTCTTGAGGGGTAATTCATATAAAACTTTATTCTATAAAATAATGGATACGTCATCAGTATTAGGGTATGAGGGTATGAATCTTCCAATTTTACAATCCAAACTATCCATCCAGATCAACTTTTTTATTCCTAATCACATTCCCTTACCAATATCCCAGGACATGAATTATATACACTCAATGAGGTGCATGTGTGCGGTGTAAAAAATATACTTAGTAGGACACCACAAGAAGTGTCTTTAATTAAATATAGTTCATATAGGGGATTGTATATTATGTCATGATAAAAGATATAAACATAAGTAATGGATTTGGATGGACATTGAGTACTAATAAGCTACTCATATGAGTGCCCAAATCTATTTTTTCTAGTATCAGTGTCATGTTTGAATATTCCACCCATCAATATGATGGGTTAGTATAAAATCCAACCACAAGACCATATCTTCAAAACATGGTATCATGGATTGAATATTTCCCAAAAATTTATAACTGTAATCTAAAATTATTTGTTTTCATTACATTCAGATCCCCATAATCATATGTACTTGTATGCTTCGTTAGCACAAACTCTAATTTTTCACCAATGTTAAGGGAAAGGGTTTGTATCATGGAAAATTAAAATATCAATTTTATGGAAATGGTTTGGCGCTAATCCATATCCAACATATCAATATTAAGAAAATGTGTTGACATCATGTCCTATCACACTCACAAAAGGCATATATTATCGCATTTATCCCAACCATATATTAATAAGAATAACTATAGTGGAATAATATCTAGCCCTTTTCTACTAAATTATATCAATTAGTATATCACTTAGACCTTCTCTAAACATTTATTCAAAAGAAATGAATCACCCATGTATTTCCCATCTACTTAAGAAGAAAATCCATGTCAGATACTAACAATTACGAAGCCCCAATATAAGGCTAACTTATCACAAGTATATCATATAAATTTTATTTCCTACAGTAAATTAACACTCTATGTCATTGAAAAATACATATTAACATAATTCAAATTTAAAAAAACCACTCATATTTTCTTATTTTAAGGTCCTACTATATTTTACACAATGAACGTGATCATCAATGACCATGTTTCTGAAGTGTGCCACATAGAAGACCTCTCAAGTATATAATGATATTTACTTAACTCTCAACATATATTGAAACTAATTTTTGTACAATACTGAGACATACATACTTATAAATCAACAATTTCATGTAAAATAATGTATATGACATGAATATAACAAATAATAAATCTAGAAATAACCTACATCATTATACAACAATAATCTCTATCAAATGGATTTGACTGATTCTGATTTAATTGATGTAAATCCATGAAGTTGAAAATAACAACCAAAATTTAGGGATTTTCTATAAGGAGTAGGGATATAGTTAAATAAAACTCAATGAAAATGGAAGAGTAGATAATCATTGATGGAAATGGAATAAAATTAATGAAACATTATTTGGAAATAGAATGATGGATAAATAAATGTTTGTGGAGTGAAAAATATGTAGTAAAGGGGACCAATATGTCATTATTGAGATTAAATGATAATAATTATATATAAAATTAAATAAATCTCATTAATATATTTTAATTAAATAGACTGGAGGCCACCAGGTATCCTATTCACCCCCACAGGGTACCCAGTGTCAACCAAATACTTGACTAGGGTGCATTGGTCAGTCGGTGGTCCACCATGGAATTTCCAACCTAAATTACTCACCACCCGAGTAATTATTACTAGGCCACTTGTAACTTATTTTTATTTTTCATATAAAATTTGTTTCTAGCATGAAGTTAATTTCCTCAAATTCTAACTCGCAATCCCATCAACCACTCTAATTGAAATATTCCACTAAAACGGAAAAAATAAATCTGACAAATTAAATAATGTACATAACCTAAAATAATTATTTTGAGTATAATATTTTTACCCATATATTAACAAGTACTCTTGATATATAAAAATCATTGAAATGTGCCCATGTTAAAAATAATTAAGAATAAAACTCAAACTGCCGATGTTAACTCAAGATTACACTATACTTATATTGTCCAAATTTATTTTGATCTAATTTATGAATTAAATAGAATCATATTATAACAAATTATAGTTTTTTTTAATTATTTCAAATGTATTTTTATAATATTTATAAATATGGTTACAAAGAAAGTACATTTTTTATACTATTGTGGGGTTGTTAGAGAAATTAATATTATTGAACATGAATTTGTAAACATTTAATATATCTTAAAATATAGATTTTTATTGAAATTTTTATCTGGTGGTTGGATTTTGATAAAGGTTATTTTTCTATTATAGGAATAATTTTTATACATAGGCTTTTAACACTAGAAAAAAAAATAATGGACTTTACTTAATGTATCTAATCATAAAAATGATATAAATTATTATTTAATTTTTTTAATGCAGAGGAGGATAAAAAATGTCTAGATAATTTAGACTTATACCATTAGAATATTATATATATGAATATCATAATGTGGGATTGACTATAAATTTATAGAATTGAACATAAATTTTAGTCAATGATATTATTATGGTGGACTACTATGGAAATATTAATTACATCCCCTAATTATATTCCACCACATATAAATTTATAAATAAATAAATATATCATTCATTGTTGTATGAATAAATTTAGATATATCCATGTCTATATCTCCTCATAGTGAAAAAAATATTCTACATGTTCAATATATTCTTTGTAGTAGTGATGATGTTAAACACAGATTGAAGAAAAATAATTGATGTAATAATGTATTTCTGTCGAGGTATGACTTTTTATTTTTGTGTTTACAAAAATGTTTGTTATTAATATTATATTCCGTTAAAAATATATTCACGGATCATGAACATGATAAAAAATTATAATTTAATGAATTAAATATTCAAAAAATAACATTGGAAAATATTGTTCTATATCTCTTATGACACACCCAATTAAAATATATTTATATTTTAATGATTATTTTTTCTTATCTAGAATTAATTGAATATATTTTTTGACATCAAAATGATATGGGTTTAATGAATATTATTATGAATTATGAATTTTTTATATTTCCTTATCAAATGAATAATTGATTTAATACTTTACTTTTTTTCTTCACTGATCATGATAGCTTGAATGTTAGATAAATAATAAATTTTTTAATGGGATTAACATTGGATGATGCCTCCATGTTTACCATGATTTGTATTTTGAAAATATTTTTCCATGTTTTATAATCTCATTGTGGTTATTTCTTATAGGAAAATATTTTTTTTCCATTTATTTATAAATTATTCTTTGAAAAATTAAATATTTTCATTTTTTATTTTTCCTATAAGATAATTATACCCCAATTATCAAATATATTTAATCCTTTTACTCATGTTATTCAATGAATCCAAATTTTAACCCGTTATCAGTTTGTTGGATACCTAATTAATCACCAAACCATTTATTTTTTCGATTTTGGATTACTTTTTCAAATTATATCACGGTTCCTCTATGTTACATTGGTTAGAGGCTAGAGAAACATAAGTTCATCTTTATGTAAGTAGTGTAATATTGTGTTTTTTGAGTGGGTTGATGAAAACATGGATGACAATAGACCAAGCAGTTAAGGATGGTCAGAAATATCTCTAGTGAGGTGAGATGGTAAGCTCATGGGCGATTACAACACCATAACCCAAATCACTAGGTCTGAACTAAATTTTATATGAAATCATGTGTACCTCCATATACACAATTGGTTTATAACTAGGGGAGAGGTTCTATTGGTAACATTTGGAGACTATACCCTATGAAATCATATCCATACAAAAGAATATAGAAACATATACATATGTTAATTAAACATCAAAAATAACAATAACATAAAAAATATTCTATAGTATATGAAATTTCAAGTCATAAAATAATAATAAAACAGATCCCCCATGTGGTTGGTCAACATGTATTAGAGTACAGATTGGAATAAATAAATTAACAGTGTTTTGATTGTTTTCCAAAGTTTGTCTTGGTACTATGTCCATATTATATCTCTATATGGATTAATAACATACTTCTAGGCCCTTTTCCTTCCCTAGATCCTAGAATATAAAGTCTACATACACACCAAGATTCCCATGCAGGGTGTGAACCAAGTATGGAACAACCAATACATCCTTGAAATAATTTTACATATATATCGAGGTTAGTTTAATGATGAAAAGGTAAATATGAATACAATCAAACAACTAATCATATGATAATCGATCATGAGATAATAGAGCTTCCACAAACCATAGATATTATAACTTTAGTTCCATTAATAGAGGGTGTCGTAAGTTGTCATTAAATGACTTAGATCATTTTATGAAACTATATGCCACCCTTTAAGGTAAAGTCACACCGTCCCATCGATATCTTCTCTCATCTGATGGTATACACACTTTCCATGAATGAATAAATGGAACTATATATATATATATATTAGGAAATTCCCTATTGGTACCTCACATTGGTATATGTTCCCTCTTCCAATGGTATATGATGTTTCCCCCTTTGTCTAATCACATGTTAATCTCTGGAATAATTAGTCCAATATCCAAAGATATAATGAAATGATCATGTCTTCCAAGCTCCCCCACTAATGTTCTAACTATGTATTTCAAATCCACCTATCAAACTAATTAATGAAATAAAGGTTCTACTGGCTTTTTATAAATCAACTTGTAAGGAATGAAATAACAAGGATCAATATATCATAAAAGGTATTCTAAAAGGTATGAGACAATAATATATAGGTGAAAAAAAGAATGTAAAACACAATCCATATTAAGAAAATGTCTCATGGGCCACCCACACATGCCAAAAATATGCATCATGAAACAGTATCTACACTAGGCACATACACACAATCCATGTACTCCAAAAAACATTATAAAATGGCCCCATATTTTGTGAACTTTTTAATATTAATGAATTCATACCAATTTTCAAGACCAATCAAGGGGTGGTACCTAAATCACTTCCACATACAAAATTTCACTATAATAAAACCCAATCCACCATAATAGAGTCTTTATAATTATTATCCAAGGAAGCAATATTGTTACAATATGATATACATAACATGTTACCAAAGGCGAATCACCACTAAATGAATAGCTGTGATTGAACATGGAGATTTCACCAATTCTAAAAATACAAAATCAATCTATAAATAAAGAATGAATCCTTTATTATAACTAGGTAGAGATTTATAGAATTGACTGAAATGGCTTGGATCTATTATTAATTCTTATGATATATAGAGAAATAGGCTACACCTAATATATAATACCTCATTAGGAATAAACTAAATGATCTAGACTTTAATCCCCCAAGAGGAGATAATGTGGAAATATAGAGCACCAAGTGGGAGCTCTTCAAAAGTTTCTAGATTGAATATCTACAATTACCGTGATATTTAAGTTAAAAATAATTACGGAGAAAAACCTCCAAAATTACATTACTAGATTTCATGTTTGAGATTTATCGGATTTTCGTCATTCAGATGAATAATGAAAGTATTATACATCAACCACCAACCCATGAGTAGGATCTTTTGAATTAATGATCACTCTAAAAATACCAACAAATAGCTGGTGCACCTCAACGACTAGTCGATGGCCTTATTACAGCCACCATTTTCCCTAAATAAGACTTTAGCCATAGGAAAAAAACATTGAGACCCCGTTACCCATAAGAAAAAACACTATGGGATGAGACACAAAAAAGGACTACTCATAATATGAAAAAATATACCTTGATTATTGAGAATATTTCAAATCATCCCCTATAATATATTATCCTCCCTAAGATGTTCCACTAGTGTTCTTGATCAAATATCATGGTCCACTATTCCAGTACTTTAGACTAATTCTCCCAAGTTTCCACTTGAATTTAACCATACTGACATATGATTTAGAAATGTGGCATAATATTCCCTAACAACACTTTATTTTTGTGGTCTAGGATATCACCATGCACTCCATAAATGATGTTTCTTGATATATCTCAATATCCTTGTAGTAGATCACATATAAAGGATCATGCATGTACCTTTTGAGTTAAGAAACATATAGCACATCATGAATACCTTGATAGTGTAGAGAAATATTGAAATGGTTAACCAGTAGCCTAATACATGTGGTAATATTTAATCGTCCCAAAATTCATAGTGTTATCTTCCCTTAATTCTCTAAACATTGATTCCCAAATTGTGGCACCACCCAAAAGTAAAATCAGTCTCCCACTATGAATTCAAAAGGTTTCCCCCTCACGCCGTCATACATTTATTGTCTACAATGAGTGGTGATCAACTGTTTTTTTATAATATACACTTTTAATTTCATATACCATACTCAACCCAATAATAATTGTCATACTAGAATAATTCCAACATAGTAGTGAGTTACCTGAGATACTATAAAGATATTAAAAAGGTTCCATATAAATATTAGCCTAGAAGATATTGTTGTATGAAAACTCAATGAAGTCTAAGAAATCATCATAAGGTCCATTATATTCTACAACACATTCCCATTCAATATTCTATATTATCCAAATTATACTCTATAACATTTCGTCGGTATAAAAATGATACACTATACTGAACTTCAATTGGGTACCCAATTATTTTTTTATGCACTTCCAAACCCATGATGTGAAGTGTGCATCTCTATATGATATTATTAACAAAGGAGAAACATGTAGGGATACAATATCCCATATATAAAACTTTCACAACTCATCCACATAAAGGGTCTCATGAATTAATACGAAATGTGGTATTTTAACTAGCCTATGAACTATCACTCAAACAACATCATAACTCCTTAGGGTCTTGGGTATCCCCGTTATAAATTCCATCATCATTTCATCCCGCTTTACCATAGGAACCAGAATTAGTTGAATAAATCCACTAGGGAATTTATGATAAACTATTATTATATAGTAGGCAAGTCATCATTAAACAAAATCATTGATTTCTATCTTTACACCAGGAAACTAAAACTAACATTAGATATCATTGAACATCTTCATCAACCTCGGATGAAATACCCATTTCAATGTGTGGGAGAATCTAATTATCCCCTCTATCATGGATGTAATCTCTATAACTCTATAGTCAATATAGATCACCTCATATTTATATATAGACCACCCTATAACTCGGTCGATCCTTTCCAATCATTCCAACATCGTCATACACTCAGGATATGAATCCTAGATTGCATTTTCCTTATCCACATTAGAATAAATGATAATAAATGGTGAGCATATCATTACACCATGATACTCATATGAATCCTCTATCAATTTATCCATCAAACTCATCATATTTCCTAACTTCTATGAAGACCACTCTCCATGATTCTACATCCCCATTGTTTTCCTACAAATAAAATATATAACTTCATTACATTACCATTTAGAATATCCCATCTAAAAGTCATTTTTTTAAGATAAGCCACCCAATTAAACTAGCTCATATTTATATCCCAATGATATAAGATGTATCATAATCACTTTTGGTCTTTGAGGATGATAAATAATTCACAAAATTGATGATGTTTCCAACACATGAGATCATAGACCACAACTAAAAACTCCAATTCATGCATTGAGTAGTTCACCTCATGGGGTCATAGCTAATGTGTCCCATAAGGGACTACCTGATTTATTTACATCAACGCAAATCCAAACCCAATACCCACAACATTATATTAAAATATGTAATCAATACCAGGATTTATAAAAATAAAACAATTGTGCTTTTATTAATATACTATTCATCTCTAGGAAGTTATATTTTGATTGGTTAGACCAATACTACTTTACTCCCTTTTAGTTAGCTTTATCATTAGTGAAAACAAATGGGATAATACTTTGATGAAACATTGATAGAACCCTATAAGACCAAGGAAAATCCTAAACTCTGACAAGTTCTAAGGGAGTTCCCAAGACATCACAACCTCTACCTTCTCTATGTCCACTAAAATCAAAACATCAAAAACAATATGCAAAATTAACTACACCACTTGAATTAAAAATTGGTAAATAAAATTTTTTGTATAAATATGTGAAATCATGGTGTACTTAATACAATATCAAGGTTCTTAGTGTGCGAATTTGAATTCCTCTAATATATTAGGATGACATAAATTTATACATTAATTAAGGAGTTACGATATGTATAATAATCTTATTAATGAGATCCATAAACTCTGCTAAAACATTTTTCAAACTATAAGGAATGAAAAGACACTCATTAAGTTCATATCAAATCCTAATCACTATAATGGGAATATCCTCCTCTCTAACCTATAGATTATTGTATACTAAATTATGTTTAATCTTTGTATGCCACTAGGCTCCTTAAAATTAATTAATCATATCATCAATCCAAGTTAATGGGTTAATCTTATTCACTATTACCATGTTAATTTTCTTTTAGTTCACACAGATCCATTGATGACCATATTCATTGTTTAAAAAAAATACTAGATCACCCCAAAAATATGTGATCGTCCCAATAAAGACCTTTACCTATAAATCCTATAAATAATCCTTAAAATATGTTAACATTATAATAAAAATATGATAAAGAGAAAGTAACATCAATTGCAACTCAATAATAAGATCATTTTCAAACTGAATCCATCTTTCCAGAGGAATTCTTGAGAAGTCATCTAGGAAAACGTCCTAATAATGATCCACCACTAATGGAATAATATTAGGGGATACGATTGATTTTGTCGTGAGATAAAATCATATTACGTGCACTATGAAACATAAAATATGGTTCAGGTATGATCTCATCCTTCATACTCTTATTTTTCTCTCTCTATGTAAGATGAACCTATCACCTCTAAGAATGGTTCATGGAACGTGTCCTTGAGAAAAGTTGACATGATATTCTAAATGTTTTCACTAGATTATTCAAAATATCACCTCAAAACTAGTCATCTATAAGATCATGGATACCTTTAGATGTCTATATTAAAAATAAATACCAAATCCCCAAAAAATTGATGAATATATTATACTATCTTTCCCAAGTTAATTTCAAGAAAGAGAAACCTAGATGATATCTTAACCAGTAAATCTAGGCCAACAATGTGTTGAGAAGATATATAAGAATGGGAAGTTCTTCTCTCAAACAAACAATTAGATAGTATAGAGGAAATTAAAAACATACATATAACTATCGAATTTCTCTATCTCCACCAATTGGTGGAACCTCATCCATCCCATAAATTATACCTACCTCTGAAGCATGATTATTCATCTATATATCATAACTCACATAAGTTACTAGATAATGTGGTATCTAGGTATGATAATGGGGACCCTTACCTAAAACCCGACCTAACCTCCTCTAATATGGATTTTCAACCTTAGATTAAAGTACTGATGATGACACACCTTTCCAAATCTATGATACTCCTTGGAGGGATCTGTTCATGATTTACTGAAATAACCATTTTCCACAATTTTAAGACTTAGTAGAACCACCTCTCACAGAGGTAGTAGTCACATTTCTATTTTTCCCACTCTCCTACTACCCTACTATACATCATCATCCTTCCCCTTCCTCCTACCAGGAGAGGATCTTACTACCGAACTAGAATGTATTATCATTAATGCATAGAAGGATCAAAGAAAATTTTAAATCCTAACCTCCTATATCCCCTTCTCAAAATTTAAGGCCTTTTAAATAACCTCTTCATATGTCTTCAGTTTAGATCACTTAATTTGAAGTATAAGCTCTAAAAAAAGGCTAATTTGAAACATGATGGTCTTTTTAACATCATTCCTAGACAAAATTGGAGAAAATAAAATAAAAAATTTGAAATAAGGGAATTAATAATAAATTGACATTATCCCCTATTCAAGCTCTAGAAACCCTTTTTTTGTCATGGTTAAATGTTTTGGTAATGAAATCATCAAATGAAAAATTATCAAAGTCCTTTAAATTAAAACACTAACACTTTCCTACCTATCTCATAATTCCACACCATCTCTTGGTGGTTCGTTAAAGAATAAAGGCATCCATATTCACCCTTTATTCTTAGGAATCTTTCATAGATTAAATATACAAATAATAATTTATATATATTTATCTATTTACAGGGGAAACACATTCCATGGAATGATAGAAGATGATCAAGATGGAAATATAAAGCATAGTCAACCATCATTATCTATGACCTTCCTCTCAGAGTAGGAATATCATAGAATACTCTGGAATGGAGTGCGTTTACTACCTCTACAATTGGAGAAGGTGTGGGAGAATACTCAAGTGAATCTTCATGTATATTGTATGATGGAACTAGTGAATCCTCTCCAATGAGGGAATTCATGATTACATGTCCAAGTGGTCCTATAAAGTTTCTCTGATGGTTATTATTTTTTAAATCCAAAAAACCTATTTTAAAATCTATAAAAACTCTCTTACAAGAAAAACTAAGTATATATACGGTATACGTATGGTATTTCTGTATGAATACCTATATTAGGAGATAATCACACTAAAGTTATAACTATCTATATTCAATACAAGGATCAAGACTTATCCTTTGTACTTACTTGATATTCAAAATCATATATATATATATATATATATATATATATATATCATAACAGAACACAAAATATCAACTAATGAATTCTAGCATAGATATGTCACAAAAGAAGATAATACAGATATATCACAAACCAAATACCACAAACCAATGATTTAATTAAAAAACTACTAATGAAAAATAATAATTTCATGCATGACATGTGATACTACGTTCCTATTACTTATATATGAACACACCGACATACCACAAACATTTAAAAAATTATCATTCACAGTAACTCAAGGGTCCACAACATATGTGCTGTCTAGGCATATGTAAACTTCCCTCTGAGAGTTCCATGCTTCCCATATTACTTTAACAACACCCAAGATGAATATTTAATATAATTTTATTCCAAACTAACATAAATAATTGGGTTTCATCCAAATTGACAAGTGACCACATGCGGGTCTTCCCATACCGAAGAGGTAGTGGACTTACAACAAGGGTTTATAGGTGATGTGGGGAGAGTATACCCTTGGTAATCATGACCATACACTAGAATATTTAAAAATAGTCATATTTCAACTAACCATAATAATAGATAATAACATAAAAATACTCAATAGGATATTCCATGTCAGGTAATACAATAAAAATAAAACTGATACCCAATGTAGAAGGATAATAGGTGAATTAGTACACTAGAAATAATTATATAAAATGTGTTGTGAAAATTTTATAAATTCTATCCTTGAACCTTATTTATCTTCCAACTACATTATACTTAGAAAAATACCACTAGGTTCTTTCCCTTATCTGGATCCCAATCCATGAAGTTTTCATTTATACCTATATGCATGTGAAGGGTGTGTGTATAAACCCATTAGGATACCAACAATTCATCCAAAACAGAAGTGAGCATGTATATAGAGGTGTGTGACCTGAATGATATGTAAATGTGAATACAATAATATAAATAAACATATATCATGTGATCATACACTAATCAAGATGCCACAGAACTCGTCCATTCTTTATTTTATGCCTTTCTAGAAGAGTTTCATTAGTTTTCATCACATGACATAGATCATGCTTTGGAACTCCATGATTTTATTTAACGTAAATTATAACATGAAACATAGATAACTGATCTCCTCTAACCATATGATGACTTGGAAGGACTGAATTAATTTAAATATAAACATATACAAGGGTTTTACCGATCAAAACATAGTACTAGCATGTAGACCCTTTTCCAATGGAATATGGAGTTCCCCCATTGTCTAATCACATGAAAAGTTACGGAATTATCTATCACATATTTAGAGCTAGATATCATGTTATCTAGGCTCCACCTTTAAGGTTCTGACTAAGTTGGTCTGTTCCACCTGTCAACCTAATCACTAAAAAATGGTTTCACTAGTTATGTACAAATACACATGTGATGAATGAAATTTAAAGGGGAAATATATCTCCACATTTATTCCACATGATATGAAATAACAACATATAAGGTGTCACCAAGAAAGGAACACACCAAAACTAGTAGGAAAATTTCAAATAGGACACCCACACACACAAAGCATACCTATCCTGAAAGGGTCTCTAAACTAGGAACATATCCCTAAACCATGGAAATTAAATACAATCATACAAAAAACCACCATATGAGTGATAAAGATGGTAAACAATTATTACATTTAATATGTGGTTCCAATGTTAATGACCCACTGAGGGGTGGTAACTGGATCACACCCACACACGAATTTCCACTAGAACAAGACCCAAAAAATTATAATAGAGTTTATAGTATTGGGTATCATGTAAGAGATATTAGGATTATTTGAGATCAACATAAACTTACCAAAATAGGTTTATCTCTATGTATGTTCTAAGATCAATCTAGGAGAGGTAACCAATTCAAATAATCATTCATTAATCTCTAAATTAAGAATGAATAATTTATTTGATTCTAGTAGATATTCCTAGATTGACACCACATTTTTAGATCAATTATAAATTCCATATAAATAAATTTAATTAGGATAAAGAAAATAGGTCTTATCTCATTAGATTTTAATAGATCAATCTTGACATTAAGCACCCTAGTGGAGAGGAAGATGAAGCCTTGAGAACCAAGGGAGATCTTTTTAAAAGATTCTAGTTGAATTGTGGTCTGATTAGATAGAAGATAACAAAAACACCATTAATATATTTCTCATATTGTTTCCATTATAAATGATAGTGAGATCTAGATAATTTCATATCAATTATTCATAACCACTGCTTGGAAAATACACTTCAACAGCTTGTAGGTGGAATGGTTCCATCCACCATGTAGCCTATATTGGACTGAATCCCATGAAACATAAGTATGAATCCTTTTTAACCACAAGGAACAACTATAATGGATGAAAAAATAAACATGATACATCATAACATAAAAACAAAAAAATTCATGAATGTTGAGGATGTTACAATGATAAATCTAGGTGGCACCAACAATGCAACTAAAAGTGGAGGCACTGAAATTCATAGAGTTTTGTATATTTTAGATTTTAATTTCTTAAAAACAAATCATGAAATCTTCCAAGATTTTATTTTTATTGTCCCAATGTTTTGTTTCTAGGGTTATGAGTTTACATAAATATCACATTCCATGTGACTCTATGTCACATATCACATATTATGAGATCATGTGTATCAGTGTGTACTCCTTTAACATACCAGTTCAATGGGTTAAACCCTCACACTATGTTCCATGACACACATGATATCTATTTGAGGAGTGGCTCAACATGTATAAGTGGTACACACCATGTATCCACAAAGATCCCACATTTCAGATATCTTATGAAGAAGTGATATTGAGTTTATGTGGGAACTCATCATGTACCTAGTGTAAAAAATATCAATAATATTTACTTCAAAACATATAGTGATTTATGTACATGACATATAGTTGAATACAAGAAATATATAATATTGTGGAAGTACTTGTGTAGCCTCCATGTGTTTACTACATGATATGTACTCACCAAAAAATTATTGTATATAAGTTTCACAGTAGTATCCTCAGAATCATTTAACCCAAGTTATGGTTTTGTAACTATGGTTAGTACATTCTGAGAATTTCTCTACATAGAACATAAGAGTATATATATCATTATAATTTGGGGTATATATGTAATGTGATTATGACATTTTAGTTTTATTACTACATAGTGATGGTAACCATCTCAACTGTATATTGTCTCATAGGTTAAGGTCTTCCATATATTTATTAGGATGGGAAAATTTCTTATAATGATAGGTTATACAATCTTAAACCAGGGTGTATTTTAACATCTCAGTTGATGTACACTGCACATGATAGTTTTTGGATCCTCCATCATGGTCATTATATTTCCCCGACCCCAAAAACCTGGATCCGGTGCATTATTTTATTACATAAACATGATTACAAGGAATAAAAACTCAAAGGACCAATAAAATTAGTACTAATAAAAAAATATATACATAAATGGAACCCATTTTACACTGGGAAAATAAAAATATAAAAAACATAACAAAAGATAATACACTGCATCCTGGAAAACTCAATAAATGATATCTTCTTAATTACATAGTGAAGGAAAAAAATGAAAGGGTAAGATAAAATGCTCATTAATGGTTACATATATAGTAATAATGAATCAATAATATGTGAATCATAACCAATTAGATGTAAATAATATGGAATTTTGAATAATAGAAAACACAATACATTAATAAACTGAGAACGAAAGTGAATCAATATATTTTTTTCATAGTGAAAACCTCATTTAAATTAATAAAAAATTACTAAATAAAGATAATGTTTATTATTTGGGTTTCATGTCTCTAGAACATAAAACATCATACCATCGAAATGGTTTATGTTTGTGGGTAGAAACCCATCTGATTATGTTTTGGAAACACACTCGAAGGTTTTGTCTCCAACTGCTTTGTCTCATGAGACCTATCTATGCATCGAAGAGCTATAGTGGACCCCACCTATCACTGAAATTATAAATCATTCTTATAAAAAAGTTAAATTCTAGAACAATATGCACTATAAATTTCCATAATTATTAGAGGATATGGATTCATCAATATTTCCACAGTTAAAAATACATTAAAAAAACACCATGTGTAAAATGTAATACGACTAAAACAATTATAATATCCACTATAAAAGAATATATATATATTTAATAGTAAATTAATTTCAAATTAAAAATTATTTAAAAGGGTTCATAGATACACAACATAAAAACGGTTAGGTGCACAATACCAAGTAAGTATTTAAAAATGGAAATTTTGATGAAGTACCTTACCACATTATAATCAATTGAATCACATGACCAAAAATTAATAATCATGAAATGAATAATTTAATACTAGGAATATAAAGATAATCATGATATTATATATAAAATTTTATAATACATACACCGCACACATTAAATAAGTGATGAACAATGGATATCACATGGAAATAAAAGTGAGTTGAGAAACCCCTTACCTTATGTCCAAATGTGTTCTTAATTTCATCGAAATGTCCTTAATAATCAAATTAAATAAATAAATAAATTATTTCAGAACCTTTTATACTTTTATTTTATTTATTATAATTCCATTAATTTTATTTACTAACTTTTTGATTAGTTTTACAATATAATATTATCACTCAGGATCATTCGTTGCATTCATTTCTATGCTCAGTTCACTTGTATACAAGTAAAGATGTTTGTGTAAAATGGATATAATTCTAAATAATTCGAGTAATATGATATAAATGAGAATAAATAAGTTTAAATTTTTATCTATATCATTTTTATATGTTATGAGGGTGAATCGTTAGTTATGTTATTTAGTGATAATCGTTTAGCTTAATTTTAGCTGGTTTTTTTCATAATGAACTAGTTTCCCCCATTATTTAATATCATGTATATAAATTAGTTATAGAACCCTATATAATAGGTAATACATATTTTATAATCTGGTTTATCCATTAAAATGTTTTCATGAATAGCTTTGAAGAATAATTCAATGAACAAAACTTCGTCGTCCATGAATGTTGTAAATAGGCACCTCCCAGACGATGATTTCATTTATAAAATAAAAGTATCAGAGTAATAATATTCATGATGTATATTCCATTAAAATGATATAATTACATTATATATATGATACTGTATTTATAAATATTATTTTTATAGATGAGTTTTGGAGATAATTATAAAATAAAATAAATTGAAATAAAATTACATGAAAAATGTAGAGGATTTACCTCTTGAAATAACCTCCTTGAGATTCTCTTTAAGGGATATGATTTTTCTCTTTGGTTAATACCAAGGGCTTCTGGATGTGGGGAGGTAATATGTAAGAGTATTTGGGTAGAACATTGAGATGCTATAAGTCATATAGGAGTAAAGAGAAGTGGGAGTGATGGGCGGTTTTTATAGTGGAGGAGATGAGTGATATCTCAATATTTTATTCAATATTTTATTATATTGATCATGAAAAAAATATTATTGATTATTGTGACTAAAATTTTTAATAAGTGCATGTGAGTTCGAATTAATATCCATTTACATCATCCATGACTCAAGAATGATGCAGAAATTCATTTATTTTTCTTATTTTGTGAATTATGAAATTTCACTACTCACCAAAAAATTCAGGCATTTCATAAAAATCCCAAAAATTACACATAACCATTTTTAACATAGAGAATTCAAAAAATGGACTCAATTTTACCAAAATAAGTTTATAAATATGTGCAATTTAATTTTAAATAAAATTATTTTTTACTTGAAAAATACTGATTTTAAATTTAAAACTAATTTTATAATACATTAAAAAAATAACTAAGGTCTCATAAAATTTTCCTAAAATAATTTTATAATAAAATATTTATTAAGAATAAATTTTATGAAAAAAAATTATTTTACACAAATTTATTAAATATAAAATTTTAATTAAATAGTTCTTACTTACAAAAATACAATCACTTAAATATTAATTTTTAAAATATTCATATTCATTTATAAGGTGCTTAAATTTTATTTCAATTTTCATGGGTGAGGTTACTATTCCTAAGGGTACATTACTATTCATAAGGGTACATTGCTATTCCTAATGGTAACATTACTATTCATAATAGTAAGTTTATATTCACAAAAAATTATATTGATCCTATCATACATTAAATATCTTACTGAATGCAACCCTTTATGGTCGTATTTTGAAATTCAAATCCCAGAGGTGGAAAAATTAAATTTGACGACTATTTATAACTATATCCTATAAAAATGTTTTGTTTCTCATAAAATCAATGTTGCATTCATAATAAGATATCTAATGAATTGAAATTATTTAAGAAGAAACATACCATATAATCTTGGGTTGTTATATTATTCACTCCTTCAAAAAAAGTTCCTATAAATAATTCATTTATATAGCCCTCTAAAAATATGTGTGTGGTTCCTCTTTATGACATCCTCAGGTTCCCACGTTTCTTACTCTATTTTATAGTTTCTCCAAAGAACCTTTACTATTAATTTCGTTTGGTTTCTCAATAATTTCACTCTAGTGTAAAGAATCTTGATAGGCTATTCACATTATGAAAAATCATGTTCATGCTCTATTTATTCATAGGTTATTACATCCATTGGGTCTTGCATGTACTTCTTTAATAATGACATGTGGAACACATGATGAACTCTTGATGGACATGGGGGCTTCACTAAACTGTAAGCTACAAAAACAATTATTTCCAAAATTTCAAATTGTCTGATGTACCAAGGTCTCAATTTCCCTTTCTTAAAAAACCTTAAGACACCCTTTCATGGAGATAATTTTATAAAAACATATTCTCCCACATGAAATTCCAAATCCTTTTTATAGGTTTTAGCAGAAATATTTTTACTACATTGGTCAGCTTTAATATAGGCATGGATTTTCGTTAACATTATTTTTGTCTCTTTGATAAGTTTTGGTCTTATATGTTTCCTCTCACCAAATCCATCCCAAGAAGTTGGAGTTTGACATCTCTTTCCATATAATTCTTAATATGGAAACATTTGAATACCATAATGGAAACTATTATTGTAGGAAACATTCACAAATGGTAAGTACTGATACTACATACCTTGAAAGTCGAGTGGGTATTATCTCAACAAGTCTTCTAGTGTTTGAATAGTCCTGTGCGACTATTTTTCAGTTTGGGAGTGATAAACAATACTCTTATGAAGCTTTATATCCAAACAAATCTAAACACTTTTCCAAAATTTTGATGTAAATTAGGGATCTCAATCAGACACAATTGATAGAGGTGCAACAAGAAGTCTTATAACTTAATCAATATAGAGTCTTTTTAGGAACTCAAGTGGTAAATCCTCTCTTATAGAAAAGAAATGTGCCAATTTTGTAATACGATCAACAATTACCCATGTTTCATAAATTTTTCTAGGTGTTCTTGGTATGTGAAAAAGTATATCATTATGTCATCCCACTTCCACATATGAATAGGTATATATTTTAGGACTCCACTAGGTTGTTGTATATCAACCTTAACTTATTGTAAAATTAGAGACCTTGACATATAGTTAGCAAAATCTCACTTCATTTTATCCCACTAATTTTTTTCGTTCAAATCTCTACTCATTTGGGTGCTACCAGGGTGTATAGAGAAATTTGTTTATGAGCATCCTCTAATAGTACCATTTTTCACTCCGGTTCTGATAGAATGCATATCCTCTTTCCAAATTTTAGAACTCCATACTCACACTCATAGTCTTTCAATCTTCCATCCTTAATGAATTTAATTTTCTTTTGAAGGTTTTCATCATCATATTGATATATTTTTATATTCTCCAGAAAAGATGGTTGAGAAATCATTTAAAAAATTAAGTATGTTACCCCTTTCATAAAAATTCTCATTTCCAAATTTACTAGATCCATGAACATAGAATCTCTTTCAATCCTCATTTGGGTTAGAAGTCCACGATCATTCCTACATAATGCATCTTCCACCTTATTTTCCTTTCATGGGTGGTAGTGTATTGAATAATCATAATATATGAGTAACTCAAGTCATCTCCTTTGCTTCATTTTGAGTTTTTTTGTAAAAATGTATTTCATAAACTTTGGATCCATATATATCTCACATCCTACACCATAGAGATTGTGCCTCCATATTTTCAAAGAATATATCACTGTTTCTAATTGAAGATCATGTTAAGGACAATGTTTTTCTTGATTCTTCAACTTCCTTAATGCATAAGAAATAATTTTCTCATTTTGCATAAGGAAACATCCTAGTCCATTTATCGATGCAACATTGCATATCAAAAACCCATCATTTCTAGATGGAAGAGTAAAAATTTGATAATTGAACAATATTCTTTTCAATTATTCAAAAAAATTTGTGCATTATTTGGTCTATAACAACTTAACCCCTTTACATGTGAGCTTGTTTATCGGGTTAGCCAATCAGGAGAAATTCTAAACAAAATGTTGGTAGTAACCTACAAAGATAATAAAACGACATAGATCAGTTATGTTCATTAGCATATGTCATTCTTGGATTGCCTTTATCTTCCCAAGATCAAGTGATATTATATCCATTGAGTCAATATGTACAAGAAAATAAATATTTTGAAGCCATAATTCACATATACTAAACTTAACATATCACTATTTTCATCTAAGAGTCTCCAGAACAACCCACATGTGGTTCTCATGGTCCTCACAACATTTGGAATATATCAATATGTCATCAATAAATACCACACAAAATTCTTCAAGACATTCCTTGAAATTTTTTTTTTCATTAGGTCCATGAAATGGAGGGTGAATTGTTCAGTCCAAATGGCCTTACTGTAAACTCATAATTCCCATACTTGGTTTGAAATGATGTCTTTGGAATATGTTTCTTCCTCACACAAAACTGAGGATATCTATATCGAGGGTCAATATTGAAAAAATATTGAGATCTGTGTAGTGGATCAAATAGATCTTCAATGAGAGGAAGATGATACTTTTCTATTCTATAATAGCATTTATTTCTCTATAATAAATGCACAGCTTCATAGATTCATCTATCGTCTTGAAAAAGAGAACATGGTCTTGACATAGAGAAACACTGGGGAAAATAAATCAATTTTCACTAAATTCATCTAGTTATTTCTTCATATCTACTAATTAAATAGTGTCCATTCTATAAATGTCTTCAATATAGGTCTTGAACCAGGAATTAATTCAATAGATAACTCAAATTCCCACTCTGAAGGATGTCTAGGTAAATCCTCTGGTAACACATAAATGAATTACTAAAAAATAGGCACATCATCAATTTTATGATCCATAGATTATGTTTTCTATTATTCCTAAAATAATTTTATTTAGAATATCTATTGATTATGGATCTAGAAAAGATCCAAATGATGATGTTTCTGCTTAGCTCCAACTCTAACTATGCTGACTTACTCAGTAGGGAAATACCAAATTTTTTTATGGGTATTGATTCCATTTCTTACATTATGTTCCATCACTAAAAAATTTCATACACTAAATTTGGTTATAAATCATAATTCATAATTCCAAAATAGAAAAACACTTAACATAATATGAAAATTTATGCACATCTAATCTCATAATCATAAACATGATTTTTATTTACATTTAAATAATTTATAATTGTTTGTAAAGAAAATGTGAATTATCCTAAGCATATACCTTGTATGTTTCAAACCAGGTGCATAGTAAGAGCTAATATTGTGTACTAGATTACCGCAAGTTGAGCCTGAAACACCATGTAAAACTTTTCTCTCCTAGGTACATATGTTCCAGAACCACATCCACTTGTAGTATCCAGAAAGGGAAATATTTCTAAGAATAACCAAATAAATTCTAAATTACCAAAATTTATAGGATCCTCTCTATACTTATCTTCAATGTCGATGTTAGGGTTATTCTCCATAATCTATATTTTCTAAATCTTGTTCACAATATTTGTACATAACTTCTTCTAATACAAACTGCAATGCCCTGACCGCAGAAAATTAAATCCAGTACATTATTTTATAACATTGGCATGATTACAAGGAATCAAATATATAAGGAATAATCTATTTAGTATCCTTGAAGAATCTAGATATATACATGGAATCCATTTTACATTGGAAAAAGAAAAAAATACAATACATAACAAATTCTAATAAACCGCATCCTTGAAAAATTAATTAATGATATCTTCTTCATAACCCAGGGAAAGAAAAATATCAAGGGTGATCTCAAATTCTTAGTAAGGGTTTCATATATTTTAATAATGAATCAATAATTATTGAATCATAATAAATTATACATAAATAATATGCCACATGGAATAATTGGTAATGCACTCCCTCAATAAACTGAGAATGAATGTGAATCCATAGATTCTATCATAAGGAAATACTCGTGGAAATTAATAGATGAATACTGAGTAAATAGAATTATTATTATTTAGAGATCATGTATCTGGAAAATGAACCATAATACTTTTGAAACTATTTATGTCTGTGGGTAGAAACCCATCCTATTTTCTTTTTGAAACAAAGTCAAAGGGTTTGCCGCCAACTTTTTTGTATCATGAGACTTGTCGATGCATTTAGGGGCTATAGTAGGCTATTCCAGTCACTAAAATTCCAATTATTCTTATAAAAAGGTTTAATTATTGAATAACTGTGCCTTATCAATTTCCATATTGAGTAGAGGATACATATTTGTCAATATTTCCACATTTAAAACAACATTAAAAAAACACTGTATGTAAAATGATATACAACTAAAAAAAGTATCATATACATTATAAAAGAATGTGTTTATTTTATAGGAATATAATGTTAAATGAAAAATGATATCAATGGGGTAGTAGAATCCCGAAATAAAAAAGTTTATGTGCAGAATATCAAGTAAGTCTCTACAAAATGTAAATTGAGCTGAATTCCCTTTCCACATTATAATCAATCAAATCAAATGAAAAAAAATTAATAATAATAAAATGAATCATTTAATACAATTAATATAAATATAATCATGATATTATATATAAAATTTATCATACATAAACCACATACAATAAATATGTGGTGAACAATGGAAATCTCGCAGAAATAAAAGTGAGATGGTAAACCCCTTACCTTATGTCAGAATGTGTACTTACTTTGATCTTAATTTCATAGATAATAAAATTAAATAAATAAATTTATTATTTCATAAACTTATGTATATGTATTTTATTTATTATAAATTCATTATGTTCATTTATGGACTTTTTGATTCGTTATACGATACAATTTTATCGCTCGTGATCGTTCATTTCCTTGGTTTTCATGATCGGTTCACTTGTGTAAATGTAATGATGTTTTTGTAACATGGATATAATCCACCTGAATTAGAATTATATAAAAGTATTTAGAATGGAAATTATTAAATGGTCATAAAAATCATTTAAAATATGGTATGAAGATGAATCATTAGATTGTATATTTAGTGATAATCGTTTATCTTAATTTTAGCAGTTTTTTATCACAATGAACTAGTTTTGACCTATTATTTAATATCATGTATTTAAAATGGTTATAGAACCTTATATAAGATTTAAAAAATATTTTATAATCTGGTTCTACCATTAAAATGGTATCATGAACTTATTTAAAGGACGAAACTTGGTCATCCATGAAGGTTGTAAATTGGCACCTCCCAGACGATGATTTCATTTATAAAATAAAAAGGGAGAGTAAGGATATTGATGATGTATCTTCCATTAACATGATATAATTACATTATATATATGATTGTAGAGATATAATGATTATTTTTATAGATCATGTGATGATATAATAAGGAAAAAACATAAATTGAAATGATATTAAATGAAAAAGGAAGATGATATACCTCTTAAAATAATCTACTTGAGATCATCCTTAATGGAAAGGGTTTTTGTCTTTTTCCTAGACCATGGGATCTTGGAAGTGGGGAGGGAATTGGTAAATGTATTTGGCCATAATATTTAGAAGCTTCAAGGCCTATAGGAGTGAAGTGAATAGGGTGTGAGGGGTGACTTTTATAATGGAGGAGAGGAGTGATTTCTCAATATTTTATTCATTATTTTCTTATTTTGCTCAAGACAAGAAATAATATTGAATATTGTGACCCAAAAAGTAATAAGTGCATTTGATTACATAAAAATGTCCATTTACATCATCCATTACTCTAGAATGATGCAAAAATTCATTAATTTAGCATATTTTGTAAATTAACAAATTTAAATATTCCCCAAAAATCAAGTATTTTAGAAAAATCCCTAAAATTCACTCTAACCAATTTTAGACATGTATAATTAAACAATGTACCCCATTTTATCAAAATAATATTATAAATATGTGAAATTTAATTTTATATAAATTTATTATTTACTCAAAAAATACTGATTTTAAATTTAAAACTGATTTTATAATACTTTAAAAACTTAACTGAGGTCTCCTAAAATTATCCAAAAATCATATGATAACAAAATATTTATTTGGAATAAATTTTATGAAAATAAAATTTATTATAAATAATTTATTAAATATGAAATTGTAATTAAAAATTTATTTCTTACAAAAATACCAACACTTAATTATTAATATTTCAAATATTCACTTTCATTTATAAGGTTCTTAAATATTATTTATACATTCATGGATGATGTTTCTATTCATAAGAGTAAATTAATATTAATAACATTACATTACTATTCATAATGGTGACATTAATATTCTTAAGGGTAAGTAACTATTCAAAAAAATTATGTTGGTCCTATCGGACCCTAAATATCTTACTGAACGCAACTGTGTTTGCCTATTTTTCAGAATTAAAATAACGTAAGGGGAAAAATTAAATTTAATAGGTAGGTTATAACTACATCCTATAAATTTTTTTTTTCTCAGAGACTTCATGATTCATTCTTAATAAGCTACTTAATTAATTTAAATTATTTAAGAAGAAACATGCCATAAAATCTTGGGTTGTTATAGTCATTAACCATCTTGGATGACACTATAATAAACAACTCACGGGTCCCCCATTACTATTTAAAATGGGGAATGATAAATAAGTAACTAATTTAAAATATATTTGGTGGTTGGGTTTGGCTATACATTGGTTACTTCAGGTTCAATTCCAATTATAGCCATTTATTGTTCCGAGATATAATTATCCTTGTCCATTATTACCATGGCTACATAATAACATAAAATTATAATAGGGATTATTATATTAACTTTATTATATATAATTTTTTTTAATTTATTTTTCATGGAATCCAACTAGGTATGTTTATACTCACCACTTTATAATCCATGTTCCCATAAATGTTGTCTCCATGAAGATGATTCACATTTTGGTTCTTACATCAAAGGACATAGAGTTAGTGCATAGGGGATCATGTTTGTGTTCATTACTAGTAATGTTCGAGCTAGTGTTGGAATGAAATTTATTTAATTTTCTATATTTTTTAGAGGTTGAACTATGATATGGGTTGTTGGTATTTATATCTATCCCATTTTATAGTATTTTATTTTATAATATATTTTTCGGATATTAATTATTATCCAATGAGTGCTTTACTTTAGTTGTTTCATTTAAATATCTAGGTTCTGAATTTTTATATTTTATTTCCTTTTAATGTGAGATTATTACTTGATTATAGGATATGACCTTACATATGTATAATATTCTATATTGGTTATTTTATGTATCCCATACGTATCAGAGTCTAGATTTGGGTGGAACAGATAGCCTATAATTATCCTAAGAGGGGTTATGATTGATAGGGTCATATCATAATCGTATAGGTGTTGTATGAGTCTTATAAGTATCTTCTGATTATTGGTTTGGGATACATTGGTAAATAGTGTAAAGGTGTTTTCATTGCAATTAACTGAACAAAGTACCCAGTGATTAGTGAGGGCATCCAACATAACCATTCACTTGGACTCTAATGAACTTTCTGTCAATTCAGAACTTATAGAAATATGTTATAAGGCTTAATTAGGTAGTACATACATCATATATTTTTTAATCTATACATAAATTGAAACATTATTTATTTATACCTACCATATGTTTATTGAACATCCATGGATTACACTTATTAAATATAGGACCCCAATCCATATACACCCATATCAGCTGTAAAGGTTAGGTAATTTAGAGCCCATGCATGAAATTTTTCCTAAATTCACTATCTAGTTAAGAAAATAATGCTTTACTTTAGATACGTAATATGAATTTTTTCCCTTATGAGTAGAGAATAGGGTTTATTCCCCACTATTTAAGCAGATAGAATACCCACTAATAGTATAGATAATAATATACATGAAGTAGAATGAGATAACTCATAGTTATAGTGAAAATAATGTGATATAAAGGTAAAAATAGCTATGTTTTTGAGTGATTCTGATCCCAAATTATAGGAGAACATATCATATTCTGTTAATTACATTTTCCATATTTTTTTAGACACCCTCCAACTAGATAGTGATTCTGGATTTGAATCTTCTTCATTGTGCCAAATTTTTTGGGTGCTTTTTTATTTTCTATAATAATTAAAATGTTAGTTTTCCCTGGTTGGAGTTCAATAACTTATTCAGAGTGGATTATTATAAAGTGATGTTGAGGATAATGAATGTCTAAGAGATTATAGACCTCCAATAGGGTATTATGATTGTCTCTTGGTAAATTGTGAGTTTCATACACTATATTAGTTATTCTTTGGACATGATAAACAACACATTTATTTCATATTATGAATTTTAGAATTTAATTTTGTGGGATAATAGGAATAGGACAATTCCTTTGTGTATTGTATTATATGTCGGAGTTCTAGAGCATGAATTGGTATTGTTAGATCTCGAGTGGAGTCGAAAACCATGATAGATTAGGGACATCGAGAGAAGATAGTTAAATAAAGAAGAAAATTTCATTTCATTGGAGGTTACCATAGTCAACATTATAGTGTAAGAGGTTGTAAATAGAGTTACCATGTGTTGGTCCAAATAAATTAGGAGATATATATTTTTTATTCATTTAAAGAACACAATACTCAATTTATCCCCACTAGGAGTGAAACATAGGATAACCAAGGTAGAAAAATTGACAAAACATAATGAAAGAGGTGGTGTAGATATTAAGGGACATCCTAATGTAGATAGGGTGTCCATTATAGAGACAGTTTTGACACAAGACCTAGTGGTATAGGTGTAGAAATGGATGGGTGATTCTTTGTTAAACTTTCATTACCTCTGTCCCCAGGTATATAACAATAGGTTTAGGTTGTCGGAGGAATGAGAGGAAGAAATATGTAATAAATATAGGTATTTGAGCAAGATACATTCAATATGGTTCTAGGTAAAATTCTCATCTTTTCTACCTTCTCACTGAGACTCATCAATATTGGTGAGAGACATTAATTTATTGTAGAATCAAATTTTCATGAGTTAGAGATCTATTTTGATCTCCTAGACCAACCACGATGGTAGGGGACTCCAAATGGTTTTGACTATTCTATCAATCATATATCTTTTTAGTGTTATCTTAATCACACTAGAGATACTTTACCTTGTGATCTCATCATAACGATGATGAATCCTTATAAAGTTTTTATTTGTATGGAATAGTTAACTATAATCTTGGTTTAGGTATATTACCATCATTTCTAGGTTATATATCATCTTTTTAATTGATTAAGGTTTTCCTTAAATAGATAATAGGGCCATAGGATATAAAAAATAAGGATAACCTTTAGTAAATTGGAGGATATTACACATTATTTGGTGAGAATGGAACTTGGTGACACCAATGTTGTGGATGTAAAGTCACCAACATTTTTAGAGTTATATATTTATGTTTTTAAATGAATATATTGGGTTTCAGTATTTTCATTAGGTCAGTTTTAGTTACTACCTAAACCATGGGACTACACCGGCATATTTTATGGTTTATCAAATGGATTTAACTGATCTCATGGTCATGAAAATATAATTTGAGTATATTTTGGATAAAGTATTCATCAAACCCCAAATGTCATCTTGGTATGATATTAATCCCTTTAATAAAAATGTGTAAAGGTGTGTGGAGATTTATATCGACTATAACTACTTCAGTTATGTTATTATTAAAAATAAATATCCATTTATGGGATTCAATGATCTATTCAAATATCTAAAATGAGCAAGATATTTCTTGAATATTGATTTGAGGTCCTATTTTTCCAAGCATTCATTTTTTGAAAGCCATCCCCAAATACAGAATTCATGTTATTCGATAACCACTATGATTTTGTAATGTTCACAATAGGAATGATTAATAACACATTAGTGTTAATGGGACTCATGAACTGAATTTTATATCTACAATTGGACTATTTAACAATGGTTTTCATCATTGATGTATCATTTATTTTTTATCATAAGAGGATATTGTCAAACATTTAAGGCTTGTCTTGGACTTACTATGTGATCGTCAGCTATATGGAAATATATCAAAGATAAAATTATAGATTTGTGAGGTTTATTTCCATGGGCGTATAATATTAGAGGGCTGAATTATAGTCAATCTTGAAATGATTGTGGCTATGATACATTTGGATTCTCCCAATATTGTGTCTAAGGAGCATAGGTTTCTTAGTTCGGTGGGGTATTAACATAGATTGATGGAATACGTCTCAATTATTAACACCCATATAACAAACCTAAATACTATGGTAAAATTGATTATCTAGTTACTTAAATAATATGAATCATTTTTCTAGTAGAATAATTGGTTTTATAGTTCCCTAGTTTTGAAATTTCATGAGTAATCAACGTATTATGAGGTGTATTCTAATTACACTTTTTTCATGGATTAGTTATGTGATGATATATAAATGTTTTATAATACTTATGGATAGAGGAAACTGAGACAACATGGGGATAATTACAAGATCCATGGATTAATGATTGTATATGTGGGTCTCCATTAAATAATTGGACACATTTTACTCTATGAAAGAGATTTTTGGTATTTACAAACAAAAAAATACTCAATAAATTATTTTTAAAATGGAGAATCCATTTAAGGAAAAGGGGATAGTTGGCGTTCATGTAGGCCTATGACTTCTGGATAGCATATAGTCTAGAAAAATTCAATATAATAGTTGATGAACTCAACATTAAATACCATGTGAAAATGATTGGGAAGGTTTTCATGTGTTTAATGTTTTTGTTATATGAATCCATGGAAGATAGAGATGTTTCATACCTTCAGTTGATGATTTTAACCCCTACAATTCATCATTGTTTAAAGAATCCCCATAATAGAGATATTTATTTGGATATTGAACAAGATGAAATATTCATTATATAAGTGATGGATGGAATCTATACAGGTAGGGATCATGACATAATCTTTTATATGAGGATAGGGGTTCCAACACTGATCCATGAGGAGGTATTTAGGTAGTTCTTCAAAACCCTTATTTCAGTATATCCTAGAATGATGAATATATACATAGATATTAAATATCAATTCTATTGGTTAGGCATGAAGTGATGTTTTCTAAGTTCATATTAAGACTGATAACTTCTCATTAGGTGATCTCTATGAATCACGTTTATAAAATTCAGACATAACACCTTGCGGGACCATAGTGGATGTGGGATAGTATCATGATTGATTTTGTGACTATACATAAATGATTCGTGAAATCTCATGATGTTTTCTAGATGACATTTGAACAACTAAAAATGATTACTCACTTCATTATTATTTGAGATTAAATTTATGTAGAGATCTTAGGTCACTTTTACAAATTTTCATTTTCATTCTTAATGGGGAACCCTATATGATTATCTCCTAACATGGTAATTTATTCATGTATTGGTTTTAGAGGAACTTCCATGAGTATTTTGGAACTCATCTACATTTTAGTAAAACATTCCACCTATATAAACATGGATAATATGAGAGAACTTTGTATCTTCTTGATTATATTTTGCGGGCATGCATGATATATTATAAAAGGATTAGGGTTGATTTATTACCCTTTTTTGAGTATGTATAAAACATAAACTATCACTAAAAAGATTTAGAAGTATCTTTAAAAGCCTTATGTGAAAGAACATGCATGTATCCAGTTTACATGACTAATATTGCGGAATAATAACCTACAGGGATAGAGCTATGGAATATGAAAACATAAAAGTTGTAATTGACCAAAGATACAATAATGACACCCCCAAGCCCTCATAAGTATCAAATGGATAATATATGGAGACCGTTTGAGTTTAAATATGGAGAACACGTGTTTCTAAAGGCCTCACCTTAGTGTGGTTAGAGGTGGTTTGGATTGTGTTACAGGTTATCCTCAAGGTACATATGAATATTCTATATTTGTTTACAATAAAACATATAGTAGATGATATTTTTTTTCTATCAAATCATGTATATTTATAAAAAATACATGATTACCTTAGTGCATATTAGGGATATTTGGATAGGGTTATATGTTATCATCATGGTACATTGGATCATTCTATATTTAGATATAATTAACCCTATGAAGTTAAATGTTTTAGTATATTCGATCAACATAAGTATATTTATGGAAATATATATGAATATCATCAAGTATATATGACAACATTTGATGGTTGTTGAAATATATATAGGGTGATGTTGTATTATTACAATATAAGTTTATTTATGAAAATTTATGAATGAATATTCATGTGATTATGACTACTATTAAAAATTAAAGGACCATAACATGTTTTCAGGTGTTTTTGAAGAATTTCAGTTGGCCTAGAAGTAATGGATGTGGTTTTGAGTCCATTTGGTTGTGAACTAGAATTACTATGATATGAATGGAAATTTGAATAAGTCTAGTAACCATATATTATCTTTAAATAGTTCATCTGACAGTTTAGAATCCAGGTGAATCACAACATGGAAAAGGGAATAACCCATGAAAAATTATTATAGAGTTCATCTAGAATTGAAGAGTTGAGGTGAATGGTAAAATGGGAAAGGAAATTAACTTTACATAATCCATCATAGAGTTCTTCTAATAGAAAAAGGGTATATCTAGCCGATGTATAGTTCACCCTATGAGGAACTGATAATATGGAAAAGAGAATAAAACTTAAATAACTTGATTTATAGTCCATATGACTTGACATAGATTTAAATCAGTATTAATCGGATTTGAAAATTGATTTTTTTCCAATTATTCTTTGAAAATATCCCCAAATGTAATCCAAAACCCATGTAAAATTGTTATTTTTGTGATTATTTAAAACTCTATAAATAAACGATAAATGATTAAAATATTTTATTTTATTAATTTATTAATTTGTCAGGTTAATGAAAAAAACATATAATTGAATTAGTATTTATTTTGAAAATTGAATTTAAAATTTTATGTATTTATTTAGGAGTTTTAATTCAATAATTTATATTTGAATAAAATTAAATCAAAAAATTGATTTTGAAATTTAAATTTAAATTTTTTGTTTGTGAAATATAAAATTAAAAATGAATTTGACTTCTTCAAATGATAAATTAGAGTTTATTATGTTTTTATAATTCATATTTTTTTTAATTGTAATATTTAAATTAATTTTAAATGATGTTGGAATTAATTTTTTAGTGGATGAAATTTTTATTTTAAGGGATTTATAATTTAATTGAAAAAACCATATGACAAATTCTTCTCTAAAATTATTTTGATGAAATATTGGTTGAAATGGAAATGTTCTAAAGTGACCATATGTGAAAAATTCAAGTGACTATGGAAATTAAGTTAAAATAAATAACTCTAATGGTCATTTCCCAAGTGACCATAATTGAAAATCTAAACTGACCATTACTACAAATCAAGTCACTATGAATTTTCATCATCATGCTACCATACCCCACCCCCTCAGTGGTTAGTTTAATGACCCTGGATAACCAATCATAAAAATTATTTTCATATTATAGTGGGACATCTCAAGGACACTACTCTAAGCACATTGTGAGAAGTTCCTTTTCTAAAGTTACCTAAAGTTGATCACCTACTGCATTTCCTTGCCATCAACCTACTGAAAACTAAAGAAGATATTCCCTAATTGTTCTTATTGAATCTTTGGGTAAATAATCCAAAATCCAAATCTTGCGATGGGGATAAAGACAAACTGATTTGATTCTGAAATATTATTTGTCTTGCTGGAACTATAATATCATCGATTGTTGGAATGAGATAAGATAAACCATCAAAGAAACTATCGTTCTCATCATACCACCTCACACGTGCCTCTTGAAATGTTTAACATTGGGAGTGTGATTCACTTGAAAGCCTATTCTTTCCAACTGGTTAGCCTGTTTGATGGAACTATGACTGAAGAGATGAGGACAATGCCCTAAATTAGATACCATCATCATAATAGATATACAGAACTTTACTATACAAATATTTAGAAAACCCTTTCATGCCACCTGTGGATAGGTAGATAGGAAGTTAAATGATATCCTTGATGCAAGAAGGTTTCCATAAGCAACAAACCACATCGATTTAATATAGTAATTCTGATCTTATCATGCCACCTTAAATTACTGACATGATCCTCACTTAGATCATGAAGAAAAAACCAATCCTATTGGAGTTCAACTAAGGAGTTGATGCATGGATTCAAAAATATTGTTGATGAATCTATAGAGAATTGATAAAATTATATTGAAACCATTCCACCATATACCAATTCTGAGGTGGAATGACAAAAAAATTTCATTTAACCTAGCCATGATCGATCTATGGGTGATGAAATTAAGCCACAAAACTCTTCATTATTGAATCACTAGTGGTAGAAAATCATTGTTTTGTAGGAAAAAAGTCTGAACCTAGTGGAAAATACATACATGTTCGATTGAATCTATTAATTTTGTCCCTTGAGAATATATTGAATTAAAAAGGTATCTCAAAGTCCCATATGGTTGGGGTTGTGAGTATTTTAGAGTGTTCACATGAGGTTCACTTCAAAATTCCACATGAAATTTAGGTCAAGAGAGTCTGCTTACTGAAAGTTTATTTTTATTGAGGAGTGTCATGAGATTCCCATACATGTTTTCTAAATTAAAAACATTAACCAATAAAATCCATACCCAAAAACATCAGACCTATATAAAATCTATATCTATACCAAAAACAACATGTGATGTTAAAAAATTATTTCTCTACATATAATGAAATAATGAAACATAAAATTTATTTTTATCCACAATGAACAAAAACAAATTTGCCCTAATTATTCTGAAACCTATATCTACATGATCATGAGAAAAATTTAATCTTTACCAAATTCATCACAAAAATTGGATATAATATGTGGATCTCATATAATGATGTTAGATCTCAAATGATTGTTGATTTTGATAAACAAGAAGTCCTTTGAAATATATATATATGTATGTTTTCTTCTCCCCCAATCATAACTTTTTTACTGGAAGATTTTAACTAGCCTCTATGATTTTTTATATATTTTTGTTCTATTTTTTTCAATTTTGATATTTCTTCAATCGTGTTGTCTGATTTTATTATAAACTAATTATTTTTATTTTCTATCAACCCCTTTGTTGTGATTACGAACACAATATATTTAACTCTATAACCATTCATGAATAACCCTAGGGGAGATCACACAGGAAGCTTAAACAAATATTATTTAAATATTTCTGATTTCTGGTCATTGACATGGTATTAATATGGATAGAAATAGTTTATTGATATTCATATACTCTTTCTAATGAACTACAACATTATTTTATCTATCAAGTAATTTCTCACTCCATTCACCCAGTTTTTGGTGAATAACATAGGATCACTATGGACTGATGGATGAATATCTACGATGGAGTTATATTTGATGGAAATTAATTCTTTAATTGAGTGTTTTTATTTCCTCCTTAAAATATCATATTTAAAACTTTATTAATATGGATATATAACTTTTCATGCATATAGAACATGAAAGTACATAGAGAAGATAAGTTGAGGAATGGTATTGATATAATTATTAGAAGAGAAATAAAGTGGATAATGGAGAATCTGAGTGATCAAGCATAGATCCAAATCCCTTTCACCCATTGTGTTTTTCATTTTTATTCTTTTTATTTTCATAAAATTAAAATATCTAATGAAAAACATTATTTTTTGGTTACATTTAAAATTAAGAATAAAAAATAAATATTAATATGTGATTAGAATAGTAATAATGAAACCACACAAAATCCATGGGAAATTACCTTTTCCATAACTTTACTGTATTCCATGTTTTAAAAAAACAAAATTTTATTCAACAGCGGCCCATGACAACCATGTGATCAAATTTGTTGAAATTCAGGGGAGTAAGTGTCTATTATTCACCATTTTAACATAAATATAATTAGGGTTTTTATATTTTTTATTTTCCATTTTTATTTCTACCATCCAATATATTATAATCACCACTTTAGGATAATTTTTTAAAATTCCCTCACCCATATTCCAAGTTTACATTCAAATAGGAATTGTATGAGATGTAATTCTAAGCACTGCACAATCAGAAACCTTTAGTAAAAACCCAAAGGGTGGGAAGATGGAAGATGCTACATGAAAAAACCCAACAACCATCCACAAAACATGAACCCATACCATCAAACGAAATAAGGGATTACAATATAGTAAATTCAAAGATACTCCATTATACAATAGGATATTCAATTTGATGGTAACCAACAATTGAAAGAAAAAAAATAAATAATGAATGAATTGAATAAAAATTAAGCTAAAATATCCAATGTCATCCAAGATTGTGTACAAAAAATGTAAATAAATAAATTAAATAATTACAGTGAATGGTTTTTTATGAAGAATATATTCCATAGGAGGAGATATAATTTTTAGGAATAGAATACCATTCCTTATTTACCATCGAACACATCTTCCTCAAGCTAGTGTACCATGTAATGAAACTAAAATATGAATCATTTAATGGAGAAATTTTTTAAAAAAAAATTATACCAGATTTTACTGAAAAATAATTATATAATAACCCAACACATGTTATAGAAGGAAAAATAATAAATTGTTCACATCCTTGAGATGATGATGAAAATGTGAATCAGATTATATTTGAAGAAGAGTTTGAATATTCGCTGCCACACACATCTATACAATAACATGTCAAAGAGTAATTTTAACCTTTGAATGTCCTACATACTGAAATTGATGAATGAGATACCACTAACCCATACATATTTCATTATAAATATTTAGAATATTAATTATCTTGTGATCTAAATAGTTTTAATTTTACTGGTTCAGCCTTCTTGATGTCCATTTTCACATACACTATAGAATATGCTATTACAGATCCTAAATAAAAAATGAAGATTGAAATATTCTTAGAGATTCCCAAGATTATGAAACAATGCTACTCAAGGAATAAATTGATAATATTATCAAATCTAATATTGAATATTTTAGATGTGATTATATAAATAATATGACTACTGAAGAAGACGGAGTCTCGAGACTTGTGGTGAATTAGTTACTCCCTTCAAATTACCATGAATATAAGATGGTGTGGGGAAAAGAATAAATAAATCTAGTGCTTTCTCATGAATAAACATAAGTACCTATTGATTTCTATGATGGGTAAATTATTACCAAGGACTCTACATTCATTGATTTTATTCAATTTAAACAATTTTCTAACTCTACCTTTGATTAATATCATGATGTTACATCAATAGAGTAAAATCTAGATAAAGATGAATCCTATATAGCTATTTTCGAATATAAGGAGACCCATTTTAGCATCCTTCCACCCGAACATTACCAAATACATCACAATACTAATTGGGAGGACCTAAAGATATATTTTCAATGGTACCTTGAGCAAAAACATCATGATGGGTAACTTCAGATAGATGAAAATTATAACACCTCTATTTTAATGAAATATTTTTTTTGATAAGTTTATTTTTTTGAAACCTTTTTTTAGGACCAATAGGGGCCTATATACCCTGAGAAGGGGGGGGGGGGGGTGAATAAGGGTATGGATATTTTTTTCAAAATTCTTTCTACCCCACTAGATCTTGACCTCTTTATTACAAGGGTCACTTCGTTTTCACTTGTGTGTTTATTCTGACCACTTCTTTTCTTCTTTATCTGATGATGATACTTTAAATGCAATGCAGGGAAGTGAGAAGACAGACACCTAGATTTTTAGTTGGTTCACCCTCACTGGGCTATGTCCAAGGAGCATACAACAGTGATGTTACGCTATACCAAATCCACTAAAGCACACTGTTGTTTACAAATTTTTGGCTAGATCACTTCTATGCCCATGCTCTCTACCTTTACAAGGTTTAGGGTCATCTCACTACTTTCCCATGGGTCACTCCCTATTTCTCCCTCTCTTGCTCCGTCCCAGTAGAGAGGATCACCATCTTCCTCTTCATTTGATAACTACTCTGGAAAGGATCCACTCATAGTTTATAGACCTGTATGTCTCTTCATTATCACTAATGAATACATCATCTGTTGTATATAGATGCTCTATTGAAGTCCAACTTTCACCCGTAGATGAATCTCACATTGCACCGAAGGTATCAAGTAATCATCTAGGTTTTATGCAGCCTTGAATCACTGTCATGCTTCAACCATAGCTAGAAACCTTTCCAAGATGGAGTGAAAGTCTCGACATGCAAGTTAAAAATGGAACAAAAGTTCACCTCACCCACTTGCGTGACACTAGCTTCTGTAACTCCAAACATGCGCAACTCACACCCTTTTATACCCAAACCAATTTCAGTGCTCAACCATCAACTATCGCACTATTTCAAAACCTGGCACGCAAGTGTCACCAAACCACTTGCACGACACCCCCTTCTTCAACTAAAAACTTGGGCGACTCCCTTCTTTCCTCGCCTAAACCACTCTGGATGTGCAATAATCAACTGGAACGCAACATCTACTTGCGCGACCACACCACCACTTGCGTGACCACCAAACCTGTACGATGGGAACTCTGATTTTTTCTATGTGTTGAACTCACCCCAAATGAGGAGGTTTCAACCTGTCTTTATTGGCATTTGGACACCCTATGCGACGTTGCGCAAGTCTCCTCTCAACGCCCAAGTCTTGGCGTGCAAGTCTCTACTATGCAAGTTACTTGCGCGACCGACCCTAAAACCTGGGTGCCCCTTTTCCCTTTTCCATATTTTTATGTTCTAATCTTGAAAAATATATGACGTGAAAGTTTCCTTTCCTTTAAGACAACGGTGTGCAGGTCCCTTTTCCCAAACCACTTTTCTACATTTGTTGATTTTCAGGCCCAAGAATTTGGCAAACCCTAGAAAACGACGACACCTTGTATATTCTCTTTTTGTACTGCCTTCAGATCGACCATTCATTTGTCAATGTTCTTCAATCAAACATGGATCATTAACCACATCACTTGAACTCGAAATGCTACCATGAAATCCCCTTTGACGACAAATTTGTATATCATGATTTTCTTTGTCAACTATCACAGCACAGATGTCCACTTTTTTAACAAACATAATCACCTCAAAAATGCTTCAATGATACCTTAAGGTATTTTTTCCCAAAAATATCCCTCTTTGGGTTTGTTGGAAACTCTTACATAAAAAATATACATTATTACTTCTTCATCCACTATACACCTTATTGAGATTCCGATAGTGATCAAGGATTTACTCAACACATGCTCTAAGCCCACATGAGAAATGCTTGACGTGAGAAACAAGAGTAAATGAAAAGATCATCAATGAATCACTTCAAATCTGACACCCACTGTTGACACCAAACTGATATCAATTTGGAAATATTCTTACCACATTCCAACACCACTCTTCTGCTTTTATCACGTTCCTCAGCTGTCATGATATCTATTTTTTGATCGATCACTTCTAGCATCGTCAGATTTAATACTCCCCATATCTGGATGCTCCACCTGTCAGCTTCTCCCCATATTTGTCATGATTTCTCAAATAGCCACACTTTCTCCCCCTTGAACAATCACTATTTTCTCCCCCTTTTTCAATGAACCCAAAGGTCACTCCTTTGCAGTCTGTAATAGAGTATAGAAAGCATATCAGCACATTATGGAAAAACACATCATACCTCAGAGAGAGGGGGCTTCCACATCCACAATATTTCATGTGCGGGGAGTTGACTGAACTCCTAGAGCCAGTCAATTCCTCTCAAAGTCTTCCTTGGGAAAGGCCTTTGTCAGAATGTCTACAACCTGTAGCTCTGTAGGCACATACTCCAACTTCATGGTTCCCTGCTCAACCTTCTCCATGATAAAATAATACTCTATCCGAATGTGCTTTTTCCTTCAATTATGGACATTATTTTTTCTATGATTTATAGCACTTGAGTTAGTTCACTAGATTCCAATCAAAGACTTCACTTAAACTCCCATATCATCAAGCTGTTGCTTTATCCATAATAACTATGTGCATGCTTGAGTTACCGCAATATACTCAGCCTCCGTGGTGCTCAATGAAATGCAATCTTTCTTCTTTCTTAGACAAGAAATACACAATCCACCAAGATATAAAGCACCACCTGACGTTGATTTCCTATCATTTTCGGAACCGGCCCGGTCTCCATCAGTATATCCTAATAACTCTGTCTGAGATTTGTCATTATAAGTCATGCTGAAGTCCACCATTCCCTTGATATACCGAAATATTCTTTTCACTACAAGCATGTGGATTTCCTTGGGATTACTCTGATATCTCACTGATTGGCATGTGGCGAATACAATTTCAGGCCTTGTTGCGGTCAAGTACCAAAAACGTCCAATAAACTTTCTATATTCTGTGATATTAATTGCCTTGCCATCCTCATCTTTGGACAGTTTCTTCAGAGTAGCAACTGGAGTCTTCATATCCTTGTAATTTTCCATTCCAAACCTTTTCAAAACCTCCTTGGCATATTTGGATTGAGAAATGAATGTTCCATTCCTTCCTTGTGTCACCTGTAGACCAAGGAAAAATGTTCTCTCACCAATCATTGACATTTAGAACTCAATTTTCATGAATTCAGAAAACTGTTATCACTGATCTTCATCTGATCAACCAAATATTATTTCATCAACATAAACCAACACCATCATCCTTTGATTACTATTGTTGTTGAAGTAGAGATTGTAATCAACTCCCCCATGCTAGAAACCAAGCTTCTTCAAGTACTGATCAAGCCTTGAGTACCATGCCCTTGGTGATTGTTTCAGCCCATACAATGCCTTATTCAGTCTTCAAACCATGTTCTCATCCTAATTAATGAGAAAAACATCTGGCTACTCAATATAAACTTCCTCCTTCAGAACCCCATTCATGAATTCAAAATTGACATCCATCTAGAACACTTTGAACTTTCGTTGCACTGCAATAGCTAGGAATAATCTGATTGTCTCTAGCCTTGAAACCAGTGCAAATGTATCGTAAAAATCTATTAAATATATCTAGGAGTATCCCTTGCACACTAGTTGTTCTTTTTTTCGAACCACTGTGTCATCTTCATTCATCTTGTTGCGATAGACCCATTTAGTCCCAATGACATTCTTATCTGCTGGTCTCGAAACAATCTCCCATATTTGATTTTTTTCTGAATTAGCATAGGTCACATCTGCTCCCCCTGTGTTACATTCTTCCTCAATACTTTCATCGGGAAATTTCTCACTATTTTATTGTTCCATGGATGCATTTCTTTCAGCTACTTTTCTAAGCTTCTTGTTGAGACATGGTTGATACTCTCTTGGAAATTCTTGGTATCCTGAAAACTGTCAGCTAATACCACTTGTTAGAACGAAATAGATAAGAGATACATGATTATTTCTTATTCTCCATGTGTTTCATTCTTCCCTCGATAGGAAACACCTGAGCTGATTCATCCAATTATTTCATTGATGTCTCTTGCATCTGATTTTGTTATTGAATGCTCCCCCTATGTTATGCAACACTTCCTCGGGTTAGGTCCACTATTTAGACCCATAAACATTCTTATTCTCCTACTTCATTTATTCTAATATTCCACTAAACATTGATCCATTAACAAAATCTATAATCCTATTGAGTTGGAACTTGATGTAGGAAACAAGAGATAAATTTTATGACACAATCACTTCTTATTCTACTTTGTTGCTCCTTTTCTTCTTCAAATTTGGTACCTGATTTGAGTCTGTTGAAACTCTGAAGCACATCACTTCTCCACTTTGCATCTTTAGATTCCACTTCCCCTTGGATCATATCTCCCTGAAACCTGGAACACTTGAATCATCAGTTAACAACATTTACATACATAGGGATAGGGGTGCTTCTAGAATCCTCAAGATGAGGATTTTGGTTGATCCTGATGGGTCAACCCTATGATTATTTCTTATATAGCATCACACTCTTTCCTTTATTCTTCTAGCTTCCTTTCCAACTTCAGCTGCTCTGGACATATGACTTGAATTCATTAATTACATGCAGAGTCTATTTCTGATATGATGATTCTACAGGCCAGTCCTTTCTCACCATTTGGGGTTTAAACCCACGTGTACACATTTATGTCTTTGATGTTCCACGAAAATTCCATTTCCCTTGATTCCTTCTCTGAGAAGGAATATCTTTTCTTGTCATCTTCCTTTTCTCCTTCTTTCATTGTAGGGATCTTCTTCTTTCCTCCACTTCTTGTGGTAGCACACGATATGCAAAATTTTCAATGCATTCTTTGTTTATTTTTCTTTTATCATATTTCTTAGTTACCACACTATTTTGCATTGGTGGTGGGTACTCTATTGAACGTACATTATTCTTACTCATAGATTTAGAGTTTCCTCCCTTCTTCTTCTAGATTTGTTCATGTTTTTTCTTAGAGGGAGGTTGTGAGTGTGATAGAGGAGGTGACAGATACAACTTTCGTTCAGCTCTATGTGATTCCCCTGAGGCTCTAAGCCTATTCTCTAACATTCCACATTGTTTTCGAATGTAATATTTCTATTTATACATCACTGGAGTCAAGAATATATTTATGGTCACCTTTTCCTTTCTCACATTCTTCTTGCTACAATATCTTTCCAAATGCCTATGATTAGAACATATGAAGAATATACCATCCAAGGCATACCTCATTTCATCATTTTGTAGTAGAGATGTTGATGTAACTTGAGTTCTTCCTCGGAAATTGATCTCCTGAGCTTCCTGAAACATATTCATGGTGTGTCCCATTCTTCCACAGTATTAGCATCTAATGAATGCTTTCCTCTGAGAGACTCTTCTCTCTGATTTCTCATGATGTTTCTTCTTATTCTCATATTTTTAAAAGTTTTTATTATCACAACGTAAAATGTATTCCAGATCCTCTGAACATAAGCTTGATATATGGCCATAAATCCCGCAAAAATAGCACATGTCATCACTACTTCTTGTAACTATCCTCTTAGGCCTATCTCCAACACCTATAGGAATTTTTTGACATCTCAAACTATTCATATCTCTCTTTCAATCTTGCATGGGAGGTGATTCATCAAATCCAATACCAGTTTTTCCGAAACATTATGCTCTTTGAGGTGAGAAAATTTGTTCTTCCCTCTTTTCAGAAATAGAAAATTTTCTTTTCATTTCATCATCACCTTCCGAAGGATAATCAAATAGTAAGTGAAAGGAATTGTTCATTTTAGGCTTTCCTCTAGCATTGTATTTTTCCACTTCTTTCTTTACTGATTATTGCTCTTCTTCCAACTTATGAATCTTCATATTGCTTGATTCAAGTTAGGAATTAAGTTCTATTATGATATTATTTCAACAACTCATCTCATCTTCCATTTCTCGTGTGACTTTTCAACCATATCACTTTTCTCCTTTACATTCAATTTTTCTTGAGAAATAGATTCAAAGATAGATACATTCTCCTATGGTAGCCTTTGATTCTTCTAAACTAGTTCTGATAGCTGTGTAACAAGATCATAATTTTTAGATTTCAAATTTTAAATCTCATCTGTTTTCAGATTCTTCCCTTTGACACTAGATTTTGATTTTTCTACCTTTAAAGATCTCTTTCTCAATTCCTCATCTTGAGAGTCATATTTCTCCATCAGATCAGTAGCTATGTAGATAAGACATTGATTCAAACCTCTAAGCTTGTTGATCTCAGTTTCCAGTGCTAGGATCCTAATATCTTTAGATTTAATTTCATCAGTGAATTTCTGATCCAATTCCTTCTCTTTTTGGACAACTTCCACTTTTCGTCTTCTGGGAGTTTCTTCTTCATCAGTAGTTCCAACATCACTTGTAATTTTAGGTTCTTCACTCATTCCTTCAGCATCATTGAATGAGTATTTATTTCTTTATAGTATGATTTATCAAACCCATTCTTCTGTTCACTACACAATTATTTTAACTAAATCACACTCTTTCCATTGACACTTCCACACTGAGGGATATCACCTGACTTTTGATTCTTCTTTGATGTTTTTCCCTTTTATTTGGCACAATAAGAAAAGAGCAGACTAATTTAACCACACAAATTGACTACACCAAGTCAGATCAAAAAAATATGATAAAATCAACTTCCCTCTAATACCAATTGTTAGTGTTGGATCGAATAAGTAAAAATGTATGTCTATTAGATGGAACAATACAAGAGGGGGGGGGGGGGGTGAATTGTAGGTTTAAAAACCATTGAGTTTTAGCAACAATGAGATTAGTTTAAATGATCTTAAACTAATAAAAATTCAAATACCCACAATTGTATTGAATATAAAAAGTATGATGTATAGTAATACTAATGTAATGTAAAACAATTGTATTCAAGGTGAACACAATAATCAGAGTAAAACAAAAATGAATGATTCTACCTTAAAGCGTATAGAATCAATCAATACAAAATGTAATAGAATGATTGTAATTGAAACAATTACAATTGAATATGTAAAGAATAAAGGAAACAATACAAATCCCTTTCTAATACAAGTAACAGCGGAAATGTAAAAGTATTACAATTCTTTTAACCCAAAGAGAAGGGTTATCCTTTCACCTAGGATAAAAGGTCTGTCTCACCAACACCTTAGTGAGCCCTCGATACGATGATCGACACGTCTGTCTGCCTATCCCTAGCAGCCCTCGATACGATGATCGACACGTCTGTCTGCCTATCTCTGGCAGCCCTTGATACGATGATCGACACGTCTGTCTGCCTATCCCTGGCAGCCCTCGATTTTGCAGGTAATCGGCACCTCTGTCTTTCAATGACTTGAAAGCCCTCGATATGATGATCAGACGCACAAGGCTGATGATAGAAGTCACAGTGTCTCTCTCTAGAATCTTGGTAGTTCACAGAGTCTCTTCATTTGTTCTCTTTTTTCATCGTTGTACTCTCAGCTTCAAATGACCTCCTATTTATAGGCCTTGGGTTCCAACGGTCATATTGCCTCCAACGGTCATATTGAAACAGAAAGCACAACATCGTTTTGATTAGTTTGTAACTAACTCAACGACATCGTTTTGTTAGGACAAGAGATATATATAAATGAAAAACATGAGTACGATTCATATGCAGTGAGTGTTTTTGACTAAGTACCAAAACAAATAATTAACATTTGAATAGTAGAGTCAGTACGATACGATTGACAGAGTCAGTACGATACGATTGACAGAGTCAGTATGGTACGATTGACAGAGTCAGTATGATACAATATGGTCAGTACGATTAACATTGTACGATACGATAAACATGATAGAAGACAATTTGTTATTTACAAACATATGATAGAATACATTTGTGATTTCCAAAACATGATATAGAAGTCAAAAAAAGACTTTTGACTTAACAATCTCCCCCTTTTTGGAAAGCACAACACACAAAGTAAATGTAACAAGATATACTTATCTCCCCCTGAGTTATTGAAAACTCTTCTGAATAAGAAATTGAATACAACTAATCTCCCCCTTAGGTATGGACTTTTCCTAAGGATTGTATTCATAGATTTTCCTTAAGAGCATTGTAAAGAATTCTCCCCTTTGTAAAACATTCTTTCCTTTGTAAATATTCTCCCCCTTTGTGATTTACAAAAATAAAGGAGTAATCTCGAATTGTCTGAAATAGTTAGTAAAGCAATACAAGACAATAGATAAAAGAAAAGGATTATAAGAGTCATTACAAAACAGAAACAAGTTCCAAAAGAAAACAAATACAACAATCATTTATTTTCTCTTTCCTTCTCCTTCTTTATAAGCTCATGAAGAACAGCTTTCATCTTCTTGATCTCTTTCTTGTCTTCAGAAATTGATTCTCCCTGAGTTTTGAGAATCTCTTGTTGGTCCGCAAAAATCTGATCTTGATTTCTAATAGTCTCCTCCTGGACACTGATTACTTCTTCAAGGGTATCAATTCTGTTTTGCAGATTCTTGTTATCCTTGGACAACACATAATTTTGATTCTTCAGCAAGACCATTTCATCCTTGAAAGATGAAACCTTCGAGAATTCAGATTGAAAAACATTCATTCTCTCTTGAAATTCTTTCACTGAAGGAACATCGGCTCTTTGAGAAGACAAAAGATTGAACCTTTCAACTGTTTCTTTATCAATCTTGTTGAAAGCAATTGAAAGCTCATTTGATAACCTTCTTATATCTTCAATAGCAATTTCATGATAATTGATTGAGCTCTCTGTTTTGTACGACCACTTGGTCATCTTATTGCATGCCTTCTTATGAGCAACTGAGCTTTCTGAAAGAACTTTCAAATCAGCTTCTACTGACAAAACTTTCTTCCTCAATTCTTTCACAGATCCAAACTTCTTCTTTTGATTGTCAGTGATAAAATCAATCTTCCCTTCCAGCCTCGGGAAATAAGGAATGGTCTTCTCAACCCTTCTCAAAACATGAACAATGTAATCACTCTTCTTGAGAGAGATTGTATGCTCTGAATCGGTATCTTCATCGTACGATGCTAGTTCATACGATCTGCTTGAATCAACAACTGGCTGTTTCCCTTTTTCTTTTTCTTTGTGCTTTCTTTCTTCTTCCACTTTGTCACTAATGACAACAACTTTATCAGAATGAGAGGATTGAGTACCTTGCTTTTCTTGAGATGACATTCTGTCCGGATATCCTTCCTGATCGGCATGAGGACTTTGTTGAACACCTTCACTCAGCTTTTGAACCGATTCCTCTCTACTCTTCTTTGAACTTTGAAGAAATTCTAAAAGAAAGCCTCCTTCTTGTTCCACTTCTTCTATCTCTTCCATCACTTGTTTTTGTTTTCCTACCTCAGGGAGACTCTGTACGATGGGCTCTTGATGCACTTCTTCTGTTAGTTGGGCACTGGCATCCTCAACCGCTTTCAAGACTTTAGAGACATCAAAGTCCTGAGCCTTTCTTTTTAAAAGAACCTTCTTCTTCTTTTCAGCCTGAAGGGTTTCTTCTACCCTTATTCTTTCTGCAAAAGCTTTAGCAGGGTCAAGACCAAACTTCGGATCACCTTCCTTTCTCTGTTCCTTATCCTTTCTCCATTTTTCTACAACTTCCTTACAGTACCTTGGCTTCTTCTTCGGCTTTGAACTGGTTTGCGGATCAGACTTTTGAGTAACACCGGTAGATTGAATGTCTTTGGCTGGAATCAGTGCCGATTGATTCTGAGCCAATTCAGCTTCTACATCTCTGACAAATTTTTTTGAATTCGGATCAAAACAAACATTCAGATTTTTCATCGTACTCTTACTAATCCATGACGGCCTCAAATCCATGGGTTTTCCTTTCAAAGGAATGTTACAAGACTTCATACTCTCAAGAATGAATTTCTTAAGGATAGCTGGATACATAATCATCTGGGACTTAATCCCTCCTGTCTTGACATTCTTAATTGTTTCAAAAACATATCCCATGAGATTTACTTTCCTCATATTTACAAGATAGTCTAGCATAAAGATATCAGAAACTTTCAGAGTTTCTCTATCCCCTTTCCTTGGGATAAGAAAACCTTGCATCCATAAAGTGACAAAACGATTGTCCGGAGAAAGATGAGATACTTTTCTCTTTTCTTCATTAATAATAAACAAAGTCATTTCAGCACTTTCTCTATTAAACGTACCAACTTACTCTAGTAGTTTATGTGATGGACAGAAAGAATCCCCTTCTACAGAAACATTCAGAAAATGTGCCGCTTGTTTCACAGACATAGACAATTTTCTATTGTACACAACAAAGTTTATAGTCATGTCTTTGTCGAAAGAAACGGTTTTGTAAAACTGACAAACTTCATCAAAAGAACCGAATCTTGAGAATCAGGCTTTTCAACAAACAGATGTTCCCATCCTTGAAAAAAATGATCCTCCTGATTGTAGAAACGTACGTATCGAAAAAGTCCCGAGATACTAACCGTTTTCTTTTAAAGTATTTCTCTGTAAAAGTCTTTGAAGACATTTTGGCCGGAGTATTAGCAGAGGATTGGGACATAAAGGTTCTGCCGATGAGAAGATCGTACGATGATTTATAGCTGGTGGAGCAGAGCTTCGCCTCAATTCCTGAAAAACCAATGTGGGTTTGGGGAGGGGAGAGGGGTATTTATTGGCGATAAAGAGGTGATCGTTGATCTTCTACGGTCGAAAAAGGATGACCATTGATCTTCTACAGTCAAGATTAGAGAAAACCAGATCAATGGTTAGGATTCAAACAAAGAGATTTTTTTTAACAATAATGAAAAAGAATACCTGTCGGAGAATGTAAGGTAATTGTTGGTTTTGATATCAATCAAAAGAAAATATAATCGTAAGGAAACAAAAGAAACATCATCATGCCGATGGAAAACAATGTCAATACTATGAACAGACCGTACGATAGGAAACAATCTTGTTACCAAGAATTGACAACACGATGGAAAACAATCTTGTTACTATGAACTGACAGTATGATGGAAAACAGTCTGGTTACCATGAACTGACAGTACGATGGAAAAAAATCTCGTTACCATCATCGGTCGATACAATACTATTGATACGATGGAAAAGAAATTCAATACCATCATCGGTCGATTCAATAATATTGATTGATTGGTACGATGGAAAAGAAATTCAATACCATCATCGGTCGATATGATGGAAAAGAATTTCAATACCATCATCGGTCGATTCTATACTAAGATTGATTGATACGATGGAAAAGAAATTCAATACCATCATCAGTCGATTCAATAATATTGATTGATTGGTACGATGGAAAAGAAATTCAATACCATCATCGGTTGATAGTAAATGATACTATAAAACTGTCAATACGATAAACAGGGGAAAAAAATCACAATCCAAAGAGTAAATAGTTAAATATCATAAGATAAAAAGAAACATAAAGACAAAAAGAAATGTCCTCCCCCTTTCTACGAGGAGTTTCTTACTATTAGGAGAGATGTAAAACAGGAAGTAGATATGAATGATTATTTTAATGTAATCATTCCTAGCTTTTGTTTTATATATTCAAATCTATCGGAAGGTAAAGGTTTTGTAAAAATATCAGCAAGTTGTTCTTGCGTTCCGATGAATTGTAAAACAATATCTCCTTTTTGTCTGTGATCCCTAAGAAAGTGATGCCTAACATCTATGTGTTTTGCACGAGAGTGATGTGCTGGGTTTTTACTAAGAGCTATGGCACTTGTATTATCACAAAGAATTTGAGTTTTGGAGAAACTCAAACCATAGTCAGTGAGTGTGTGCTGCATCCACAATACTTGAGCACAGCAACTTCCAGCTGCTACATATTTTGCTTCAGCAGTGGAGAGTGCTACTGAGTGTTGTTTCTTGCAGGACCAGGAAACCAAAGAATCTCCTAAGAAATGACATGTTCCAGATGTACTTTTTCTATCCATTCTACATCCACCAAAGTCAGCATCTGAAAAACTTTTTAAAACAAAATCATTTCCAGAAGAGTAGAAAAGACCTAAATCCATAGTGTCTTTTAAATACCGAAAGATTCTCTTTACGGATTTTAAGTGAGACTCTTTTGGATTAGATTGATATCTTGCACATAAGCATATAGAAAACATCAAGTCGGGTCGACTAGCTGTCAAGTATAGCAAACTCCCTATCATACCTCTAAAATTTGTTTGATCTACTAGTTTCCCAGTTTCATTAAGATCAAGAGTATTTGAGGTACCAATTGGGGTGCTAATACTTTTAGTTTTGTCAAATCCATACTTTTTGAGTAAGTCTTTAATATACTTATGTTGAGATATATAAGTTCCTTCTGGTTTTTGAGAAATTTGAAAACCTAGAAAGAATGTTAACTCACCCATCATACTCATTTCAAACTCTGATTTCATTAATTTTGCAAAAGAATCAGTTAAAGATTTCTAAGTTGATCCAAATATGATGTCATCAACATAGATTTGGACAATCAAAACATTTTTGTTTTCCATTTTGATAAAAAGAGTTGGATCTGCTGTACCTTTTGTATAATTGTTTTGTAAAAGAAATCCTGTAAGTCTATCATACCATGATCTAGGGGCTTGTTTAAGACCATATAGAGCCTTGGTATGTTTAACAACATGATCAGGATGTTTTGGGTCTTGAAAACCAGGAGGTTTTTCTACAAAAACTTCTTCTTGAACAAAACCATTTAGAAAAGCACATTTGACATCCATTTGAAAGAGTTTTAAATTGAAATATGCTGCGAAGGCTAATAGAATACGAATAGATACAAGTCTAGCTACAGGAGCATATGTTTCTTCATAGTCTATTCCCTCTTGTTGATTATAGCCTTTAGAAAAAAGTCTTGCTTTATTTCTTACAATGATTCCATTTTCATCACACTTGTTTCTGAAAACCCATTTTACACCAATCACAGTTGTTTCTTTAGGTCTTTCAACTAAAGTCCAGACTTGATTCCTTTCAAATTCATTTAGTTCATCTTGCATTGCTTTGATCCAATCATCATCACCTAAGGCCTCACTTGGACTTTTAGGTTCAAATTGGGAAAGAAAATCAAGATGCTCTATTTCATTTCTTAAAGAATTTCTGGTCCTTACAGGTTGATTTACATCACCAATGATGTTATCACTGGGATGATTCCTAAGAAACAATTGATTTGGGTTTTGTAAAACCTATTCATCAACATATGGTAGAAAATCTTCTGTGGTAAATGTTTCAAGAATACTTTCTTGAACATTTTCCTTATCAGAATGTTCTTCTAATAAAGGTTGATAAACATTTTTAGAAAAAACATCCGAGGATGTAGGATTGGGTTGGTTGAAAACAAAAGGATCAGTTTCATCGAATTTTACATATATTGTTTCCTCAACAGTACAAGTGTTTTTATTGAAAACTCTATAAGCCTTAGAGGTTGTAGAATAGCCTAGAAAGATTCCTTCATCAGATTTTGGTGCAAATTTGTGGAGATTATATTTTGTATTCAGAATGAATACTTTTCATCCAAAAACTTTGAAGTATGAAACTTTAGGTTTTCGGCCAGTCCATAACTCATAAGGGGTTTTATTAAGAAATGGTCTAGTTAAAACACGATTTATAGTATAACAGGAAGTACTAACAGCTTCATCCCAAAAGTGCTTAGCAATTGATTATTCACTCAACATGGTTTGAGTCATTTCCTGAAGAATACGATTTCTTCTTTCAACAACACCATTTTGCTGAGGAGTTCTTGGAGTTGAGAAATTGTGAGTAATACCTTTCTTACTACAAAAAGTTTCAAAATCTGAATTTTGAAATTCACCACCATGATCACTATGAATAGTTATCAATGGTAGGTTTTTCTCATTTTTAACTTGGGCTCTAAAAGTTTTGAAATAGGAAAAGGATTCAGATTTCTTTGTGAGAAAATAGAACCATGTAAATCTAGTAAAGTCATCAACTAAAACAAATACATAGTATTTGCCTCCAATGCTTCCAGATTATGAAGGACCAAACAGATCCATATGCACAAGCTGTAATGCATTAGAAGTTGAAACTTCATTAATTGATTTAAAGCTAGTTTTATGTTGCTTTCCAAATTGACAAGGATCACAGACTTTTGAAGAATCATATCTAAGATCCGGTAACCCTTTTACAAGTCCTTTCTTTGAGAGTTTTCTTAGGTTTCTCATATTACAGTGTCCTAGTCTCCTAGGCCATAGCCACGATTGGTCTTCTATTACACTTAAACAAGGTAAGTTTTGGTTCCTAAGGTCTTCTAAGTTAATAGTGTAAACATTCTCTTGCCTATGGGCAGATAGAATGAATTCATCCTTGGAATTGTGAAATAGACACTTATCATTTCTAAAATTCACAAGGTAACCTTCATCACATAATTGACTTATGCTGATGAGATTGTGACTAAGACCTTTAACAAACAAAACATTTGAAATAAGAACTTTTCCAAGAAAAACAATATTACCTATACCAACAATCTTTCCTTGAGAATTATCTCCGAAGGTAACTTTTCCACCTTTTGTTTTGATAACCTTTTCAAAGAAATCTTTATTTCCAGTCATATGTTGAGAACAACCACTATCCATGTACCAAATGTTCTTATTGATACACTTCTTGTTTACCTGAAAAAGAAACAATTAGATTTTCGGAATCCAAACTTGTTTGGATCCAGAAGGGTTAGATAAAAGAATTTTAGGAATCCACATTTGTTTTGCAAAATGAGCTTTATGAAATCCTAAAGATTGAGTTTTGTTAAGAGAACAATCTCTTCTCCAATGTCCACCACATTGACACTTAGAACAGAAAATTGTTTTTTGAGGAACAAAATAGTTATTGCTAAAAACAGGTTTGGAATAAGTATAACCAAGAGCAGAACGATTTTTCAATGGTCTAATTTGAGAATACATCCTGTCAATGTTTTCTTTTCCATGAGTAAAGTTTGACAAACATTTCCTCAAAGATAAAATCTCTGACTTTAGTTTTAAAACCAAATTCTTATTTTCCAAAACATTTGAATTTGAACTAGAGTTAGGCTCTAAAATGTTTTTCTTTGAAATTACAGTTTCAAGATCCTTAGAAAGTTTATCCTTATCAGATTTAACTTTATCAAGGGTTTTTAAAATACTTTAAAAATCAGAAGTTTTCACATCAAGGTCTTTAGAAAGATCTGATACTTCTTTAGTCAAAATATAAATTCTAGATTTTGCTTTTTCAAATATCTTTTTGAGTTTAGAATTTTCATTTTCAAGTAATTTAGCAAATCTAGAGACCTCTTCAAAAGAAGGTAATGTATCATCTTCTGATGATGAAGATTCATCATTTGAAGATTCATAATATCTATTATCAATACAATTTGCATTCAAAGAGACATTTTTAATAGCTTCAGCATTATGTACCTTAGCCATGATACAATGATCTTCAATTGGTAGTTTGGCTAGAAGTCCAAAATTTCTTTGTCCTGATGTCTCATATTCTGAAGAATCATCTGAGGAACCACTACCACTTGCACTCCACGTATCATTTACTTTCAAGACTTTTTTTGTCTTATAAAAACTTTTCTTGTTTCTTTCTGAGTGCTTCTCTTTTCTATCTTTCCTCTTCAGTAAAGGACAATCAGGCCTTATATGTCCTGATTTCTTGCATTCATAACAAGTTACCTCTGAATCTTTCCTATCTTTCCTATCTTTCTTTTTGAATCTATATTGAAAATCTTTCTTTCCCACAATCTTGTTCATCCTTCGAGAAAGATTGGCTAACTCATTATCCAAAAGATTACAATCACTTGAATCAGATACAACAACTTTCTTGGATTTAGACCTTGTAATCCTTTCAGGTGTTTTAGCTTTAGATGCAAAAGCTACACTTCCATTCCCATTCTTCTTCTTATTGTAATCAGCATCTCTCTTCATTCTTGTCTCATGCTGTAGTAGAGTTCCAAAAAGTTCATCAAGAGTAATTTGGGAGACTTTTCTATTTTCATCAATAGTTGTCCTTTTTTACTCCCATTCATTTGGCATAATATCTATAATCTTATCAACAAGAGCTTCATCATCAATACCTTTTTCTCCCATAGATTGTAAGCTATTTACAATCGTCATAAACCTTTGTTGCACTTTACATACTGGCTCTCCATAAGGAAAAACAAATCCATGATACTCTGCTCGAAGCATTTCTCTCCTTGTTTCTATAACCTTGGATGTACCAAAATGAGTAACTTCTAATTTCTTCCAAATACAGTTGGCTGCTTCACATGAAGATATCTGACTATATATATTCCTGGTCATAGAGCATAATAAAGTATTGCGTACCTTGTAATTCAGTTGATATTCTTGCTTCTCTTGGTTGGTGAAAGAACTAACTTCTTTGTCAGGAATTTTTTAACCCCCAGTAAGCATAATAAAATTGTCTACACCAGTATTGATAACGAAAGTCTTCATACGATCTCTCCAATACTCATAATCGTTCCCATCAAAGATTGGTGGTCTAGAAGGATTCAGATTATCTATTGATCCAGTATTCATTCCTGCCATCTAATATAACAAAAACAACTTTTCCACTCCACACGTTAGTGTAGTTAGTATTCAAGATAGTAAAAATAAATAAAGCTAGTAATACAAATCAATGGAAAACCTCCTCTGATACCAATTGTTGGATCGAATAAGTAAAAACGTATGTCTATTAGATGGAATAATACAAGAGGGGGGGTGAATTGTAGGTTTAAAAACCTTTGAGTTTTAGCAACAAAGAGATTAGTTTAAATGATCTTAAACTAATACAAATACAAATACCCACAATTGTATTGAATATAAAAAGTATGATGTATAGTAATACTAATGTAATGTAAAACAATTGTATTCATGGTGAACACAATAATCAGAGTAAAACAAAAATGAATGATTCTACCTTAAAGCGTATAGAATCAATCAATACAAAATGTAATAGAATGATTGTAATTGAAACAATTACAATTGAATATGTAAAGAAGAAAGGAAACAATACAAATCCCTTTCTAATACAAGTAACAGCGGAAATGTAAAAGTATTACAATTCTTTTAACCCAAAGAGAAGGGTTATCCTTTCACCTAGGATAAAAGGTCTATCTCACCAACACCTTAGTGAGCCCTCGATACGATGATCAGCACGTCTGTCTGCCTATCCCTGGCAGCCCTCGATACGATGATCGGCACGTCTGTCTGCCTATCTCTAGCAGCCCTCGATACGATGATCGGCACGTCTGTCTGCCTATCCCTGACAGCCCTCGATTTTGCAGGTAATCGGCACCTCTGTCTTTCAATTACTTGAAAGCCCTCGATACGATGATCGCACGCACAAGGCTGATGAGAGAAGTCACAGTGTATCTCTCTAGAATCTTGGTAGTTCATAGAGTCTCTTCATTTGTTCTCTTTTTTCATCGTTGTACTCTCATATTCAAATGAACTCCTATTTATAGGCCTTGGGTTCCAACGGTCATATTGCCTCCAACGGTCATATTGAAACAGAAAGCACGACATCGTTTTGATTAGTTTGTAACTAACTCAACGACATCGTTTTTTTAGGATAAGAGATATATAGAAATGAAAAACATGAGTACGATTCATATGCAGTGAGTGTTTTTGACTAAGTACCAAAACAAATAATGAACATTTGAATAACAGAGTCAGTACGATACGATTGACAGAGTCAGTACGATACGATTGACAGAGTCAGTATGGTACGATTGACAGAGTCAGTACGATACGATATGGTCAGTACGATTAACATTGTACGATATGATAAACATGATAAAAGACAATTTGTTATTTACAAACATATGATAGAATACATTTGTGATTTCCAAAACATGATATAGAAGTCAAAATAAGACTTTTGACTTAACAGTTAGGACCCATATGGGCCTATATACCCTGAGAGGGGGTGGGGGTGAATCAGGGAATAAATATTCTTTTTAAAAATTCTTTATTACTCACTGGATCTTGACCACTTTATTATAGGGGTCACTTTGATTTCACTTGTGTGTTTATTATGACCACTTCTTTTCTTCTTTATCTGATGATGATGCTTTAAATGCAATGCAGAGAAGTGAGTAGGTAGACACATAGATTTTTACTTGGTTCACCCTCACTAGGCTACGTCCAAGGAGCATTCAACAACAATGTGATGCTATACCAAATCCACTAAATAACATTGTTATTTACAGATTTCGGGATAAAGAACTTCTATTCCCAGGTTCACTGCCTTTATAAGGTTTAGGGCCAGCTCACTGCTTTCCCATGGGTCACTCCCGGTTTCTCTCTCTCTGGATCCATGTCGGTGGAGAGGATCACCTTCTTCCTCTTCCTTTGCTCACGGCTCTAGAAAGGATCCACTCACAGTTTATAGACATGTAGGTATATTCATTATCACTAATGAATACATCCTCTGTTGTATATTGATGCTCTATTGAAGTAAAACTTTCACCCGTAGATGAATCTCACTTTTCACCGAAGGTATCAGGCAATCATCTAGCTTTCACGCAGCCCTGAATCACTATCGTTCTTCAACCATACCTGGTGCCCTTCTCCAAGCCAGCTCACAATTCTCGGTATGAAAGTTAAAACTGGCATGCAAGTTCACCTCAACCACTTGCATGACACTATCTTCTGCAACTCCAAACTTGCGCGACCCACACACTTTTACGACCAAACCTATTTTGGCGCGCAACCATCAAATATCTCACTTCTTCAAAACCTAGCGCACAAGTGTCACCAAACCACTTGTGCGACAACCCCTTATTCAACTCAAAACATGGGTGACTCCCTTCCTTTCTCGTCTAAACCACTCTGGATGTGCAACAATCAACTAGCGAACAACTTCTACTTGCGCGACCACACCACCACTTGCGCGACCACCACACCTGCATGACAGGAGATATGATTTTCTCTAAGTGTTGAACTCACCATGAATGTGGAGGGTTAAATATCTATTTATAAGCATTTGGAAACCCTGTGTGACAGCGCAGAAGTCTCGCCGAACAAGTCTCTACTGCGCAAGTTACTTGCACGACCAACCCTAAACCATGGGCGCCCCTTTTCCATTTTCCATATTTTGATGTTCTAATCTTGAAAAAAATATGGCGCAAAAGTTTTCTCTCATTCAAGACAATGGCGCGCAAGTCGCTTCGACAAAACCACTTTTCTCCACTTGTCGATTTTCAAGCCCAAAAATTTGGCAAACACAGGAAAATGGCGCCACCTTGTATCTGCGCTTTCTGTACCGCCTCTAGATCGACCATTCCTTTGTCGACGTTCTTAAATAAGACATGGATCGTTAACCACATTCCTTGAACTTGAAATTCCACCATGAAATTCCCTCTGTCAACAAATTTGTATGTCATGGTTTTCTTTGTCAACAATCACATCACAGATGTCCACTTCGTCAAAAAACATAATCACCTCAAAAATGCTTCAATGATACCTTGAGGGATTTTTTCCCAACAACTTTCATAACATGAAACACTCAGTTAATCTTTTGTTACATATAGCAATGAGTTTATCTTTCATTACAGGCAACACCGAGTCTAAATGAAACACAATATGCTATTAGATTATTAATATTATTTAATTTGATGGTTATCACCTAAAAATTAGAATGGAAGGAGTGAATAATATTAGAACAATTATGAGAATTTATGGTATAAACCAATATATATATATATATAATGAATTATTTTAATACCAAATAATTATAAATTAAAATGAAAACCGTTTATATATAAAGGAAATCAATTTTTGAAAATTATTTTTATGTGCACAATAATATATTATCTAAATAAATTTAAAAAATAAATCCTTGTAAATTAATTTAAATTAATTTATATATTATATATTCAATAAAAACTTTCTTATTAATCATATTATTTTTATATTTATGAGATAATAATAAATCCAATTTTATTCTTAAAACCTCTATTTTTTTCTTCCAAAAATTAGTTTATATTTATTTTTGTACACATATCATAGATTTAATTTTACAAATTTTAGAAAATTTATTTTCAAAAATAAATTTAATTTTTTAAATAAAAGTAATGATATTATCTTGGAGTTAATTTTTTATAATTTTTTAAAAGATAAATTTTTTAGTGAATAGTGAAAAATACAAGTTTTTATTAAGAATTTTCTTTTTTGGCACATTTGAAAACCTAAAAATTGTATTAATATGGTTTTAAAAGAAAAAATATTTTAATTATATATTTATTGAACCAATTTAGTTCATTTTAATCAATTATATATTGAATTGTGAAATTAAATAATTCTATACTTTTGATAATTTTCTCTTTGAAAACCTGTTTTTTTTTTCATCGCATCTATGGGTTTAATTTTATATTAAAATATTCACCTTCTATGAATTTAATTTTTAAAAAATGATATCATATTTTGAATTAGATTAATTTATATTTTATAATAAATTAAACTTAATCTTTCACAATTTGGAATAGTTAATGTGGAAAAAATTGTACACCAAAGTTAAGGTGAAAATTTGTTTACCATTGGTTAAACAAAAAGGATAAGGGGTAAAATGTCTTTAAAAATTGTCCAAAACCAATTATGTATCCATATTTCGACCTTATATCTCTCTATCTCAATAACTGTCTATTCTAGATACATTTTTCACTGTAACGCCTTTGATATACCTTTTTTCTTTTCAAAAATTCATACTTTATCCTCTCCCCAACTCATAAATGGACCCCTATACTCTCCTCTCCTCTTCAGAGTTCAAAAAACATTTTTATTAGACAATCCCAGACCAAATACTTTCTTTAATGCACTCATCTCATCATATAATACTATTTTTTCATAAATCCTTCATGAGAAGTATTTTGTGGAAATCCCAAAGAAGTTGTCTGAAGAAGAGGTAAGGTCCCCAGCCGAGCATTTTATTTTTTTTATTCCTCCACCTCCTTAAAATATTATTAAACCATGATATTATAATACCTTCAGTATCTTAAATATAATAATATTTTAATATACTATGTTCATGACCTACATCCATCACCTCATCCGTCTAATGGGGAATGATAATATTGATCTTCTGTATGGCGGACTACATCCTCACAAACCGATGTTACTCATTTCCCATCACCACCTATCATGTTAGGGTATGATGATTTATATAATATTGATAAATTAATTTTTTAACATAAATATAAGTATTTTATTTTTATATCACATATACCTTCTTATTTCCCATTCAATGGGAGATACGATTACGCTGTTCGTGAATATGGAAGAAAACCACCTCGCGAATCGATGTGATTATTTTTTCACTAATGATTCACGTGGATGGTAATTAGAATAAATTTAAAAAATATATGTGATATATAATGCATAATTATTATTTTTAATGGTAATTTATTATTTATCATTCTTTCATTTCATCTGTCATGAAAATGGAAGCAGTATTCATGCGTACGTACGACCCACTATCTCCATGAACAATATATTTTATTTTCTATAGCATAATTTTATGGATTAATCTAAATAAATATATAATGAATATATATTATATATATATATATATTTATTTAAATTATGTAAATATTTTTAAAGTATGATTATAAAAGGCACAAAATCAAAACATACATGGAAAATAATGTAGTTATTACCCAATACAAGACTTTAACATGGAATTGTTAATTAGCAGGTAATAAAATGTCCAAAGTAAATAATATATTGAATGATATATATAATTATGGTTCTATAATTTATTAATAATAAATTTATATTTAGTATAAAAGAGTTTTTAATGTGTAAAAAGATTATTTAGAATTATATTAATGGATTTCGATCTCTCTTTTTAATTCGGTGAGAAACATTCCATGTTAACCACCTATTTCATTTAAGTGGTGTATATAATGAACATGAATTTATTTTATGATTCTTATCTTATAAATTATATGTATTTAAATATTAATTTTAGGTTATCTCTTTCCCAAGGATTATGCTTCAAAATTTACCAAATTGGTCATGGATTTTTGTCTCAAAAAGCATTCTTTGAGACATATGTTATTTTATGAACCAATATAATTCAAAATTTATATATAATATTATGAATTTATTATTTCTATTGATATTTAATTCTTCATTTTATGTTATTCTTTCATGGGGATTATAGTTCAATGTTACCAATGTGGTAAGGGTTTTATGATACAATCTAATTGTTTATTAGGACTATTTGGGTTTATGATTTAGATGATGAAATATTAATATAAAAAACTAAATAAACTCATGAATATTATTCTACTATTTTTATTTTATTAGAATAAATGTTTTAACTTTACTTTCTGTTCTTTATGTACTCAATAGTACAAATCAATTTTTATTATTAAAATCATCTTTATTTTTCTCTTTGGTCAAAAACCTTTTTTCTTAATATCAGTGTTTTCTATAAACTTTTTCAAAAAAGGTTTTATAATTTTCCAATATATTTTTAAAATAAATTTTAAGCATGTTTCAATTTTTTTATATTTTTTTAGAGGAATCGTCAGGTTGTTTTCAAAACAGTGCCCTTTTGTCTTCTTCCAAAAATGTGAAAGGAATATTTGTTTGAACATAAAAAACATGAAAAATATTTCCCACTATCATTACCAATCAATGATTTCAACATTACACTACTATTTTTATATATTTTTAGAAATAAAATTTTATACATAATATTTTGGAAATTATTAGACATTAAAAAAATGATTTCTAAGTGAAAATGTTATTATCTTTAAGAAATGATTTAATTGATCTTTAAATCATAATTTATAAGTTTCTATTGTTATTTTAAATGAAAAAGATTTAGTTTTATAAAAAATAGAATTTATGATGTGAAAAGTTTATTTTTCTCATGAAATGTATCAATGATATTTAAATATTTTTTATAAGTTTACAAGGTTATATTCATTGATTTTTATTTTGAAAATGTTCTATGTTCATAGAAATGTTTTTTTCAATGTGGGAAGTCTATTTTCCAAAATAAATTTTATAAAGGATCCTTAAATATTATTTTATAAGATTCCAAGGTTATATTACAATTAAATTTATTTTGATTTTTTTTAATTTTTTGAAAAGTGAAAATTCTATTTTCCTTAGGAAATGATCCAAGTGTTATTTAAATTTAATTTTCCATATAAGATGACATATTTTAGTATTACATATACATTTTTTGGATAATATTGAATGATACCAAACTTATTATTTCTTTGGATGTTTAATGTTTATGTTTTTGTAGTGTTTATAACCTCTAATTATTTTTCCTAGGTTTTGATATTTTGAATTGATATGAACTATATCAACTCACTTTATTTACGTGGGTTATGATGTGGTGATATGATGAATGATTAATTATATTGTGGCACACATAAATATTGTTTTCATTATGATACATGTGGGACCTATATCACCTTCCAATTTATTGGTTAGATAATTATATATCATGATATAATAATTTTAAAAAGTAAAAGGGCTTGATCTACCTTGGTAAATAGGGTATTCTTGATCCACTTTGGGAAATAGGTTTGTCTAGATCCCCAATTGGAAAAAGGTGATGGGTCCTCATCCACTATATTGACGGTCTTGGTAGTTAACCTTGAAATATGAAATGGTTTTGTTTTTTAATTATGGTGAAACACATTTATGACATAATTGTATGGTACATGACTATTTTATGATGATCTACCACTCTTATGGACCATATTTTTCTGGAAATATAATGTTTTATAACATAACACATGTTTACGAAAAATTAATGGTTGGGTATAAAATTTATAATTTATGTCCTTGTTCACATACCCTTATTTTTATCTTATTCATTCATATGGTTATAGATTGATATATCCTATGTTTACCCTCAATGAAAATCCAATCTCACCCTTTATTATGTTTCCCTACCCATGTTATAAATAATGGTATTTTGTACGATATTTCAATGAGGGATGGTAATTATGAATAAAATAGTGAGAGATTATGTATCTAACTTATAGAATAGTTATTTATGATTCCATGTTTACAGAGGTACTGGACCTAAAAAATGTTATCATGAATAATTATGTTATAAAAAAATATTCATATTCTAAGATTGACTATTTATTTATGAGATGTTTGTGTCCTTATAGTTGATATTAGAGAAAGGTTTATTAAACCATTGGAATCTATTTTGATAAAACTTTACTAAGACCCCTTGGGATATTTCTAAGGATCTTCCAAGGGATATTTCTAAGGATATGTCTAATGATGAGTTGATGTATAGGATAGTGTCTTGGAATTTTGTTAAAGTATAGAGAGAGTGGTTTCCATGAAATTAAATCCCATTCTAGGCACTTTAAGAGGATTTGGATTTAGAATAGATGTAGATTGGGGTAATAACCACAGAAAAGGTGAATTTTTATTGATTCAATCATCAATGTTTGCTTGCAAATGGGAATTTTTACACATCATGTTTAATACTCCTAGGGGATATGCTTTATAACTTCACAAAATATTTACAAACCATCATGAAAGATTTGAATAATGACTTTGAATGACCAAGCTTAAACCCAATGTGTAATTTATTGAGATTAAGTTGACATTATTTATGCATACTAAGTTTGTTTTTTCATTATTAGGTGGGTTTACATTATGAATATTGTTTCTCACACTATTATTTTTCATTTTATTAAATGGAAGGAACTAGATATAACTAGGTTAAAGTTTAATGTGATTGAAAATGTGGTCCAAAGAAACCAAATGGGGTGATGGTTGGAGTGAAGGATACTGTGATTTTTCCTATTAATATATCATGGTATGTGATTGACAAATTACAACTCAAAAAACAATATCACACACTAAATAAGATATACATAGAGTTATACAAGAGATTGGGTGGTGGAGTCCATGGAGTAAATAATAAATAGTTTCATATATGTGGAGAATCTAGAAAAAAGAACTCAAACAAATGCCTCAAAGGGATAAAAAGATGTTTTGAGTGTGGAAAATATGGATAGAAATCAAGTAATTGCTACAAAAAAGGAATATTTTGGTTAAAAAAATGGTTTCAAATAATGTATTCTCTAAGTAATAATCCATGGTTAAATGTTATAATTGTGGCAAGTATGGAAATTATAAGAATCTATTTCCTAGGGGTAAATCTCATGAAAATAATTAGTAAGGTGGTACATGTAATAGTTATATAGTTGATGGTAAAGATATCCAAAATTATATATGAATTACATAGGCTATTTCAATATTATTTTTTATGCTAAACTATAGAAGAATGATTAAATTGAGATTGATGAATGTAAAAACATGATTCATATTTCTTATTATAGGAAGGAGTTATTAATGAATAATATGATGACTCCAAGTAAATGGATTATGAATGAAGTGTAATGATAGAAGTGTTTTTGTATGGGAATTAAATAATAATGTTATATGAATCATGAAATATAAATGATTGTTTTGTACAAAATTTTAATTAAGGATTTAAATAATATGTTCAATTGTGATGATGACCTTGAACAGTGATATAGCGAAATGGTTCTATTACATAAAAACACATGCTCAAAGGATGGTAACCCTAAATATGTTATCGATGATAAGAAGAAAGTTTTTAGTTTTTATATAGAGATGATTTAAATTGATAATGTAAATTAGATAGTATATATGACCATAGAAATGAAAAATGATTTCTTGACAAAGTGTTTTATGTAATCATTGAAGGATTTTATTAAATAATGATATCTATGGAATATTTTAAATAATATATGGGTTTATTACATGAATGAGGATGAATGAATGTTTTCATTGTGGTTTTATAGTAATTATAGTTATCAGCAACATTCATGGGAATATATGACCAAGGTTTTAAAATATTTGGCATCTTACCAATAATATTTACTTAATGACATTTAGAGGATTAATGTTAAGTTTATTTTGGAAAAATAAGTGACTTATTTTTTATTTCTTTAAATTTTAGAGCCATCATAAATTTTAGAATTTATCGAATGGTTTATTTTGGACTTTGGATAAGGTTATAGAGATTAATATATTGTATCCCCGTATGATTATTTATTCTTATTGAATGACATGTGCTAAAATATTTGTTATGATGATAAAAAATTATAACAGGAAACAATTATCATTATATTATGGATTTTTATCGTTTTTTCCTCAGGTATTACAAATTCATCATCATTTGTTTAGAGTAGGAGATGATATAAAAATTTATTAATGTGTAACCAAAGGATGAAATTGTTCTTATGAGATAAAGGAAAGATATAACCAACGTATATTTGTCCCTTTCAAAATATTTATCACATCATGGGGGAATCATATAAATTATTACTTTCACCGAACCTCTCTCAAGTTTATCATGTGTAATATGTAACTCTCTTGAGGAAGTACATACCACATCGATTACATATACTAAACTTAGATTTCATACCTATAACACCATGAATTTATAAAAAAAGAAAGTCATATTAGATAGAGTATATGAATTTAAACACCATGAAAAGAAGATAATGAAACACCCCAAGATTTTATGATATATTAATTTTATATAAATTCATTGTATTTTAATTCATGTAATACATGCCACCACATGTTTGAATGGAACATGACAGTCTATTAAAATATTATTATTTAAACCAGAAAATTATAACCTAGATGTTAAGTTTGGGGGTATAAATAGTACTAATTATATTATCAAGACTATATGGTTTTAAAATTTACTATATAAATTCAATGGTTATATATTTATTAGAAATAAAATAAGAATCATTTGGATTTTTTTGAAAACTATATTTTTCCAAAAGGCAGTTGAGTCATGTTTTGAACACATACTTTATAATTAATTTCAAGAAAATGTATAAAAATAATTTGAAAAAATATAAATAATTTTTCAAATAATAATATTAAAATTATCTTTGGGTTAATATTTTGTATTTTTATATAGGGTTTCATTTTTCAATGAATAGTGAAAAAACTGATTTTTACTAAAAATGGACTTTTATATTAAATTGTTTAAAAAATTAAATAATATTTTAAATTATTTTAAAGTAAAATTAGTTAAATATATTAAAATTTATCAATTTTAGGTCACTTTAATAACTTTAATATTTAATTTTGATATAAAATAATTGTATTGTTTTGATCATTTTCTCTTTAAAAACTGACATTTTTATCGCGTAAATAGGATCGATTTAAATTAAAATTTCCAATTATATGATTTGAACTTGTAAAAATTGATTAAAAATTTCAAATAATAATAATTTAGTTTATATAATTTGTTTATTTTAAATTTTTACCAAAATTACTTGTAAAATAATAAAAATTATATAATGTAGTTAAGGTAAAAATGAGTTTAAATGGGGTAAAACTAAAAAGATGAGCATTAAAATGGAACAATGATTATAAGAAACCTCTTGTAAGAGAATATTTGTACCATATATCTATGTTTAATTATAATTTAAAATTTTTAGCCCTGTGTAATTTGAAAAAATTGGGTAAACGTTTTCTGTTTCAAAAATTAAAAGTTTTCCACTCTCCTCACTTATAAAAGGTCACCCCTTATAGTCTACACTACACACTTAAATAACCAATTGTTTCATAAAATTCCTGACCAAATAAATTCATTGATTCTATAATCTCATACTATATTCCTTATTACTCATAAATCCAACCTAGGAATGCTACCAGTGAAAACCAAAAGAAGTTGTATGGAGATGACGTAACGTCTCTAACAGAGCATTTTATTTTTTTTATTCCTCCACCTCTTAAATTTTTTTAAAGTAAAAATTTTATCATTAAATATTTGTATTAGATATAATTATATTTTATATTTTAAATTATCAACCTATGTCTATATCCTCTTCCATCAAATGGATTATGAAATCATCACTCTTGTGCATGGAGAACCACCACCTCATGAAATGATGTTATTCTTTTTCCATCACCACATCTCAATTATGTATGTAATGATTGATTTTACATTTTTATTTTATATTTATGTTATTTTAATACTTATTTAATTATAATATGTTATATAAATTCTTAAACTACATTCCATGAGGTATATGGTAATGTCACTCATGTGTATGGTGGACTACAGCCACGTGAAGAGATGTAATTTGTTTTTCTGCATATGCTTTACATGGAAGGTATAAAAGATAGAAGTTAATTAATATATGTGATATTTATGATCTAAAAATACATATTTAAATATTATATAGAATTAAACTTCATACATTTAAAACCACTGGAAAATAATATCATCGCTTATTCGTACCTTTTGATTATCACCTCCACATGGCGATTGGAAATGTTTTTCATTTTATTTTTATATGGACTATAATAAGGATGGATTTAATTAATTTAAGAGATATATATAACATAATAATTGTTATTTAAATGTTAATTAATATTTGTTTTTTCCTTTTATACCATCCATCGAGAAAAATGGAAAATGTGTTCATGCATATCTTCAGTATACCATCTCTATGAATAATGTACTCCATTTTCTATCACTAAAATTTAAATATTACTCAAAATATATATATATTTAGTTTATATGATATTTATAAAATGTATTAAATTATATATAAGATATAACCATGATATATTTAAATGGATGAAATATAGTGAACCAAAACATACATGAAAGATGAATAAATGATCACCTAAAACATTTATTTTAACAAATAATTACTAATAACGATGTGATAAAAGACTATAAATAAATCATAAATGTTGTGCGATATATGAGTATGGTTCTATAATTTATAATTTATAAACCTATTTTTATTATATATGAGTTTTAGACGCATATGAAGGAACTCGAACAAGTGGTAAGGGTTTCTCATCTCACTTTTATATTAGTGATACATATGCCATATCACCATTTATGTCCTTTATGTGGGGTATATATTAACCCTTTTATAGGTTATATAAATAATATAATTATCATAATTGTATTTAATGTTTCATTTTATGTTATTTATGATATGGTGCTTATGATACAGATGTTACCAATTTAATAATTATTTATTTCAGAATCACATCATTACTCGAGATTGTTTATTATTATGTTTTACATGGGGAATTATATGAATATATATATTAAAATAAATATATATTTTTATCATATATTTTCATGAATTATTTAAATTAATAATAACATTTTTACACTCTTTGATACTTAAAACTATTGGGAATATGTTTTTATGAAAATTCAACATTATTTCTCTCTTCGGTCAAAAATCATTTCTCCTCAAAACCCAGGTTTTATAAAAATGATGTTAACATTCAAAAAATGTTCCATTGAAGACATTCATAAAAATTTTTACTTTATAAAAATTTAGTTTGGTTGAATATTCATTTCATTTTGAAAATAATGACCTTATGGATTTTACCAAAAATTTGAAAGGAATCTTTATTTTAACATGTAACACATGAATGGAGTTTTCCAAAATCATGACCAATCAATGTTTTAATAATAATTTTCAATTTTTATAATGTCCAATTTAAAGAAAAAGTAATTTTAATGATTTTTTAAATTTTATTATATTATAATTTTTAAAATTAAAATGTTATATTTCTCAAAAAAGAATAAGTAACTTTTTATGGTATTTATATTCATCAACGTCATCAACACCCTATTATACGCATGATCCACTCTGGATAAATTGTATTTAAATCATCCATATTATCTCTATAAATGTGTTATCATCATTTTTAATGAGGAAGTAAAATTTTATTACCATTCTCCATTTTACTATGGATGGTTAATGATTGTGTTTGTTAATTGGTGTAAGTATTAACATTCTATGTATTAGTTTTCGAATAAATATGTTTATATAGATTAAGTTTCACCCCCTTTATTATGTGGAATGCATTGGACTTTGTTTGTGATGAGTAGGGACCACTATAGCCCATAGATGAATTTATTGGTCTAATGAGACATAATAGATTGGTTTTTTCATAGGCCTTACCCATTTATTTATATGTCTTGGAACAAGGAATTTAGGGTATGTTTTAGATATCTTGAATTATGAATTACATTAGTATGAATTTAGTTATTGATATTCTATGTGATTATTCATTTATTAAAAATATCCACAGTTAAATTTTAATGATCATGTGATTATTTATGTGGAATTATTTGATCATCATTTATTACTTCCATATTATTCACAAGTTGTTGATTAAATGTCATGTGTTTTAGTTATTCACATTATAGTATTGATTATAACTTATTTATTCAAAACATCTTATGTACACATACCCTTACTAATTATTTGAGTTCACCGCATCCTTATGGTTTATTTTACCCTTTATTATATTTTTTTAATTATATATAGGGATACACTATAAGGAATAATATAGTTCTAAAAGAGAACAATTTGTGTATTTTATGTTTTAAATTGTAATAAAAATTTCAAGTATGTATCTAGATTATCAAGACTACTAAAATATTTGGCCCTTCGGGGTGAGATTCCATGTATCGTATTCCAATTTAATGAATAGACACTAACACTGGGTTATTGGGGTTGAGGCCACTATAGTAGTTTCAAGGGATGTTTAGTAGAAACCTAGGGAACAGGATATTGGAAAACATATATTAGGGTATATAAACATATGATAAAATTTGAGGAAATGTATATTATAACATACTAATGTTTTTAAAGGAAGATATTATGCATGGTTTCTTTGAAAAAATATCCTTTTATGGATAGAAAAAGTATATTTTTTCTGGAATTGATGTACCTAGGGGTAATAAACCCAAAAGGGTGTATTGGACCTGACCTGATCATCACCTCGTGCATGACAATAGTGTTGATCTTGTGTTGATTAAAAAATATAATTAATATATTTTTTATTTTGATTCCCCCAAACTCCCACATTTTTTTACTAATAATTTTTATTTTAATTTAATTTCAACAAGATGATATTCACTAGAATATTTATTTCTATTCTGGAAACATTTACAAGTCAATAATACATGAGAAGATATTTTATTAATTATTACAGACGTGTTCTGAATGTAATATGGAAACATTGTTCATAAATTATATTTGAAAGCATAACTTATGGTATGGGAAACCTATGTTTGAAATTAAATTTATGGAATAAATACCCTATGGTGTTGTAAAACTAATGGATTATCAACACTTTGATTGAAAGAAACCCTTCATTCGAGGGACAAACTTATGGTTCATCAACCCTAATTTTTTCATAAACCATTTATTAACAACCATACTTTTGGATTTATTATATATGTGAAGGAAAACATACATTTTACTTGGTCTTTTGTGAAATGGTCCTTTCGAAAGGAAATATATCTACAAATCTATTTTATAACCAATTCAATGGGTCATATTCAATAGATTAAAAAAATATTTCTATGGGATGATACGAATCAATTTTAATGATTTGTATGATTTGAATTGAAATATGAAGGACTTATTAGGTAGTAATTTTGGAGATATTTTTGACATGGATAAATTTAACTCTCATGATAAAAAATGAAATATTTATCTTCTCACTACATAAAAAATAAAGAGATGTGTGCTTGAAAATTATAGTGTCACATTTCAGTTAGAGCTAAAATTTAGTGGAATAAATTTTTTGATCTATATGATCAACTTGTTTTTATTGTTTTCACTACTACTATATCTTATTGTTAAATATTCTTCTTCAAGTTCTACAAAGCATTTTTCAGAGTTACACTTTAGAGACACAAATTTTTCTTCATCTGATTGGTGGTTTATCTATCTATTTATAAAGAAAGAATGTGTGATGTTAAAGTCCTATATTAATATTATTTTTAATTATTGATGATAAAATATATTTTTCTTTTTCTTATGAAACTATGAGTGGAATCTATATTCTCAGTCAAATAAATCTCTATCAAATGATTGGATTATCAATTTATCGGATTCAGTAATGGTGGTTATGGAGTATGAGCTTCTAGGACTAATCTATGGAGTTATGGTTCCCTATAAAAGAACTAGAAGTCCTTGTAAATTACTTATTGTAATGTTATCAAAATTGTACATTCAGTTATGAAAGTCCTCAGAAAAAGGAATTACTAGTGAAAATCCCCAAGCCTCTGGAGTAGAGAATTGGTGATATAGATTAGTGGATATTTGTTCCCTAAACCACAATACATCACCATATTGTTTTCTTTATTTATATTCACTTTTCACTCATAATTAAGAGATAATGAATGAATATTTGCATATCTAGAGGAAAGCATGACTTATTTTGAGGTTTTTTAATGGATCACAATCCCCACTCTTATTTTTTTTATCATTTCTATTCCCAAAAAACAGTGGTATTATAGGTTGTGCTTTGCTTATAAATTCTTTATTTGGAAACAATTTATTTTTTTATTCAATACTAACACGCACATAAAAATTTTGGACTCTTTCGAAATATCAATGGTATATTCTGTATCTAACAATCCATAGTTAAATATTTAGATGAATAAATTTTAAATGGCTGATGAAGTGGAATGTATGTCGATGATCTGTGATGTAACACCCAATGAGTTTAAAAATAAATATATCCTATAATGCACACAAGACCGACTCTCTACGAAAATAAATAATTTGTTATTATAATTATTTACATAAGATAGTAATAACATATCCATGAAACATTATTTTTACACATCTCTAATATGAATTTCAAAAAACTGACAAACAATGTTACAATCAGTAAGTTTTTTATAGTCTAATATGATGAACTTAATTTTTTGGTGAATAGTAACTTGACCCTTATGAATAGTAATGTACCTCTTGAATAGTAATGTACCCTTATGAATAGTAATGTTACACTTATCTATAATAAATTAACCTGTATGAATAGTAACCTCACCCATGAAGTGTAACTAAAATTTAGGATCTTTATAAATGAGAATGAATTTTTTAAAAATTAAAAATTAAGTGTTGGTATTTTTGTGAGTAATAAATATTTAATTACGATTTTAAATTAATAAATTTTATTAAAATAAAATTAATTTTAGGAAAAATTATTCCTAAATATTTTTTTCCTATGACTTTAGGATAATTTAATGTGCCATTATTTAATTTTTGAATGTATTATAAAATTAGATTTAAATTTAAAACCTATATTTTTCAAGTAAATATTGATTTTATTTAAAAATTAAATTTCATAGAATTTATATTTTTTGTAAAAATGGAATCCATTTTTGATTTTTACATGTCGAAAAGTGGTTAGGGTGATTTTTTCAAATTTTTTTTGAAATACTTGATTTTTTTGTGAATAGTGAAATTCAATAATTTACGAAATATGATAAATAAATGTATTTCTACATAATTCTAGAGTAATGGATAAATTAAATGGCCATTTTTCAAACTCACATGACATTATTACTATTTTTTAGTCACATGAATCCGAACTATTCATATTCTTGAGGCAATGTAATAAAATAATGTTTAAAATAATATAAAACCCTCCTATCCTCCTCCTTAAAGACCATACTTGAATAACTCTTCTCTTCACTCCTATAATCCATGAATCTTCTACAATTTCTAGAAAAATACTCTTACCTATTCTCTCCCCACATCCAGTATCCCTTGGCCTTTCGAAAGTACCAAAACCCTAACCCTTAAAGATGTTATCAAGGAGGTTATTTCAAGATGTAAATCATCATCCTTTTTTTACTTAATGTCATTTCAATTTATGTTCATTTAATATTATCTCCTAACCTCATCTAAATAATTGATCATGATAAATATAATATCATCTATATATTATAATTATATCTTGTTAATTTAATACCCATTATCAAACTCCTTACTCTCCCTCATTTATTTTATAAATTAAATCATCGTCTGAGAGGTTCCAATTTACTACTTTTATGGATGTCGAAGTTGTGTTCTTCCAATTCTTTTTCAAAGATGTTCATTAAACCATTTTTATGGTTGAGACAGATTTTAAAATTTATAATTTAACTCTTTTTATGTTCTAGATGTAACATATTTACATAATACTAAATGGTAAAACAAAATTAGTTTGTTATTATTAATAACTATCGTAATAATCTAAACGATTATCCCTAAGTGACATATCTAATGATTAATATTCATATAATGTAACCAAATGATATACATTAAAATTTAAAATATCTATATTTTCATTAATAATATATAAATTCTATTCTATAGAATTATATCCATTCCACATGAACTTCTATACTCATATAAAAGTTTACAAATCGTGGAAACCAAGGAAACAAACACTCCAGTGTTATAAATTCATATCTAATAACTCATCAAAAAGGCTATAAATTATCATAATAAAATTATAACCAATCTAATACATTTATATAATATTATAAATTAATTAATTAATGTATTTAGTTTTATTATCTAGGATGTTAAGGTCAATTGAAGAACACGTTCATACATATGGTAAGGGGTTTCTCATGTCACTTTTATTTTCGTGAGGTTTCCATCATTCACCACTTATTTATTATATGCATTGTATGTATACATAAATTTGATATATAATACCATTAATATATTTATCTACATGGAATTTTATAAGTCATTGGATGATTGTTATTTTTTGGACATATGATTGAATTGACTACAAAGTAGTAAGGGTTTTCTCATCTCACTTCCATTTTTTGTGAGGTATTCCTTATTCACCACTATTTCTCTTGTATGGTCTATGTATACTTTCCATTGATGTAAAAACTAATGAATAGATTTATGTTCATGTTATTTAATTTATCATTTGATGATTATTAATTTTGGGGCATATATTTCGATTGATTACAAACTAGTAAGGGATTCCACCCGAACCTTCATTTTTTCATCGGGTTATTATTTTAGTATCCTTACCACAATGTAATGTTTATTTTATTTTGAGAAATTATTATATATTATATTTATAGTTTTAGAAATCATATATTCAGATCATTTAACCTTTATTTAATGGTAATTTAATGTTTTAAAATGGTTCCCTTCTCAATACTCTCGGATAAAGAAGCCCGATTCATGGGGACTTCTTGGATTCTTACACATGTACAACACACTTTATAATCTGTTGTAGTCCATAATTATATTTACAAGAACCATAATCTTATCATAAAGAATCTATCTTTTTTAATTTCTAGTTTTATGAAATCAAACATTCCATTACACTTTAATTTTTTTTAATATTTCCCCTAAACTGCATTAAAATGTTTTATTTCTAAAGTTTCATAAAATCACTTTTACATGATTTCACATATGCATTACCCCATTTATGTCTCAAATATAATTTTAATTTTCTTACCTTTTAGTTTTTAGTTTATAAATTTATACAATCAGGTTTTATGACAAATACCAATTATTTTTCCCAAATAACACTTCTTTCCAAAGTAAACAGGATTTTTCTCGTCTCACTTTAAATTTTATGAGATCTCTTCCTTTTTCACCACTTATTCCTTACATATGGTGTATTTAATGACATATTATATATCATATAGATAATCTATTTATTCTCCTATTATTTTATGTGATTATTATTTGAATTTTTCATACTGGTATGAGACACTTCGGAATGTTTAAAGAATATTTCCTCGGTAACTTTTCAATGGTCTCATTTAAAAGTATCTTCATCTATGTCAACATAAATTGTTTAATCTTATAGATCATTGAGGTCTATGTCTTATGATATCATATATTATATTTTTTTGAAGGTGTTGATGATTAGTTTTACTATGGATGTTCTAATTTGTTATAATTCATGGGACATAGTTAAAGTATTCAATGTTTATATGCTTATATTTAAATATGAATTTTCACATTGGTTAGGATTCTCATTTTTCATATGAGGAATGTATTGGACTTCGTATGTAATGGGTGGGGCCCTCTGTAGCCTATCAATTCACTGGTAGGCCTCATGAGACAGACTATTTTGTGTTATTACTCATTTATGTATTGTCTTGGCATGAGTACTTGACAGAATTATTATGATGTCCAAAATTTTGAATTCCATCATTATAAATCTAGAATTTGATTGTCCACATGATAATTTTACAATTAGAAAATCAATGGTTATGTTTTATTTTGGAATTATTTATTCTGCTTTTATTCCTGGCATATTATGCTCAAGTTTATTTTAATGGCATGCATACTTTTAGTTATTCATTATGAATTGTTATTTATTATTCTATTGTATTATTTAACATTATAGAGAATCTCATCTCACCCATTTCTTATGTCTCTTTTCCCTAGGTTATGAAGAAGAAAATATTGAATACGATTTCAAGGATGGAGATTATTTAATTGTATATCATGTTATATTTTCTTTCCCCATGTATTATGGGAATCATTTCCTCCAAGACTTCTAAATGGATTGAGTCTTTCAGATTTGATTCCTTTTAATCATGCCCATATAATAAAATAATTCATCAGCTCTAGGATACTGGGGTCAAGGAATTATATTTGGTACCAATTTATTTTCATTAGAATCATTAGAAAACTAGATTTTGAAAACAAAGTCTAGTGAACAAAATTCTAAGATGGACTTTGAGGATAATCATACAAAAACATCCTAAAATTTTGGAAAGGTATATATTAGGTGGATATTCCCAGAAAATAAATACCTTTAGGGATACTTAAAGTGGACATGGTTCTGGAAAATATGTACCTTGGAGTAAAAACTCTGACAAGGTGTTTTGAGCTTGACTCTGGGTAACTTGGTATATAAAAACATGTTGTTCATTGCACTTGGTTTGAAACTCTCAGTAGATATGCTTATGATAATTCAAATTTTCATTACAAACCATTATTATGGATTTGAATATATAACAAAATTGATTAACCTAGGTTAAACCTATGGTGTTTTAGGTTTATAATAAGTAGTCCTGATATTATATAAATGATTATACATTTTTCTCACTAATACTCTTTTTACTTACACTATGCTTTTGGTTTTATTGAATGCTTCGAATCCAAAGGATTCATGTTAACATTTATCATTCTAAGAAAGGTGGTGGTGATGAGCAAACAAATGTGATTTTGATATGAGTGAAAGATACTGTGTTCATTCCTAATAAATTTTCCAGAAATATTATTTACAATATACACCTTAACCAACACCTGAAACCACCATGGAAGAAAAGAATAGATATTAATAAGAGATTTAGTAGTAGAGACCATAGAGAAAAGATGGATATACTACCAAAATACAAGAAATGTGGAAGGAGACACCATGTTATGTGTCTTAATAGAATAAAGAAATGATTTATGTGTGGTAAGAAAGGACACAAATCAATGAATTTTAGGGGAAAAATTAAGAGTACAATGGATGAAAAAAATAATCCTAGGATTGATTTTTTTAGTTATTTTCATTAAATGTAAAAGACCTAGGCATTAATAGAGTAATTACCTATTATATATGATAACCTCTAGACTATGGAAGGCCCTATATAGAAATAAATGAATGGTGTTTTATGTAAAATGCTACACAATTAGAAAAATGGGCTATTTCCACGGTTCATAACCGTGGTGATAGGCCATAGCCACAGTTTTACCCAACCATGGGTGCTATCGCTTTGGAAGTAGGGTCTGACCTATGACCACGGTTTTAACTTGGGCAATAGGTGGCCTATTTCCACGGTTTTGAAAACTGTGGCCATAGGTACCTCTGTTGTCAACTGTGGAAGTTGACCTTTGGACACATTTTTAACCACGGAAATAGGTGGCCAATTTCCACAGTTTTAATCGTGGCTATAGCCCTAGAAAACCATAGAAATAGGTGTCATATTTCCATGTTTAAAACTGTGGTTATAGACCTAGAAAACCCGGGCAATAGGCTCAAAATAATGTGTGTCTAGCAAGATTTGATCCCATCTCCTTCCTTTTATGTTCCAGTGACCTAACCAGTTTTACACCAAGGATTTTGTGTATGTACATATATAATATGATATATATATTATTAAAAATCGTGACAGTATCCGGAAAACTATGGAAATAGTTCTTCCTGCCATTTTTTGGCGGTAAATTTTTTCTCCCGTGAAAGGGTGGGAGACCAATAGCCACAATTTTTAAAACTGTGGCTATATCCCTTAGAAAAGAGGCCTATAACCACAGTATTGAAAACTGAGGATATAGGACACATAGCCGTGGCCAGAGGTTTGGGTTGTAGCCACAATTTTGAAAACCGTGGCTATAGGCCATAAAAAGGACCTATAGCCACAATTTTAAAACTGTGACTGTAGGCCACATAACCGTGGTTGTAACCACCTATAGCCACAGTTTTTATACCATATCTATTGGTCTATGGCTATAGCCTATTTTTCTAGTAATTCTACTTAAAATAATTCTTAGTAATTGACCTTATTTCAAGGATGTATATCATATTAATTTTTTATGATATACGGATTTAGAAATAGGGCATCCCCCATATTGGGTGATAACCCCCTATGTTCGATAACGCCACGGTGTTTGAACCCATAACCAATGCACGACAAGGGTGAAAAACCTACCACTGGCCTACGCGAAGTCCTAGTTATCATGTCTATTTTTTATTTAAAACATGTATTGGATAAATGTAATTTTGATTTTAAGGACTTCTGTTTTATCAAATAGATAACATTGGGATTCTAAAATGATTTTGTGGTTTAGTGAATAATGTTATTATGGAAGCCTTTCAAAATTTTTGGTATCCTATAAGACTTTGGTAAAAGTAATATTTTTAGGAATAAATGATTAATTGTATTTTAGAGTCAAATATGATTTTATTGTAGACATATTGAGATTGACGTTATTTATTAAAATGGATATAATGTCATGGATATTATGTGAGAGTGGAAATTAAATATTTTTTATAATAGATTAAGAGTTATCGTTGTCATTTGAAAGACTATATGAACAAATCCTTCTGATTTTGGGTTTATAGTCTAGAATTATTTTTGAATAATGATAGTAATTTAAATAATAATCTATGTTGAACCTTTAGCATTACATTTTAATTTTGGAGATTAATGTTTCTTTTCATCATATAACGATTTATTATATTCGTGGAATTATCGTATCTTATACTAACCATTTTGGATTAGGTTGATGTATAAAGACCGGAGAAATAGACAATTATACTTTTTGGGATCTTTGATCCATTGAAGTCAATGAAAATTTTTTAGGTGTAAAAAATTCATCTTGAGTGTTCATTACCAGGTATAGGGAATGAAGTGAAAAAAAATCTAATCAAAACCAAAGGATGATATTATTCTTATGACATAGAAAGTAATCATATATGTTTAATTTCTTAAGTGCTTATCTAGAGAGTAAAGAAATCCCCCAATTGAAAGAAAATGATTTTGTAACAAAAAATGTTATCCATGTAATTTTCTTTCTAAAAAATCAATGTTATTTTAACTGATCACAATATTTATGGATTTATGATGGATATCATTCTAATTACCATATTCCCTATCACTCACATTCAGTACATAATGGTTAGATTATTCCACTATGTACATATTTTCACTTCATTTTAATGTTACCCTATTCGAATGTGTAGTTTTGTATAAACCTAATCAATTTCCACCCCCTATTATTAAGATGATATTTTATTAACCCAATTTTAGATGTGTTTTTACAAAAAAAATATTTTTTCAAGCATTAAAATTTAACTTTTGGAGTGAAATTTTAAATTTCTATGAAGAAATTTATTGATGGAGGGGAGAATGTAACACCCCAAGAATTTAATAATAAATATACCCTGTTAATCACACAAAGATGAGTCTCTATGAATACAAAACATTTTTGTTATAGTTATTTACACATGATAGTTATAAACTAGCCACAAAACATAATTTTTCCACTTGTGTGATTTGGATATCAAAAAATGGATATGCACGATTACGATCAGCTTGTTTTTTAGAGTCTAATAGGACCAAGTAAATTTTTTTGAATAGTTACTTGACCCTTATGAAGAGTAATGTACCCTAATAAATAGTAATATACCCATATAAATTGTAACGTTACCCTTATGAATAGTAACTAGACCATTATAAATAGTAACCTCACCCATGAAAGTATAAATAAAATTTAGGCACCTTATAAATGAGAGTGAATGTATTGAAAATTAATAATTAAGTATTGGTATTTTTATGAGTAATAAATATTTCATTATAATTTTAAATTTATAAATTTATATGATATAAAATTAATTTTCATTAAATATATTCTTAAATTAATATTTTACTTTCCAATACTTTTAGGATAAGTTAATTAGGCTTCAGTTAATTTTTAAAATTATTATAAAATGAGTTTGAAATTTAAAATCATTATTTTTCAAGTAAATAATGATTTCATTTAAAAATAAAATTTCACATATTTATAATTTTTTTTATAAACTGGATTTTTTTTTTAATTCTACAAATTAGAAAATGGTTTGGGAGAATTTTTGTTCTTTTTTTTCAAATACTTAATTTTTTGGTGAATAGTGATATTTGATAATTTATGAAATATGATAAATAAATGATGTTTTGCATCTTTCTTGAGTAATGGATTATGTAAATCTCCATTGTTTTAAACTCAAATGTATATATTACTATTTTTAGTCATTCAAATAAAGACAACACATAGTCTTGGGCTAAACTAATAAAATATTGATTACAATAACAGAAAACCCTCTTCTCCTCCACTATAAAACCACCCCTCAATCCCACTTCTCTTCCCTCCTCTATGCCATGATGATTCTCAATTTTCTTCCCAAATACAATTCCATAGTCCCTCCCGACATCCAAGTGTCATTGTTCTTTCTAAAATACCAAAGCCTTTTCCCATAAGGAGGTTATTTCAAGAGGTAAATCCTCTTCCCTTTTTTATTTTTATTTCAATTAATCTTCTTTTATTATTCCTTCATAACCACCTATGTACAATTATTCATGATAACTATTGTATAATTTATATAATTAAATTATATCATGTTAAATCAATATCCATATTCAATATTATTACTCTCCCTCTTACATTTCATAAAAAAAATCCTTACCCAAGAGGTGCCAATTTACAACCTTTATGGATGATGATGTTTCATTATTCAAATTATTCATCAAATCTATTCATGAAAGCATGTTAATGGTTGATAAAAATTGAGTAATTATTATATATTATGTTTATATATTAAAAATCATATATTCATATCATTTTATATTTTTTTACAGGAATTTTATATTTTAAAATGGCCCCCTCTCAATTCTTCCTGATAAACAAGCTCGATTCAAGGGAACTTCTCCAATTCATACACATTTTTAATTTCACTACATAATCTATTTTAATCCATAACTATATTTATAAAATCCCTAATTTTATCATGAAAACCACTATAATTTTTCATTTATGTTATTATGAAACCAATCATTTCTTTCAACTTTAAAATCTCTTTAATATTTCCCTTAAACCGCACTAAAATGTTTTATTTCTAAAGTTTCTTAAAATTTCATTTACATGATTTCATATAATTGGGACATCAATTATGCCTCAAAAATAATTTTAATGTCATTCCCTTTTACGTTTTGAGATATACATGTCTACAATATTATTTTATGACTAATACAAATTATTTTCAAAAAGAACAATTCCTTCCAAAGTAAAAATGATTTACCTCTTCTCAAATTAACTTTTATAAGATATATGAATTGTTCACCACTTATTCCAGGAAGGTGGTTTATGTAATCTAATTTTAAATATCATATCTATTATATCCTTATTCTACTAATATTCTATTGGACTCACCTGCTATGACAATCCGAAATCATGATTATTTTATATAATTATCATGTTTAATTAATATTCATAGTTTCTATCAGGTAATAAATATGTATTTTTAATCTCACCGATCTCTCTATTAAGTTTGCACTGCAAAATTTCTCTATGTAAGAGGTTACCGATAATGGTTATTGTTGGAAGGTTACCGCTAGAGGTTACTGCTAGAGATTACCGATAGAGGTTACCGATAGAGGTTACCGATATAGGTTACCACTGAGGAACCTTACCGTGGAGTTATCAATATGATCTCAGCGCTACGAGTCTACCGCTCAAAGTCTACTATTGTAATGTTACCACTAAAGGTTACTGCTACAAGGCTACCGATGAATCCTACCACTGAATCCTACCGATAAAGCCTATCGATAAAGCCTAACAATGAAGCCTATCTATGAAGCCTACCGATGAAACCTACCATTGAGAAGGGAACTGCTACTAGTCTACCAATACCCACTATTCTACTCCATACTTTTCCAATTTATTATGATTATTCTAACGGTCATATTTGGTAAATTAAATGATTCTAACATTAATTAATGTTGATTGCAGCCTCATCAAGAGACTGTATCTGGAGATGGTACGAGGTACGAGGATGTCCGTATGTGGTTTTATCATTACCACTCTTGGAAATTAATAATACAAATAGAATAGAAGATCGAGATAAAGGATAGCATGATTAGAGAGAGACAATACATGACTGACCTGAAAAACAAAGAGAACACACCAGCTTTTATATAGTGAACCCATGATATTCACGAAGATCTTTTGGGGGAACAAATTCATGACTTTATTTTGTGATTCTTCAAATCTCTTTTAAAACAAGAAGAAAAACACCTCAGTACGTGGAAGCAAGAACCTAGAGTTGTGACACTCTGTTTTGGAGAAATCATCAATAGAAAGACTCGAACTGCAATTTATTCACTCCAAGGAGTGAAGAGTTGAACATAAAAAACACAGAGCCTTATAATGTCAATCATTATAACGTTATCTCTATTATGTTTCTTATATTCTATTTCTGAGAAGTTTGTGTTTTTCTATTACACACACTGTCTCATGTTCTTGAACTGGAGGATATTGAAAATCCTCACACCAAACATTACTTACACATTTTCCCACGTGTAACCTTAGAAGAGTCTATGTGTGGCCTGGTTGTGTGTTTTTCCCACAAAGAAATGCAGTAGAGTGTGTTAGCCATGGACAGTTTGTGGAAACTTTTGTAAATCTTGATACATGTTGTGTATCCATTTTATTGTTAAAATAAACTACTTTGTGGAAGGTGATCCCCATGTGGAGTGGATTAAGTCTTGGCTAGTGGCTGAACCTCTGGTTTAACTCTGTTTTGTACCTTCTTTTGATATACTCTATTTTTCTATATTTTGATGCATATAACTTGAAAACAAAAAACTTTTTTATGTTCACTCTTATAGTTAGTTTTGGTTGGTGTGTATATATGTTTAATTCAGTAAACCTATTTCAAAAGATGGATAATTTGTACACTGATTTAACTAAGGACTAGTCAACCTTTGAGAAATATGTTGAACAATTGAACATCTATATCTCTAATACCATAATGAACTAGGTTGTTTCATTTTAGGGATTATTATCATAATGTTTTTAACATAAATTTTAAGTAGGAAATCTATTCACCCCATATTGAATTTTCACCCTGACCAAAATTTGGTATCAAAGGTGGTTTTTATTGCTACCATCTAAACTATGTTTCAAGCATTTAATACCATTTTCTACTGTGATTTTAGTTTTATACTAAAGATCTTAAAATTTCTGTCATATATAATTTTTCAGTTCTTTAAATTCTAACTAACTATAGATAATCGAGTTGAGGGTTAGGCTACTGACAAGACAACTTTATTTAATGGTAATAACAATACTTAGTGGGAATTGAAAATGGAAATGTATATATAGAGAATGTGTCCTGAAATATGGGACACAATTGAAGAACAACATACATCACATGCTACTACTAGAGACACATGCTCTCAGTTGACTAAGGAAACATATAATAACAACTTTAATGTGATTAATTCATTTTACTATGATCTAGGTTATGGAGAATTACATTGAATATCAACCGGTAAAACTTCATATGAATTTTGGGATATGTTGGATGTTTCCCATGAGGGAACAACCAGAGTTAAAGAAATGAGATTAAATACTTGTACTATTAAATATGATTATTTTAAAATGAAGCATGATGAACTTACCTCTAAAATGTATCTCGGGTTCCATAAAATATTAAATACCATGAGTCTGCTTGGGAAACCAGTAGATAATAAGGATAAGATTATGAGATTGATTTGATGCCTACCAGAAAGATAGGGAGGAACTTCTATTTCCATCCTAGAATCCTACAACATAAGAAAGCTACCAGTGAAAGAAATAATTGGAAAACTCATGATGTATGAAGAAGAGAATAAGGTGACTCAAGAAGTAGACGAATAACCAAGAATGAAATCTAAATAATTCAAGACTGCTACCTCAAAAATAAAAGATAATGAAAAAGTTCATGTTTCTAAAGATAGTTCCACCAGTGAAGATTCAGACTCTGACCGTGATGATTAGAAGGGTCATCTTGCTAGAAGACTTAAAAAGTTATACCCAAAGAAGAAGATATTTAGAAAGTAAAATTATAAAGGAATTTATTATAGTAAAGGAAATTGGAAAAAGGATAGAAAATGGAATGAAAACACAAATGAGATAATCCGTTATAAGTGTAAATGAAAAGGTCATGTGAAGGATGATTTCCCCAAGTTGAAGTTTAATAAGGAATATGAAGACATGGGCAAGGGATATAAAAAGTCCATGAATTCTACTTGTAGTTCTTCATAAGACAGCTCCATTGAATCTGACACTTCTGATACTAAAAAGATCAATCATGAAAACTAGTGTTTCATGAGAGAAACATCAAAGGTAACACTCAATTCTCATATACATAACGCTTACTATTCTTTGAATGAGATTGAATCATATAATGTTGAAAATATTACTAAGGATGAACTATTTGAATACTACATAATTCTTGAGGATACCTTTAATGAACTCAAGGATAAATTTAAATTATTGAATAAACAACTTGCTTTAAATTCCAATTACAAGTCTGATTTGGATATTGAAAAGGAAACATTTGCTCATCTACTGAAAGAGAATACTAAAAAAAAATTATCAAATGGCCAATTAAAAATAGATCTTGATAATTTTATTTCCAGTAGAAATACTTTGACCCCATTTCTAGGGAAAAAATTGATCCAAAATACAAAAATGGTTTAGGATTTCAACCCAGACTAAGAAGGATTATTAATAACAACTTTATTCCAAAATCTAGACAGTTCACTACTGGTTCACTTTCTAGACCATCTTCTGAAAAGCAATTTTCAAAAGGACCTTACAAATTGTTCATGTATCAAAACATATTTGTTGATTATAGGATGCTAATAATTGAAATATGATTTCCCAAAGATCTACTTACAATCCTCTCTGGACCCAAGAAATTCTGGGTACCAAAGTTACCCTATGCTTGATATTTTTTATAGGAAATTTTTCTAAAGAGATCCTGTAAAACCATATGGTATTTGGATAGTGGATGTTTAATACATATAATAGGAGACTATTCATGCTTCAAGAGACTAATTAATATTGATGGTGGACATGTTATATTTGGTGATAATGCTAGAGGGAAGATTGTTGGCTTAGGCCAAATTGGTAACTCAAAACCAATATTGATTTCAAAAGTTATTTTTTTGTTGGTTTAAGTATAATCTACATATTATCTCTCAATTTTGTGATGATGGATTCATTGGTAAATTTTAAAATGATGCATGTAATGTTTTTAATTCTAAAATTGATTTAATATTCACTACCCGTAGAAATGAAAATCTATATGTTGTTGATTTAAACTCTTTAGCTAAGAAAGATGTTTCTCGTTTAAATTATTTTTATAAGAAATCTTGGTTATGCTACAGAAGATTAAGACATTGCAATGTGAACTCACTTACGAAACTGACTAAGAAAAGGTTAGTTAGAGACTTACCTAAATTGGAATTCCCACTTAACAATGACTGTAATATTTTTCAAAAAGGGAAACCACACAATGTTTCCTTCATACCAAATAAAGAAGTTTCAACTTCTCAACCTCTTGATTTGGTTCACTTGGATTTGTTTGGACTATCAGGAGATTCAAGTTTATATGGGAAGCACTATTTCTATGTTCTTATAGATGATTTCTCTAGATACATTGGTTATGCTTTATATCTAAAAAAAGTGAAGAATGGCCTTACTTCATTAAATATTCCACTTCTGTAGAAAATCTTAGTGGACTTAGAATTATGAAATTGAGAAGTGACCATGGTCGTGAGTCTCTAAATTAGGAGTTTGAATCTTTTTGCTCAAATAATTGCCATAATCACAATTTATCTGCTCCTAGAACACCTCACAAAAATGGAGTTGTAGAAAGAAGAAATATGTCTCTTTTAGTGATTTCCTGGACTATGCTTAATGAGTATAAGATGCCTATCTATTATTGGGATGATTCTGTTAATACAATAGGTTACATCATCTAAAGAGTCTTAACTAGTATTATTCATAAGAATACCCTTTATGAGTTATGGAACAATAGGAAGCCAATGGTAAATTACTCTATAGTTTTTTTAGAAAATTCATTATCCTTTAAACTAGGGATAATCTTGACAAAATTTCTTCCAAATGTGATGAAGGAATTTTTCTAGGTTACTGAATTTCTAGAAAAGTCTATAAATAATTTAATAAGTGAACCAAATGTGTTGAAGAATTTGTTCATGTGAAATTTGATGAAAATGATCAACATGGAACAAAAACCTATCTTGAATATCTTGAGCAAGATATGTCAATTTGGGACATCAATGTTTAAAACAGTGAACCCCCGGTGAAAAAAACTAGTTCTGGTAATTTTCTAGAGTCAGAGCATGTTGAATCTGAACCTATAGACAACCATGATGAGTCTAGTCCAACCCTTTATAGAGGTATTAGAACTCTCATGAATCATTCTTTAGATGATGTTGTAGGTGATCTAAATAGAGAGACACAAACTAAAGCCTCTGTGAAAAACTAGGTTGGACATCAAGCTTTTCATTCATATCTTGAACCCAAAAAAACTAATAATACTATCAATGATGAATTTTGGGTGATAGATATGAAAGATTAATTAAATCAGTTTGAAAGAAACAAATTTTTTGAATTAGTTGAAATACCTAAGGACACTTTGACCATTGGCACTAAATTGGTGTTTAGAAACAAATTCGATGAGTCTGCAAATATAGTCAGAAACAAGGTTATATTATTCACACAAAGATATAGTCAAGAATAAGGAATAGACTATGAAGAAACCTTTTCACCTGTATCTAGACTCGAAGACATTAAGATACTGCCTCTTTATGTAGCTTATCTGAATTTCAAAATTTATCAAATGGATGTTAAAAGTGAATTTATAAATGGGTATATAGTAGAGGATGTGTTTTCTGAACAACCCCATGGATTTATAAATCCCCATTTTTCAAATCATGTTTTTAAACTTTTTAAATAATTATATGGTCTAAAACAAGCTCCTAGAGCATGGTTTGATAGACTCAGTTCTTTTCTTATTTCAAAAGGTTTACTAAAGGAATAGATGATCCTACTCTTTTTATTAAATGGATTTACAAAGATGATTTAATAGTACAAATTTATGTAGATGAAATTACATTTGGATCTTCTAAAAATTTGTTATCTATGGATTTTTCAAAGATGATGCAAGATGAATTTGAAAATGAGTTTAATGAGGGAACATAAATTTTTCCTTAGATTTAATATATTTCAAAATAAAAATGGTATTGTTTTAAATCAAAGAAAATATAATAAGGATATTTTGAAACATTTTGTTTTGCCTCCAAGTTAATTTTTGCATTTTCAAAATAAAACACTTTTTGGGTTAGTGGGAACCTCACAATCAAAATTTAAACAAAACAATTCCTTCCAAATACCAAATTTAAATTTCAAACACAGATACCAAAATGACACCACAAAACAAAAAGATCCGGCCACATACCAGCTTCCAAGATTCATATTTTAGAATTGCAGATATCAAACAGACCACCGTCCCACCTCAGTTGGAAAACGACAATGAACAATGCAAGATGGAACCTCCCAACAGAAACTCTAGAACATATTCTAAGAACCTCGTTATGTTACCACCGTTTTCATCACCAATGAAAAACCAAAAACACCTTGACATATAAATCAGTGTCGGAAGAAGAACCACCCCCACGAACACTTCCCAAAGCCTCCTTAGATCCATCTCACCCTACCGACCAGGGAAGGATCATTGGATCTAGAGGACAGAGTAGAGTAAGAGCAGTCAGACCTCTACAGAGAGCCACATCATGAACAACACCAGCAACCCCACGAAAAACTCATCATCGAACCATAGCAGACGTTGTCTATAAGGGGATGAAACAACAAAAAATCCAATACTGGACTATCCGGTTGAACAAGAAACCGAAGAATGAAAATACCGAAATGTCACAGCTGAACTAGACACCAAAAAATCTAATAGGAAGGAGAAAAATGCAATGAAGTATTAGAAAAGGAGAAATCCAAGAACACCGTGAGTGCCGGTGAAGAGTGACGGAAAAGGAGCACCGCAAAAAGAGATATAGAAGAAGGAAAAAAGGGGGGAAACCTAGATTTCTGAAGGAGAATCGATCCAAGAAAGAGAAAAACAAACAAATCCATTGAAGAAGGATAAAAACACGAATCCTGGAAGAGAGAAGATGGTCGCCATTGCCAGGTGAATGAAACCTAGATGGGGTTGGAGAACCCAAGCCATGAAAATGGGAACCCAAGAATGAAGGGTCCGCTGGGAAGAAGGGAAATCAAAGGAAGAGAACATGGAGTGAAGAATGACGAAGAAGCTGGAGAAGGAGACAAAGAAGCATGAGAATGAGACGAAGAAGCAGGAGAAAGAGCCATCACTGCCGGGATACTCTTGAAACCCTATAATCAGGGATAGAGTGAAGGACATGAGTGGGAGCCAAGCGAATGCAGAGCCAGGCGAATGGGGAGACATCGATAGAATCCCTCCAAAACGTTTTGGTTTGGAGAGTAATAAAGGTAGTGATACACCTATGAGTACCACTTATAAGTTGGATGGCGATGAAACTGGTAAACCATTGGATCAAAATAATTACAGTTGTATGATTGGAGTTCTGATCTATATTACTACTAGCCAACCTGATATTATGTTCAGTGTATGCATGTGTGCTCTTTTTCAAGACAATCTCAAAGAATCTCATTTAACTACTATTAAATGGATTTTTAAATACCTCAAGTATACTATCAACATAGGACAATTTTATCCAAGAGGAAAACCATTTGATTTGATAAGTTATTCAGATTTTGACTTTCCTGGTTCAAGTTAGATAGAAAGAGTACAACTAGAACATGTAACATTTAGGGAAAGTTCATAGTATCATGGTGCAGTAGGAAACAAAATTCTATTGCATTATCGATTTCCAAATTTGAATACAGGGCTTCTCGTAGTTCCATCCAACATCAAATTTTTATTCAAAAAAAAGTCAAGGAGGCAGGCATGAAGAAACCTGAATCAAAACAAAAAACACACACCAGAAACAACAACAAGAACAAGGGCGCTCAGGACCTATGGAGGACTGAAGTAGTGGAGACCCATGGCATCACCTCTAATTATGATAACCCCCACTATCTTCAAGAGGTTGATCTAAGGGAGGTACGTGACGTTGGTTCCCGGTTGTGCCATAAAAGCGAGGTGATCTGAAACTTTTTTCTCCTCATGCTAAGTGTGCATCACACTTACATTGTAAATCAGGGTGAAGAATTTTCTAACCGTGTAGGATATTGACCATAGAACACGTCTATACCATGAAAATAATCATGAGGGATCAATGAATCAGTCTCATCTTCAGAAATAGAGATATTCCTCTGATGGAAAAGAAATAACCCTATGATCATTGCTCTTGCCTCACCCTGATGTGAGGATCTTTAACTAAGATATGAAGTAAAGTCCAAAACCACACTTTAACTCTGGTCTTGAACCACGACCCCTCCTCTCATTTCTCTCATCACATAGGAACCATCCGAATTGATATTTTGTAACCTAATGATGGAGGCCACCAATAGATCCATTCCCTCTGAATTTTGGTACTGAAAGGATTCGTAGGAGGGGAACTAACCTGCAGTAGCCTGAGTGATGGATCCTCGCACCAGTTGGGGGTGAACAAGACCAGATCCACTAGTAGGTTCTGCATGCACACAACAATGGACCTCACTGTAGGCAGCATCCCTTGAAATCAGGTTCAGTTCTTGGCCTACCACAGGCACCAACACCTCGCACTTTGGACAACTGACCTCTCCATCCTTTCAATGCCTAAGCTAGCTGTTCTATAGAACCATATATCCAGAAAGGATGCATTGAAATGTATACTAGAGGAGAAGGACATAAAGTCATCGAAGAAGGACCATATCACTTGGGCCCAATCGCTCGTAAAAAACAGTTGTGCGTTACTATCAGCCTTCTATTGATCACAATAGTGACATTTGGATTCCATACTGATACCCAACTAATTTATCTGATCATCCATGGAGACTTCTTGGTTCCTTATCCTCCATGTTAAAAAATTATATTTTGGGAAAATTGGCTTACACCAAACCGCATCATCCCAGTTACCAAGAGAGTCTTGCAAAGCCAACAGCCTACATTAATCCTTCGAAGAGAATTTTCCCATGGAGGACACATTTAATATACAAAAATCTAGGTCCAAGTTGTTGATAATAGATTCCCAGGTCTCCTACTATTCAGTTTCTAGAACTGCTTTGATAAACATGGGGTGGTGGTTGGCTTCCATGAACGATATCAAAGGAGTTGGGCAACCATGGAATCTGAGAACTGATCCTGACCAGTTGTGGCACCAGAAAATAATTTTTCCTTCCCCAATGATCCAAAGAGAATTATTTTTGAGGGTTTTGATAATCGGGGAGATTTTGGACTTGAAACGGGACATATAACCATCATCCACCACTTCATCACCCACTTAACTACAGGACATAGCCTTCCCCCAAAGAGTTTTCCCTTCAAGAACTTCCCAAGCCATCTTGGCATGAATGTAGTGAAGCGTAGAAATAAGACTCCTCAAATTAACCCCCCATCCTATATAAAATTCACCATTTTCTCCCAAGATACCCAGTTCCGTTTCCCATCCGAATAAGCATCCCACTTGAAAAGTTCCAAAATATTATCGATAGCACTCATAACACATTTGGGAACATTAGTGGACGCCAATGCATGGATGGGTATGGCTGAAAGGACACTATTCACCAAAGCAATCCTCCCCCAAAAGTGAGGTAGCTGTTCTTCTAGTTGAGAACTCGACTTGTTATTTTGATCATGATATGATCAAAGTCCCGCACCTTTAGTCTCCCTGAAGAAATGGGGGTTCCGAGATATTATGGTAGTTCTTGTGCTCATATTCTGTAGATGAAACACATTTTACTTAACTGTGGATATCAATTCAAACATGTCTCTATAAATTGTGACAACACAAGTTCTATGATCATCTATAAAAAAATATAGTATCTTCTGCGAGGATAATGAAAATTGATGTAAGACATCACTTCTTGAGAGATCATTATCAAAGAGGTGATATAACTCTTGAATTCATTAGCACTGAACAATAATTGGCTAATATATTCACAAATAATTTGAATTCTGAGAGGATAAATTACATCAAACATGAGTTAACTTTGATAAATAATTAGTGTAGTACCTCACCATTAGGACCTCATCATTAGAACCTCACCGTTGGACCTCACCATTAAGACCTCACAATTGAACCTCAATGTTAGGACCCCACTGTTAGAACCTCACCATTGGACCTCACGGTTATGACCCCACCGTGAGGACCTCTCCGTTACAACCTCACCATTGGACCTCACTATTAGGACTTCACCATTGGTACCTTACCGATAGTCTACCTTACATAGGTCTGGGACTTAGCGTTTTTTACCGGATTCTGAAACGTTTTAATCTTATTTATTTATTTTACCTGATTTGTTTTTCAATCCCTAAATGATAAAAACAAAGTACACGACACATTTTGATCCACTTCAATCCTCTCTCAAAACTTTTTATCCTAGAGATTTTAGGCTAACCTTCTGCTAAAACCCCCAAACCGCATCAGATCTCCATGGAAAGACTGAAGAGATAAATGGTTGGGGATATAGGAGATGTGCCGAATCCTAAGAGACCTCAAACTGGGTCAAGTATTTGAAGAAAGGTTGTGGTAAAGCTGATCAATCCACATTTTTCGAAGAGGGAAATCATGGTTGAAATTGAATTATGTTCGGAATGGCCTCTATCGAGCAAGTCTCTTGTGCTGAAAGAACTCAAAGCTCAGGATTGTTAATAATTTTTTTCAAATAACAATGGACCATATTACCTGAACCTAGTAAAGGAATTTTATGAGTTTATAATGGTTAAAAAATATGAGGATGAGAACCAAATGTATTCAAATGTAAATGGTGTAAGTGTGAGCTTCAATTCTGTTGAATGGGATGAATTATTAAGAGTCCCACATGACGGCGTATTTAACTAATAATCTGGAGCGATGCCTCCCACCAGAAATTATTTATTTTATGAAGAAGATTTGGATAAACTGAAAGGGAATAGAATCCCTAGGAAGGTGATTTATAGTGATTTGTATGGGGAAAACAAATTACTATTTAAATTTGTTCAACATTTCTTGATTACCAGGAGAGAGGACTTTTCTACATTGAAGTATCAAGACATATTTTTTTTGTATCTATTGAAGCATGGATAAAGGTTAAATCTCTCCATGTTGTTGATGATTCAGTTAGAGGATATGACTAGGCCTAGTTCAATGTAAAATTATTTATTTCATTCCAAGTTGATATACTTAATGTTAAAAATAAAAGGAGTTTCTATACATAAGGAAGAAACAAAAGTTGTAAGGGACAACATCTGCATTACTAAAATGATATGAATGTCTATGAAGATAAATTGAACTACTTGGAAAATGGAATTGGTGAATGATGCAACAATACTATATGAGGAATTCAATCCTATTACCAATCCTACTAGGCCACATAATAAAAGAGATCCAGGTTTAAAGACTAATGAAGTGGAGCCAGTGTACTCAGATGAAGAAGAGGAGGTTGCTGTAGTGAATGAGAGAGAGGATTCTCCTGGTGATGAAAGGAGTGATCCTGATCTTCCATTATGTCCTCATGTTAATGTTGTATCCTTTGTTGAGCCTATCCCACCAAAGAGATTACCTAGAAGAGAGACTATCCAAAGGGACAATGATTATGAAATAACCAATGAAGAAGAAGTAGAAGATAATGTATTAAGAGACATTATTGGAGGAGAGACCTCAGAGTCGGAGGATGAAGTTGAATCTGGCCTTGATGAATTTGAGACTATTGTTGGTGAAAGGGAAGATGAATGACTAAGTCTTAGTCCTTTGATATTATATAATGAATTGGGAGATAGTGAATAAGAAGAAGATGTTGAATTGGTTGAAGCTTGAATTTCTATGGCTGTGGTTGAAGGTGACTTTGAAGAAATAGTAGTGAAATCTCGTGTTGATGCAGTTGATGAAGGAGGATTGGAAGAAGTGAACATGGTTGACCAGAAGGATGATCCAAGTGAGGGGGAGGAACCAGTTGCCATAGGTTCATTTACTATTTTTAATGAGATACAAGATTGGCCAGAAAAACTTGGATTCATTACATTTGTCTTAGACTATGAAAACTCTGAAGTTGATAAGCCTAATAAAATCCCCCAAATTCATTCTATTTAAGAGACCACTCTAGTGAAACCAATGGTTCTTCTACCTAGATATTTTGTGATGAATGATGACTTAGAGTCATTAATATCATATTTTAAGAGACACTTTGATGAGAGATACATTGGGATAGAGAGGATAATGGCTCTAAATCAAGAGCGTGTGGAATATTCCTTAAAAAGAATAATCTCCACCTTTCCCACAAATTTTCTACATGAAGTGAAGGGATGCCAAAATCAAGTCAGAACCTTGGAAGAATATGTGATGTCTATGAAATAGTCGATTGAGACTTTAGAATCATATATGGATTCAATATATCACATGGAAAAAGTCCTTAAGTATGTTAAGACTGTTGTTTAGAAGATGGGAACTGTGTTTGACTACTTTAAGAAGTCTATGGAGACACATGTGAGTGGTCAGGATGATGATGTGAAGGGGTTGATCATTGGATTGTCCAAGACTTTTAAGGAGACAATATCTTTTTCTATGGATCCTTTGTGTGCATATGTTTCCTCATCAGCCTCTCCTTGTATTTATCTAGATGTTATCATATGATTTGTTTGAGAAGAATTGGATAATCTCTCTGGTGCAAGTACCTCAGACCCTCAGTCTATGACTCAAGTCATTTCCACAACTAGAGACATTCATAAGATTGTAGGATATTACATGAGATAGGATACTCAAGATCAAAAGGCCATCAAAGAGAATCTTAACATCTATTATAAAATCCATTACCCTAAGAATTATATGGATGGTCACTTCAAGCTGCCATTGGAGAACAAGAGTATTCCACCTGTCACTCGGGATTTTAAGGATCAAGTAACTAGGCATAGAGATTTAACTCCTACATTGGAAATGTTCCTGGAGAATATGAATGATTTCATTTCAGCTATGGAAAGAGGAGGGAGTATCATTATGGATTTTAGGAGTCTTCTTTTTCCCTTCCTCCATGGGGACTGTACTCCCATTTTTGTTCCTCCGACCATACCTTCTTCCTTAGCTGAATCAGGCTCTACCAGTGCTACCCCTTTAATGACTCATGAACATGTCATCATAAGATTTACTCATATTATTCCTCAAATATCTAATCATTATCAGTCTATTGATGGTTTTGTTGTAGCTCCTCCTGAATTGCATACTATTATCGCTAGGGTTGTACCTCCATTTTTTGAACCTGCCTCCTTAGCTCTCCAAGACAAAGCTCCCTTTGAAATATCGAATGTGGATTTATTGTGGTATATCTTAGTTTATAGGGATCTTTGTAATATTTTTGTATATTGTACTGTTGTTTCAATAATACAAAAACCTTATTTTTTCTCCCTTTTGTTTAAATTTTTTTAAAATCATAAAGGGGAAGAAGTTTTAAGCCTGGAACCCTTGAATATAATGAATATATGATCTGATATATTTTCAGCAATAAACAAGGTTCTATTTAATATTAATTCAACTAATGATACATAATATATGTATACTAACACCTCCTGAAGTGATTAAAAAATTTGCTTAACCCCGATTCAATAATCCTTAAATCTAAATTTCACTGACATAATTTGTGATTATAAAAAAGGGGGAGATTTTTGGACTCACCTATTCTAATATTCCCAAATCATGGTTATTTTATATAATAATAATGTTTCATTAATTTTTTATATTTTCTATTAGGTAATAACTATGTATTTTTAATCTCACTGCTCTCTTGATTATGTTTACCATGCGAAATTTTTCTATGTAAGAGTTTACCGATAAAGGTTACCGCTAGAGGATACCACTATAGGTTACCGATGGAGGTTTCCAATAGAGTTTAATGATAGAGGTTACCAATTAGGATCCATAATGTTGAGTTATCAATACGGACTCACCACAATGGGTCTACCACTCAAAGGCTACTGTTGTAATGTCACTGCTAAATGTTACAACTACAGGGCTACCGATAATGCCTACAGATGAAGCTTACTGATGAAGCCTACAGATGAAGCCTACCAATGAAGCCTACTGATGAAGCCTACCGATGAAGCCTACCATTGACAAGGCTACCACTACTAGTCAACCGATACCCAATATTCTACTGTATACTTTTTGAGTTTCTTAAGATCATTCTAACAGTCATATTGGGTAAATTTAATGCTACTAAAATTAATTAATGCTGATTGTAGAGATATCAAGAGACCGTATCTCGAGACAGTACGATGTATTAGGAGGACCGCATGTGGTTTTATCATTCCCACTATCAGAACTCAAGAATATAAAATTGAATATGTGATCGATCTAAATGAGAGCATGTTGAGAGAGAGACATTACATGACTAACCTGAAGAACAAAGAGAACACACCAGCATTTACACTATGAACCCAAGAGCTTCACAAAGATCATTTGGGAGAAAAAATTCAAAATTTTTCATTTTGATTCTTCAAATATATTTTAAACTAAGAAGTAGAACACCTTAGTACCTTGAACCTAGAACCTGGAGTTGTGACACTTTGTTTTGGAGACAAATTTCAGAAAAAGACTCAAACTGCAATTTCATCACTCTAAGGAGTCAAGAGTTGAACTTAAAACACATATAACCTTCTAAACTCAATCATTATAACATTAACTCTATTGTTTTTCATATCTTACATTTCTGAGAGGAGTGTGTTTTTCTGTTTCACACACTGTGTCATGTTCTTGAACTAGAAGATACTAAAAATCCTCACACCAAACATTACTTGCACTTCGTTTCCCTCATGTAACCATGTAAGAGGTTGTGTGTGGCTTGGTTGTGTGTTTTTTCCCTAAAGAAATATGGTAGAGGGTGTGATCCTTGGACAGTTTGTGAAAACTGTTGTAAATCCCAATACAGGATATATATCAAGTTTATTGTTAATATAAACTGCTTGGTGGAAGGTGATCACCAAGTAGAGAGAATGAAGTCATGGATTCAGTCTGAACCTCTTGTTTAACTCTGTTGTGTACCTTATTTTGTAATACTATTTTTTTATACTTTCTTCTACTTATAACTTCAAAACAGAAAACTGTTTTACATTCACTTTGATAATTAGGTTTGGATGGTGTGTATATGTGTTTAATTCAGTAAACCTATTTCCAAAGTTGGATATGTGTTTTACACTAATTAAACTGAGGACTAATCAATATTTGAGAAACTTTTTGATCAATTGAACATCTAAATGTCTACTAGCATAATTAACTAGGCTGTTTCATTTTTGGGGATTGTTATCATAAATTTTTTAATATAAATTTAAAGTAGGAACTCAAATCACCCCCACTTGAGTTTCCACACCAACCAACATATACTAATGGATTATGATTTTAATTTTTCAAATTGGTATGGGACAATTTGGAATGTTTATATAATATTTACTCATGAAATATTCAATGGCATAATTTAAAAGTATCTTCATCTATGTCAATATCCTTTGATGAATATTTTCCTTCATTGAGGTCTATCTCTTATGATATCATCTACCATATGCTATTAAATAGTGTGGTTATTAGTTTTACTGTGGATGTGATAATTTGATACCATTACTGGGTTAAAGATAAAGTATTCACATTTTGTATTTTAATGCTTCAATATGAATTTTTATGTTTTTTATGTTTCACCCTTTTCATATGAAGAATTTATGGGACTTATTAAGTGATTGGTGGAACCCACTATATCCCCTTGAAACATCTGTAGGTCTCATGAGACAAACTAGTTTTGGTTTTTACCCATTTATGTATGGTCTTGGAATAAGGCCTTGATTGAATGATTATGGTGTTCATAATTATTCATTATTTCATTATGAATCTATTATTTGATAGTCTATGTGGTTATTCAACTAGTAGAATATACTTTTTTATATTTATTATGGAATTATTTATTCAAAAAAATTTCCTTTAAAATATTTCTCAAGTTCATTTTAATGGCATGTGTACTTTTAGTTATTAATATTTCCTTATTATTTATTCTTCCATTATATTATTTACCATTACTGAGCATCTGATATCACCCCATTATTATTTTTTTTCCTAATTTATGAAGATGAAAATATAGAATAATATTTCAAGGATGATGTTTATTTCATTTTATATCATGTTATATTTTCTTTCTCCATGTATTATGGGTATCATGAATTTAATCTGGTTTTCCAAGATTGCCAAAATGATCATTCCTTCAAAATTTGAATCGTTGTAATCAAGCTAATGTAATTAAATAATGCATTGGATCCGAGATTCAGGGGTAGAGGCGTTACATGTGATCATTTTTAATGGTGATAATTATGGATTCTAGAGAGCTAGAATTAAATCTATTTAAAGAATACTTGTTTCAATATTTAAATAAAATTGTAAAACATTATGAAATCCATGGAGAACTAGGAGTGTGGTTTCCTATGAAGGAAAATGAATATGACGTCTGTTTTAGAGAGACGAATTAAATTTTATTCATTATTTTCCATAATAAATTTAATCATGTTTACCGATGTGTTAATGCTTATGAGGTCTCGTAGATAATTATAGTTTCTTATAAAAGAACTAATAAATTGAAAAAAGTTTTAACTACAATTGCATCATTAGAAACCATTATTTTAGAACTAGATCAGGTGTTAAAAGAGTTGATTATAATGTATGAAGTTAATAAGAAAACATAAATTATAATTAGTTTTCCATCAAAAAAGAAAATTTTTCACTTAATGTTGTGATTGATAAATTTTTTTATTTTATTCAGTCATGATAAAATTATGAATCTTCTATGAGATGGAAATTTAAAAACAAAAATAAAATTTTATATCATATGAATCGTACTAATGAGGTATAATCTTCTAACTCAAATTTATATTATTCTAAAATTATTTCGTATGATAAATTTAATAACTATTGTTTTATTCATGAAAATAAATTTATATAATTAAAGACAAATCAGAAAAATAAAATAAAATATTATGTTCCTATTTTATGAGATAAGAAATGTTTTTCAAAAACTAATTATATAATTAAAATTTAATACTTCAAAGGTTTAATGTGATCTACATGATACAAAAATTTAATAATTATATGTGAATTTGATACTTTAGAAAAAGTCCCTAGTATTCTTATTAAATTTAAAAATTATTTAAATAAAATTATAGGTAAAAATAAAACCTATAAAATAAATACTCAAATGTGTAGTAATTTTGAAAACCCCAAATTATTTTAGAATTATTTTGTTCCTAGTTCAAAAAGAAAAATCTTTTCAACTATTGTTGTTTTTTATTATTGTTTTACTGGACATTATAAAAATTACTTTTTCTTTAAAATACGTTGATTTTTTCTGGTAAACGTGTTTATTATTCAAAAGAATTATCTATATTAAACAGTATAATTTATAGAAATAATTGACAAATTTCATTACTTTTGACCTTAGATGCTAACTCTGATAGACCCAAAAGGATATGGGTACCAAAAGGTACTTGTATTTTATTTTTTTTAAGAATAAACCACTAAAAAACCATTAAACCATTATGTGTTTATCTTATAAGTATATTAAAATTGATATTTTATAAATGTAGTGATAAAAAATGAAGTAATTCATTATTAAAAATCTTTATAACTAAAACTAATAATCTAGGAAACATTTCATTTCTATCTCCATTTTTTTGTTTCATTGATTTTTTTATATACTAGGAAAGGGATATTTTATTCTTAAGTAATAAATCCTTCAAATATTATTGAATCATGGTGTTAGAACTGTTTCTATATAATTCCATATCATAGAATATAAAAAATTACTAAAATGTTCAATTTTCTAGAAAAAATTTATTAATATATTTCTGTTAAAAAATAATTTAGAATATATAATAATTGTTCAATTATAAAAATAGTTTTACTAAAAATATATCCCTGGTTTAATCTTATAAACCCATTTTTGTTATTAAATTTCATTTTATTATAAATTTTATCCATTTACGTAAAATATCTTTTATAATAGTTTGGTTTTGTTAAATTTTACTGTAATTTAAACTCTAAAATTATTATAATGTATTTTCTGCTAGAAAATGTGAAGAATCATCTAAAAAATGTAAGAACAAAGCATATCATCCTACTCATTACAACTCTAGATTCTTCATCTAAAATCCAATTAAATGTTTTTATCCTCTTATTTGAAATATCTTTTTCAAATACATAAAAAATTATTATGAGAAAAATTAGGGAATCAAGAACTTTAGGTTGAGAGAAAACTCTTTCCCAAATGAAAATGAATGGTGATCCTATATTTGAAATAAATATTCTTTAAATTTTATATCACATATACATTCTTATTTTTTATTCTATGGGGGATACGATAACAACATTCATCCTTTTAGTAGACCACTGACTCGTATAGCGATGTCATTTGTTTTTCACTAACACATTTCAAGGAAGATAATTAGGGAAATTTGAATAAATATACGTCAATTATGTGAAATAAAAAATATTATTTAATTTCAATGTATTATTTACATTTCCCTCATTTTATATATCGATATAATGGAATCATAGATCATGAATATATATGGCCTAACGTCTATATGAATGGTGTATTTTATTTTCTATTTTTCTTTTATCGATCACTCTAAAAAAATATAATGAATATATATGAAATTTGTATCATGTTAATAATTATAAAAATTATCTAACCATGATCAATGTTTGAGGACTAAAATTAAAAAATCAAAACATATACTGAAAATAAAGCAGTTATAACATAAAACTTGAATTTACAATGGAATTGTTAATAAACAGGTAATAAAAGGTCATAAGTAAATCATATATGGAATTATATATATATATATATTTATAATTATTTTTTTAATAGATTTATAGTAAAATAATATTTTTTATAAAGGAGGATTGAATGTGGATGTTGGGAGTTGGGTTTGACCTGTAAGACATCAGAATATTTTTAAGAATACTTCTAAAGATAGGCACTGAGTGAGTTCTAGAATCTAGGGTGCGGAGAGCCTTAGAGTGGTGATATTAAAATTATTAAATTTATATTTTCAAATTAACTAATGTTCTAATAAAAATCAATAAATCTTGATTAGAGTATCATATCAGAAATTTGAGATCGCGGTTGACTTCAGAATGTTATGTTTATCCGTTACATGACCAAATGTTGTCTACGCATGGAATTTTGGTTAGAGGTGAGTTGGTGGGCCGTAAAAGGTGGAATAATTAACCAAATAAAAATTTAATTATAATTATAACTAATATCCTCTCCTCACCCTCAATTTGGGCATACAACTCAAGAAATGATAGCCCATATCATCTCCCACATTTGGAAATGGACAAAACTGAGAACATTCAACTTAATGAGGTTCTACTGATCTAATTTTCTATTAATTGATCACAAGACGCATGATTTGGGCATCATTATATTCGCTAATATTAGGTGTTTCACCATCATGGTTGGTGGTTTTGAGTTTTGGTTCTGATCCCCTTTTTTATGAACCATATAAAGGTTATAGAGCCCATTTATAATTCAATTAGATCCCTCCTAGGTTAATTTGAATGTTTCAGGGTAAACAAGTGAGAATCAATAATTTTAAGAGGTAATAACGATTTGGAGTTATCATCTACAGAGTGTGTAGTCTAGTGATACTTTCCTTGTATCCATTCATGTTCAGGGAATATGACATTCTGGGTCTACATTTGTGTAATGGGGTTACATGCCATATATTGAACCAAACTATGTGTCCATGGGACATGGATTGGGATAATAATGTCATAGTACATGGTGATTTAATATTAAATAGCCAATGTATAAGGACATGGGGTTCTAGACATGGGGATGGGAAATCCATATGTCCCAGTGGTCCTTTTTCTTAAACACACTCTGTAGTATGAGATACACATCATGTGAGGGAGACGACTAGCTAGATGTGTGGAAGATGATACATGGACACATGCCTATGAAATGGGGAACACCACGTATGGGATATACAGGAAATGTACAACTACATGTGTGTGAATAACATGATTACCAGATACAAGGAAAGTTTCTCGGGTAGGCTCACACGTCATGTGAATCCCAGTGCCTGAAATGTACTCCTTAAATATCATCCATAAGTACTTCCACCTTGCATATCACCTTCACTAGATCTTGGATTAATGCATATGAGTTGCAAACTCTGATTAGTTTTCCATGTAAAATGTGATGGTGGAATCAGTTTTGGCCTACAAGATATGAGGTGGCATATTAGGAGAAGCACTCTTTTGTAGTAGTGCTTAACCTAGGAAAGTGATCAGGGTGAATCACTAAGTTGATGTCGGGGTCGGTAACCATCCCTTTCAAATTAAGAAGTGGTTCCCATAGAATATTTGGATTGGTAGAGTGGTGATCACCTATTATATCAGGTCATCAATCCCCTATTTGGGGATGTGTTTTAGTGTGAGGTACGATAAGCATGATGCTTTATTCTTCAAAACTTGACAGTTATTATAGATCAGTATGCCTCATAAGAAGAGATGCTAGTATTGGATCCCTCATGGAAAAAGGGAACATTTTTCTATTTTTTCTCCTTTTTTTATATATGAGACTCTCCACATTGTGTGCATGGGTTCTATTTACCATTGGGTAATTCTCCTGGGGTTGTTACTCCCCTAACGGGTTAGGCCTTGGGTTACCCATAGTGTTCATGTAGTTGAAGATAGTACTACCCTACCATGGTAGAAATAATGAAATCCATAATTTTTAGCCAAATATTTTAGTAAACACCATGTTGGATCAGTTCGAAGGTCCTCTATCCATGGAGTCGGTACACCCCTACCATACTAGGGCATGTGTCCTCCATATGTAATGTATAGATAGAGAGGGTACTCTCCCATCATGTTGGGGTGTGAGTCTTATATCCTATGAGTGAGAACACTCATGTTGTTCTAGGGAGTGGGTCCTCCAGATGTGTTATTCTCATAGATTTCATACTCCCCTATCATACTAGTGAGTGGGTCCTCTATCCTCTAGTAATTACTTCATGTCATGTTAGGGTACTGGTCCCCAATAGTAATTGAACTGGTAGAGTGGTACTCCCCTATCGTACCAGGGTGTAGTTTCTCTAGCCACATAATGGTACTACCAACATCATTGGCATGGGTCTTATATCTTTGAGTGGTACTACCCGAACATGTTATGGTGCAGTTACCCTATCATTTTATTGGTACTCCCATGTCATACCATGGAATGGGTCCTCACCAACAGAGTTGTACATCCCCATCTCCATGTAGTAGCATAGAGAAATTCTTCAATAGATGTTGGAACTCCCTACACTACTGAATATAGTTTTGAGGAGTGGGCCCCTCAACTAGATACGAGTGATTCATAGTAAGGGTTTTGTTCTCACTCGATATTCAATATTGTGGGACAATCTATTTAGGAGTGACAATGGTTTTAAAGGTTAATTGGCTGCTAGTACTCCCTCGAATATGGGGCAGTAATGGGGTGAAGGTCCCTCGGTTCTCTCCCATTAGAGAGGATTCAAGTTTTGCATAGACTAGAGTAGTGATCCTTCTACTTTGGGTAGTGCTAAGGGGTGGGACTCTACATATGGATTTGATTAGCCTTGTGTAGGGTGGAGGTTTGCAATGGTAGGACCTATAGTGTTGGCCACTAGAGTTTTACCTAGTAGGTTGTTCCAGATAGATCATATTCTTTTGATCATAACTTTATAAATGTTAAATATATTCTACATGAATTTTATATGCTGGATGGGTTCCATTTAGGATATCTAAGCTCAGGGAGTGTGTTCTCTTAGTTATATGTTTCCATTAAATTCTAGAGTATAATCATGTTGTTGGCTTCATGATCATACTATAATGAGACTTGGAGTTTGAGACTATTATATATGGGTAATTTTTGAGATTCCTTGTAGTTTTTCCTCATTTTCGGATTGAAATACCTTTTTTAATGAGATAACATGTCATGTATATCTAAGGATGACTCAAGATGGGGTTTCTCTCTCGATTGGATTCCCTCTGGCTAAGTCAAGTGACCTGTTTCAATTAAATCGCTCCATTTTTCTTTTGGTGTTTCTGGGGTTCCTACTATGTATTTTGTTAATCACCCCTGCATTACCTTTTCCCATAGGTGTTGTGTCTTTTACAGACTCTAGGCCTTTCGACAGAGTCCCCAGATGATTGAATGCAGGTAGAGAATTCTGAGATTGAACGACCAATGTGATTACCAGTTTTGGTCTGAGGATCTTTACTGTAGTTTCATTTGAAAGATATCTCCCCCATCTGAATAATATGAATGATTTTATAGTTATCATTTTATGGGAATGTGTTTTTTCCATTTTACACTTTTATTAATTTAACTATTCTTTGGTTTGGGATAGTTTTATTCATGCATTTTTGTTTAAGGACTTTTATATCTTGACACTACTACATCGAGGTTCTTGTGGGTGTATCCATATAGGTACTTTACGAAAATGTATCCCATCTGTGTGATATTCCTACTCATTGCTAGTCTCTAGACCCTGGCCTATTATAGGTAGGCATGGGGAGATGCGGCCCTAGAATAATCGGTTTGGGTCATGACATAGTTATATTAAAGTGGGCTTCACTTTGGGGCTCTAGGGTCATGAGATTGGTTTGGGTTGGATAGTGACAGAGTTAGGAGGTTTCAAGAGTTTCTCCCAAGCTAAATGTTATAGTGTTGCTGAAAATGTTTTTATATACATTCACTAGGATTATGAAAACCTTTTTATCAACTCAGTATATTTGGTCCCTAGTCATTGGAAAATAATGGTGCATGCATCATATAAGATAGGGGTTTGGTTATTCCTAGCCTTTGTTATGTCATCTCATCAGATATAATATTTGACAATGACATGTATTGAATTCTATTTTAGGATTCCACAGTGATGAAATAAATACATCATTATACATTGAGATTGTGGTGATGATCTACCATGTCCAGAGGCTTCACAATAGGGCACTATTTTTGAGGTGTTACCTCGGGGTGGTCAGCTGGTTTATCCACCTCTTGTTGAGTGGATGGTTGGGCCGATATTTTTGGACTAGGATGAACATAGGCTGAGTGCACTGCTTTAGTTCTATATGAAGTGACCTATGAGGTAATGGTGTTATCCATACACCCTAAATCTGATGACATTCTTGAGGTAGTCACATGTGTGTTCCGCCTTATGAGGACACCTCCTGATTAGATGGTGGTCCTAGAAGAGATCTTTATTCATGGATCAAATGATTGATCATGGTGTTTAGTGATGTAGTCCCACGACGAGGTGATTCTGACTAGTGTAGAGTTTGGGAAACTCTTTTGGGGCGAGTTTTACCTAGAAATATTGAGTTTTGTGCATATCAAAGAGATTTTGTAGCTTCTTCTGGGTAGTGTGAATCTGTAAGAGTAAACTGTGGTGTTTACATACTTGTCACGTTAATCCCTGTATATATTGAGAGAACCATTCTTCATAGTATGAATAACTAACATGGGCCTCAAAAAAGATGTCTGAGTAGGTGTGTTATCCTTGTACAGTCCCATTTATTCGGGTGTACTAGGGAGAGATCAGGTTGTAAGAGCTTACATGAAGAGGGATGGGAAGATGTGGTCTACAGTGGTGGTCATGAGGTTGATGCATCTGTAGTAGTTAGTAGAAGATAGATAAATGGATTATGGCATTGGTGGAAAACCAATTACTATAATCTGGAATGTGATCATGTATTATAGGTTCGACATTGTGGATCATGTTATCCATAGGATAGTCGGCATTACACTTGCAATTGATGGGGACATCTTGAAAAATATTGTCTGAACTAGTGTGATACTGAGAGGGATCCATCCAACAAGACACTAAGGAATAGTCAATGTTCGGACCTTGGATTCTTGCAAGATGGTAGATGAGGTGGAGGTAATGGGAGAGCAACAATTGGTGGAAAGTGGTTTGAGGTGTTCTGACCACCATCGCCAGGTGGTCCACTCTAGGATCTAGGAGCTGAATGACATGAGAAAGGATAACTACATGACATATAAGCCTTTGAACTATAATATCTGATGATTAATTTATATAAAATCTCTGACCTTTCTACTTTTTATGGTAGAAATGGTTAGACACCGTGTGAGGTACCCTTTTCTATCTTCTTATTTTTAGAGGTTTAACCAGGGTGAGGCGGGGCGTTGGTAAAACCCTATGTTGGTTGTTTATAGAGAGAGGGCACAGTAAGACCCAATAAAAGAATTTGGGAATCCCTATGTTGTTCATTATCACCCTTGTGCATGTGGAATCAGGTGTGCATAAAAGATTCATGAGGACATTGTGGCACAGATTGGCATAGATTTGGACTCATAAGGAAGAGTGACACTTTCCCCACCAATACATGTTTTTGTGATGCACTAAAAAAATGTGTGGTTGAGTTATTAAATCTCCAGTAGGATTCTGTTGAGGTGTGGTAGATGAGTTTCTTATAATTTTTCATTGATTTGGAGGTTGTGTAGTGGAGTATCGAAGTAGGTCATGGCCTTTCTGGTGATGTTATTCTACTTTTCCCCTTCAGCTTGGTGGCCCTCATGGAGGGAGATCCTACTTTAGAATCATTCCACAGTAGAAGAATTAGAACCTACAATATTTCTGTAGTGTAGAGTGGTTTCTTACCATTCCTATTCAATAGGTATTCCATATGTGGGTGTGATTTTGCTTATTTTTTGATGAGTTGTGTTATAAATGGAGGTTCACAAATAAAGGGCTTATTAAGACCCAATGTTTTCACATGGGAAGCCCTTATTTTCTCGTTCTCATCCTCACATGATTGGAATCAACCATGAACACATGTTTCTTGAGTAGGTTATAGTTATGTTCATCCATAGGTGGATTTTAACTATGAGGTTACGTTATTTTCACAATTTTGTTTTTGAGGTGGTGTACCTCTATACCCTATGGCTATAGATGGATCGTGGTGCTTGGTGCCTTTCCTCCTGTCTTAACTGAGGAGATTTTTTCTCCCTTATTACACTATGTTGTTCGGGTAGGAACTGGATGTGAGAGTGGTTTGGACTTACTAGTTACTTTGATTTCATGATTAGGAGCCTCACGGAAACACCTAGTGAGCTCTCTAGCGTGGGAGTTCTAGTGGGGAGCTCAGTTTCTCCCCTCATACCTAGTATTTATCTTTTTGGGGTGGAAATTACATAATTGCAGGGAGAATTTAGTCACATCGGATTGAAATATAAATATATTGAATATTTCTATGAATATTTATGAATCTATGAATTGATTCAACACATGAATCAGGGGTCCAGAGACCCTCAGAGTAGTGATTTTAAAAATATTAAATATATTGTGTTGCACACATGAAGTTTCTCTTGAAAAATCAATAAATCCCAATAGGAGTCTCAAATAAGAAATTTGATACCACATATAAATTAAAAAAATCTTGTTTACCCGAGGTACGACCTAAAGTTTTTCGGGTCTGGAGTTCTGGTTAGAGGAGAGTTGGAAGGGCATTATGAGTTTGAATGATTATTTAAATAGAAATTTAATTATTATTCTAACCTAACCCCTACCCTCCCCATTATTTTGGTTACACAATGCCCAAAAATAGGTAACCTATCCTATACCTCATTTGGGGATTGATTAAATCGATCTGAATTGAAGAAACGACCCACTGCCAATCATAGGTTTTGGAACTGTTAGTCATCAGAATGAGAATTAGGATGATCTAGTCATCACTCTACACCCAAAATTTTGGTGTTTCACCCTCAAGGTAGGAGGTTTTGAGATTTGTTCTTAATCCCATTTATTATTTGTAGTTTTGAGCTTATAGATGCCAAATAAAATTTCTAGAGATCCATCCAATGTTGATATATAGGTATTGGGGTAAACCATGGAAAATGATGAATTTTTAGATGTAATTACAATCTGTACTTCCATCGACATGGTGGTTAGTGTAGAGAGATAGGTTGTGTATCCCTTTTTTATTTTGGGAAGTTGAAATTTTTGGACTACTCGCCATGTACAAAGGTTACACACTGTGTAGTGATAAAAATCGTGTAGAAATGGGACATGGATTTAGATAGTTGTGTGATAGTACATGGTCATGTAAAACTAAATGGGCAATGTGCATGGACATGGGGTTCCCAACATTGTAATGAAAAAAACACAAGGAGAAGTGGCCATTTATCCTAGTCACACTATGTAGTATTGGATTCATTGCATGTGAGGGGCATGGTTAGCTGACCATGTTGAAGAGGATACATGTCCAAGGGCTAGGTGAAGAGGGACACAATGTGTACGGGCTATAAATTCCATGTACACTGACATGGGTTGGAAAATATATAGATAGGATACAATACTGGGTTCAAAACCAGAATTACATTTGATGTGGACCCTATTTCACGCCTCTACTCCATGAAGATCTTCATGAGATATAACAAATTTCATGAATCCTTCACTAGAGCTCAGATTCATGATTGTGAGTAGAGTATCTGGAGTATTTTTCTATTTAGAACATGGTGGGGGTATTTTTTAGGCCTATAATATATGATGTGTCATTTTTAGAGAAAGACTCTTGTGTATCAATGACTAATCTTGGATAGTGATCATGGTGAATCACTAAGTTAACACCAGGGTCTGTACCTATACCTTTCTCTGTAGTATGTGGGCACCCTAGAATCTATTGTACAGTAGAGAGGTTCGCCCCTATCATATTAGGGAGCGCGTCCCCTACATGTTGTATTGATATGATGCAAGGTATGATAAGCTTGATGCTACTTATAACAGTGCTTGACAGATGCATTAAATCAGTATGGTTCATAGAAAAGATATGTTGGGACTGGTGCTAATCTATGGCACCAGGGCATGGGTTTCCCATGATTTGTTAGAGACTTCACTCCCACGTTGTGGGAATGCGTTTTATTTAGCTTTGGGTTATTCATTAAGGGTTGGTACTCTACTAATGGGTTAGGGTGAGGGTTCCCTGTATTGTTCATGTAGTTGGGGATAGTGCTTCACTAACATGAAAGGGACTTAGACATTAATACTCATTGGATATATAGAGTATGAACCCCCTATTGGACTAAGGTGTGGGTCCTCTATCTATGTAGTTGGTACTCCCATGTCTCCCCAGGGTGCATGTCCTACATATGTGACATATAGATAGAGTGGGTACTCCCCTATCTTGTTAGGGTGCACGTCCTCTATCGTTGGAGTGAGATATCCCATCTCATTCTAGGGAACATGTCCTGCATACATGTTATTATAGTAGAGTTGGTACTCCCCTGTCATACCATGGATTGGGTCCTCTAGAATGGGGCCAATACTCCTCTATCTTGATAGGGTGTGGGTCCCCCAAAGTAATTGAACTGGTAGATTTGTAAACCCCTATTGTACTAGGATGCGTCTCCTCTAGCCATAGAGTGGTAATCACCATGGTGTGGGAATGAGTCCTATGTCTCTAACTGGTATCCCCCTATCATGTTAAGGAATGAATTATATATACTTTGAGTTGTACTCCCATATCGTACCATAGCACGGGTCCTCAGCTACAAAGTTGTGTGTCCCCATATCTAAGTAGCATCATGGAGTGCGTCTTCTATTGGAGTTAGAGATACAATTTCAATTATGTACCGGTACAAGGAGAAGGCCCCTCCACTAGATATGATAAATTATTATTATTTTTATTTTGTTCTCCCATGAAAGGATACAGTGTGGGTTTATCCATTTAGGAGTGATAGATGTTTCAAAGGTGAATTATGTTCCAATACTCGCTCACCTATAGTGAAATGGAAAACTACGAGAACATATATTCTCTCCTGTTAGAGATGATACACATGGGGAATATACTGGGGTAGTGATCTCTCAAGTATGTGTAGTTTTTATGGGTGGTCCTTTCCACATGGGTTTCTTTAGTGTTGTGAACGTTATAGGTTTGCGAGGAATGGACCTCTAGTGCTGGGCACTAGAGTTGGACCTAGTAGGTTGTTCTGGATAGAGCACGTTCACTCAGGGGTACCATTAGAAATGTTAGAAATGTTCTAGATTGAGTTGATCTCTTTGATAGATTCAATCTTAGAAGGATGATCTTGGGTAGTGTGTTCTCAAAGTTTTTTGTTTCCATTGGAGCCTCAAGTAAAATCATGTTGCTTGATATGGGTTTATATCCTCGTGAGGATTAGAGTATGAGATGAGTATATCTGAGTGATTTATAGGATTCATTTTGAAATTGTCATGTGTTTGGGTTGGAATACCTTTTGGATTCGTATGGATTTTCATGTATAGCCACAGATGGTTTGAGGGGAAATTTCTCCCTAGATTGGGTTACCTTTGGCTAGGACGAGCGGATTGTTTCTTTTTACTACCACCCTTTTATATTGGGATTTTTGGGTCTCCTGTAGATTATATTTATACTATCCCCTATATGGGATTTTCACACATGTGTTGTGTCTTGTGAAGTACACATGAATTTTGACAGAGTCCCCATAGGACCTGAGGCAAGCATAGTTTAGTGAGCTAGACCGACCTATGTGTTTACCAGAGATGGGCCAAAGAGTTTTTTGGCTGTTTTGTTTGAAATCTATCCCCTCCTTATGATCTAGTTGTATGATTTTATAGTTTTCCTTTAGTGGGTGAAATTTTTATTTATTTTTAAAATTTCAGTAAATCTATTGTAATATAGTTTGGGATAGTTTTATCTATGAATTTTTGTTTACATATTTTTTCATTTCACTGTTTCAACGAGGTGTTTGTGGGTGTGTAGATACTAGTACATTAGAAAAATGCCTTATGTCTGTGTGACATGCATACTCGGTTATAGTTGTCCTCCTCCCAACCTCTTGGATGGGGGAATGAGGAGTTGTGTACTAGGCCCTATAAAGTCAAGTTGTGATACTGTACAAAAGAATTCTAGAATTATAGTAATGGATTTCCTGTTATCTTTTTTATTTTTGTGAAGCACATTCTATATTCACTACCTATCTCATTTCTTTGGTATATCTATTTTTAACATAAATGTATTTCATGATAATTATCTTGAAAATCATTTGTATTTAAATAACCATTTTTGGATCTCTCTTTCATAGGGTATAATGTTTAAAAGTTACCAAAGTGTTATGGGATTTTTGTCTTAATTTACATTATTTAAGACATAAGTTATGTTATGAACCTATATTAATTTATGAGGTTTTTATTCATCTCCATTGAGATTTAGTATCATGAATTTATTTAATATCAGGATATATAATGTCTTATATAAATTTATTATTTCAGGGGGGATTATGATTCAACGATACCAAAGTAGAAAAGTTTTTATGATAAAATCTCATCATTAATTGATATTGTTTATGTTCATGAATCTGATGATGAAATATTATGATAAATCTCTAAATAAACACATCAATTTACTTATCCCTTATTTCATTCAAGACAATACATGTATTTCATTGACATTACTATATTTAAATACTCAAGAGTTAAAAATATGTTTTTAAGAAAAATTATCTTTATTTATCTCTTCACATGAAAAAACTTTTATCATCCATATCCATGTTTTCTAAAAAAAAATTTATAAATTTTTTTACATTATATGAATAGTTTATTAAATGAATTTTTACCCATATTTTAATTCTTACAAAACTCTTTGAAGGTAATATTCATGTCATTTTTTAAACAATGTTAATATGGATTTTAAATAAAATGTGAAATGAATCATTATTTTAACATACACATCGTGAATATGATTTCATGCTATAATTTAATCTCCATGATTTGAATATTTTTTTAAAAGTTTTCATGTTCATTGAACAGAAATTTTTTTCCACAACATTTCGGAATTACTATATTTTAAATATATTATTTCAAATTTAAAAGGTTATCTTCCTCACAAAATGTTTAAATGATCTTAAAATCTTCCATTATAATTTTAAAATCATAATTTTAAATAAAATTATTTTAAATAAGTTTTATGTTTTTTGAAGATATTTTTATCAATGTAGAAATTCTATTTTCCTCAATAAATGTTTTCAACATTCAATATATCATCCATTATATGCTTACATGGTTTTTTTTCAATGAAACAATATTTTAGAAAGGGTTTATCTTCTTTAAAAAGTATCCTTGAAATTGAAGAGTATATTTACATCAAGAAATATTTTAAATGATCCCTACGTCTTCCTTTATACAATTCCATGGATATTTTTTGAGAAAAATATTTTGAAAATATTTAATATTTTTAACAATTGTTTTTCAAGGTGTAAAATTTATTTCCCTCAAGAAATGTCCCTTGTGATATTTCAAAATAATTTTCTATTTCATATGATATCCTTTGATATTACTTATGCCTTACTAGGGATAATATTGAATGATACCATCCTTAATATCTCTCTAGATTGTGAATGTTAATATTGATTACCTGTTTATGATACCCATCTATTTTCATGGGTTAAACTATGCTGAATTAATGTAATGTTTATGAAACATGTTTTATTTACATGTGTTATGATATGATGATATGATGAATATATTATGGTATTATTGAACAAATAAATATGGTTTTTATTATAAGATAGGTGGGACATATATATCCCTATAATAAATTGTGTAATGAATTATATATCATAAGATCATAATGGGAATACATTAAAATGGCTTGATTATTTGGGGGAAATATGTGATTCATGATCCACTATGGGAATCATGTGCATCCAGATCCACAATGGGAAATAAGTGGCTGTTTGTGTTCTTCTATATTGATGGTCTTAGTATTTAACCTTGAAATATGAAATGTTTATCTATATTTATGATAGTGCTACAAATTTGTTACATAAGTTTATGGTTCATGATTGATTTATGATGATTTCTCACTCTTATGGTCCATGTTTTTTGAAATGATAATGTTTTACGTCTTGAATCCTCTTTATGATCTATGAATGGTTGGGTATAAAAATTTTAAGTTATGTTCATGGTCACATACCCTTATTATTATATTATTATTTCATATAATCAAATATTGGTACCTTCAATTCTTACCCTTGTTGAGAATCTTATCTCACCCTTTCTTATGTTTCCTTCACAAGTTATGTAGAAAGGTATTATGAATGATATGTCTAAGAATGATTCTAGTTATGAATGAACAAGTGGGAGATGGTGTATCTCACTTATGAATTTTTTTATGTTTACAAGTTTCTAAAGGCACTAGACTTAAATGATTCTGGCATGTATTATTATTATATTAATAAATATTAGTCTACTATGATGTAATATTTATTTATGAGATGTTTAAGAAATTTCAAAAAAATGTTGTGGTTTTCATCACATTACCTATATCCACCAGTGGATTGGGGTTGATAATAAAGCTATCTAGCTATGGAAAATATAAACTACAACACCACATGGGGGGATTTAACCACAAATAGCCTCTTTTCTCTTTTTTTATAAATTTTTTACATTTTATTTTAATAAAAATTTCCTAATGATTATTTTTTTTGACAGGTTTTACAAAAGTAGACAACAATAAATGAGGCTAACTCGAGGCTCTCTATATGCATACTAGACAATATCACAACTCAATAATGCTATAAAAAACACCATGTTTTACCTATCCTTTTACACTCATTATAAACATAAATTTTGTTTCATTTTTTATATAACATGAATATAAATTGAATAATAATCATGGGGTAGGGGATTCAATTATATTTAAATTATTTATATATTTTTAAGAACTATTTAACAATTTTTGAGATAAAATATATTTATGATTTTTTGTATTATTTTAGGTTATCCGGTTTTCTTAATTTAAAAAAAATATTAACAAAATATAAATTTTTAGGGATATTAAGAATCAATAAATATCCTTTCCTATAATTTTAAAACATTATTTGAGCTAAATTTGGACACTCGTTTTAATTTTTGAACTTGTTTCGATTATGAGGAGTGTGATCATATTATTATGGTCCAAATATAAAATTATTATGAAAAATTATTTTGTTTTTTTATTCTATTATTTTCATACATTTTAGGATATTTTACTAGACATTATAATCTTGAACCACAAGTGATTGTACTAAATTTTAATCCTTGTATTAAGAAGTTTCTCAGACACTTTGATATCATATTTTTGTTACCTCACATATTGATAGAATCTTGAGATTTTTTCATTAACTAAATCTAATATTTATTATAACTAAAATATTTGTAATTTATGATGTTATTTATATATTTTTGAGTAATTTGATCGTAAAGACTCAGTTTTTACTTGGGATAAACCCTAAAAGTGATTGTAAATAACTCCATAGATAACCATCAATGTCCTTATACATTTATGATGCATTAAAATATGTATAGTTTGTTACCTACTTCGCTCTAAAACATAATTTCTTGATTGATTCTTATATTAGTATTGGGGACGGTGTCTTCCATGTGTTTTAATTTGTGAATAATATCATACTAAGGAATTTTTGGAGGTGTGGGTCATCATTCAGGTGTATTTTGAATGAGATAAATGTTCACGAGTCATCATTTTTACATTTCATTTTCATCACCCAGTTTTCATAATATTTTTTATATAAAAAACGTAAAAAATGTGATGAGTTTTTAATAATCATTATCCTTATTTTTTAACGCATTACCATAATAAGGATAAGGACATGATCACCATTCAATAAATAAAAATTGAAAACTCATTCCAAAAAAGTAAAAATCATAAAAAAAAATAAAAAAACAATATTAAATGATAATTAGGATGAAACACTTTATGGATTCATTTTCACGAAACATATGCCATTAAAATGAAGTAAAAAATTGTATTTGAGTTTAAAAGATTAAAATTTTATTGACTTTGAGATTCTTTCAAGATTTACATGATATATAATATACTATATTTAATGATTAAAACCTTCCACTTTCAACAGGATGCATTTTTAACACATTCACACAAACCCCAAATCCAAGGATAAACCTTTCCAGAGAAACCATAATTGATTTTGTTTGACATGATACATTGTATAGGGAGGTAAGAATTTTCCCAAGATTATGGTAAATAGTAACTTCCCACGTATAAGCATAACTATATATAAATACATTCACTTGAGAGAATATGGGTATTTTACTCTATGTTATGTTTGTCACAAAATGGGTTTTAATGAATTATGAAGGTTAGATTTTATGTGAATAGAATAATATAATTCCATTTAAATTAAACAATTGTATAATGAATTTATTTAAAGAAATAACTAAAATACATTTTACCACTTTTTCTTGAAATTTTAGAATTTTTATGATAAAATATTTTCATTTCATCGAATTGCATTTTTATTGAATTGAAATTTAATTACAAAAACTATTTTCAATTAATAAAAAATTTAAATACTTAAAAAAATATCATTTTTAGGAATTAATTAATTAAATTTCATTGGAGTGAAATGGTTCATGTGTAGGGGAGTAGTGTGAGAAGAAAATTTGAAAAAAAAAATTATTGAAAATAATTCGTACTTTATTCAAAAACCCGAGTAAAATTGTGTTTTTTGTGGAATATCAAAATTACATATGCAACTTATAAATGGATGTATCATTTTTATTGATGTATTGACTTTTTATATTAATGATAAATATATTCAATTGATATTGAATTTTTTTGGAAAATTGAATATAAAATTATTGGATTTTTTTGAGTTTTGATTATTTCATTCTTATTCGAATCCAATTGAATCCAAAAATTAAAATTGAAATTAAAATTCATAATTTTATATAGAAAAATTTTATAATCATTGTAATTTTTTAAATGAAAATATTAAATTTATTATGTTTTGAAAAATAAAATTTAAACTGGTTGATTTACATGAATTTGAAATGAATTTTCAATTTTTTTTGAGTTTAAAATTCTTATTTTCATTGAATAATTTGTTAATTTAATGTTTTTAGAGAAAAATTATACATTAAAAGTATTTTTTTTGAAATGTATATTGAAATTAAAAGGCATGAAGTGGGAACATTTGAAAAAATAAAGTGATTTTGGAAATTAGGTTACCACAAATGACTCTCATGGTCACATCCGTAGTAACTGGATGTGAGAATAGGAAATAACTATATATTTGAAGTTATGGTACTATGCATATTACCCATCAAGATGTAGCACCCCCCTCTATTTTCAGTTAAGTGACTATGAATAACCTATCATATGATGGATTTTCAACTTATTGTGATATTTCTCATGGTAACATATCTCAACCCACTATGAGATCTCCTTTCCCTCAAGAATCCACAAGTTGATATTATAACTTATTCCATTCTCCTTAGTCTTCCACAGAATATGATATGTCACCCTAATTGTTGAAGCTTGTAGTAAAGAATCCCAAAATATGAATCTCACAAGGGGGATAAAGCCTAAAAAAGTTGATTTTGAGGAACTTTTTTCATGATATAACTGAAGATCACTTGAAATTTGGATAAGAAAATATAAAACACTGATGAAACTAAAAAATTCTAGATTCAACATCGCCCTTCATACCATGTGGGAGAATACAAGATTATTCACACCTCTAAAGAACTCGTGCTCAATGCCTATTCTAGAATGTTGAGCATGAAGAAGATGAGGATAATGCCTTGATTAATATACCAATGTAACATTTAATATCCCCTGATTCACTAGTAGAAGAATAAGATAAAACTTTTGAGCTATAATAGGAGAGGGAGTCATGCTGATCTAATTCCATCAAGATGTGAGATAGTTTCCAAATATGAACTTCCATGTCAATTGAAAATGACAACTCTAAGATCATCACATCGCCCTTCAATGAAAACTCAAGTTATTCTTAGATCTGGAAGAGAAAATTGGTCCTACGGGATTTCAACCATGTAGTCGATTTATGGATGCCCAAATATTATTGATTAATCTAAAAATCACTAATAAAAATATTTCAAAACTATGCCACCATACAATAATAATGAGGGGAATTCCAAAAAGAAGACCCTAAAACTAGACAAGCGTAATTCAGGGATGGATAAACCAAGACACAAAAATCCTTATTTCTAAATCAAATCTTATGGAAAATCCATATAGTGATGGAAATAAAAATGAAACCATATAAAACTATATATTTTATTGATTTCTTCTATTGATCGTATCCCATGTTTTAGTATTCAATGCATGATGGACCTCAATGTCCTCCATGGGTGCAACTGTAAGTCTATAAGAGTGAAAACATGAGGTTTCAATTAAAACGAAACAACTAATTAAAGTTTATTACTTATTCCTATTGAAATTGGAATGAAATTTTGGAGCTTCACAACATTCCCCTTCATTTTTTCTAAATTAAAATTATTATGAAGTAACAACATGACCTGATCCCATGAAACTGGTATAATTTCTCAATCTATACCAAAACTAGAATGTATAATGCTAAAGTGATTTTAGTACAACTCACATGAGTTTGAAACACTTAATTTTAATTGTATACATAAAGAATTAAGATAATTATATTTTGATTATACTGAAAACTTAAACATGCACGATCGTGGGAAAAAGATACTCCCAACCAAATTCATCCCACCATCAGCTGTGACATGTGGATCTGATCTTATGAATTAATGGCACATAAAAATACTGAACATGAGGAAGAATAATTTTTATGACTTATATATATATATTTTCCATTTCCCAAAAAAGTTATTTTTATCCTATCAATTGTAATTAGTCTCTATACATTTTCTTTTACATTTTTCTTCCAATTTAGTTTTATTGTTATTTTTATTGAATTTTGATGTGTTATTATCTTCTCTTATGATTATTTATGGTGTTTTATAATATTATTCAAGATCATGAATGTAATCAGTTTAACTAGATAAATATGGAGAACTGACCCAAGTCCTAGGTCCCTAGTGGAGATCACATAAGTACACCAAATCCCCGTTCTTTATTTATTTGCAATTTCTCATCCTTGATGAAGAAAAAAATATAAAGAAGTGTATTTATTATATTCATGGGACCTTTTTTATGAGCTAATTAATTATCTAACCTATCCAGTCATTTCTCACTCCAATATCTTAGTCTATGTTTTATACCATTGGAGCTCTGTGGAATGATAAATAAACAACAAATATGGATCTTGGTATGGAGATTGTGAATGACTGGATTGAATTTGTTCATTTTCTCTTTACTGTATAAGAGGTTGAAGTTGATATACATGGAGTGATCTTTTATTTATGCATACATAATTGAAAAATATATTTGTAGTATTAATCAATGAATGATATTTAAATTATTTTTTGGATGATAGATAAAGATGATAATGAAGAAACTATTTGATCAACCCTGGATCTAATCCCATTTAACCCTTTGTGAGTTTGACATTAACATTTTATTTTAATATTTTAAACTAAACTTTTTAGATGAAAAATATGATTATATTTACTATTTTAAAATTAAGATAAATAATACGAAAAATTTAATACAAAAGATAGAATTTGAACCCCACAATATCCATGAGAATTAATCCTGGTCATCACTGTTCTAAATTCCATTATTTAGTAAAAATAAACATTTTGTGTGATCATGGACCGTGACAACCACAAATGACATATGGAGGGAACGACCAATATAGAGTTTACATTTATTTCTTAGTGTTGAGTTAGTGATTAATATTTATAAGAAACCAAAAAGTAAGGTAGAAAATTAGAGTACAATAGAAATATAGAATTCAAATAATGGACTTTATAGAAAAGTAATATTCTAGAACTTCATAGAGGTAGCTTTATTTTCAATATTTTGATATGTTAAGAAGATAACTCACATGATATTAATTATAGTATTTCAATGATTAAAATATAATTTTGTATTTACATGTGTTTCAGGATAAGAATATCCATAGGTTTTTTTGAACCACAATTCTAGAAAATACTTCCAGAGATGAAACTATGTTATCTGACCTCACGCATACATAAAACATCTATATAACTGATTCATGGAGTAAAGTGGATAATTTGATATTAATTTTTAGACATAAATTGAAAACCTTTGTTTCATTATAAATAATATAATAATATATTAATAAAAAATAAGATCATTATTTTTCCCAGAATTGTGATACATTTGATATGACTGAGGCTTCTAAAAGTATGAAGAAGGAGAGGATTGAAGGCGTATTAAATTTATTTGATTGGGAAGAAACATGTTTTAATGATTCAAATAGTTTTTTATAAATAGATATATAGATTCTATTCACATGATATGTAGTGAATAAAATCATTTTACAATGAAGGTGAGCATAAAAACAATTTCAATTATTACTGAGTTGACATGTTGTTTTATCGAAAAAATATATGAAAACTAAAGGATATTTATGTGAGAAGATAATGGAGAGGATCTTATTCTATGATTCTATATGGAGGCTCAAAGTTTTATTCATGATAATTATTTAAGGGTATTCATTTTTATTGATGCAATTTTGGAACTGGTTAATACTGACAATTTTATTAGTCGATGGTCCTATCCTTTCTAAAATTCCTTTTCTAAACAAAAACATGATCTATGTTCGTTGGAAAATAACCACGGAACACAATCCATGAAAGATACTATCCTCATTAACAAAATTTTTGTATCCATATTTTTTAAAATGCTAAACATATTTGGATAAAAATGTTAAATAAACACATGACTTGAAGGAATTAAAATAACTATTGACATTGATTCACACACCCTAATCTGTAACACCAATTTTGTTTTCCAATAATGTTTTTTACATCCTACATTCACTCTATTTTGTTTAAATCAAGTAATTTTTATTGATAAGAATAATTCTATTGTTATAAAATTCTTTCAAATGTTTTAGATCTGGAAAGTTTGATCATTTCTGATCAAACAATCCCATGATAATTTGTAGACAATAAGATAATAATGAAGTTACTAAGAAAATAACCAATGAGAATGAACAGTAAACAATTTAATTGAAAAAACAGAGTTTCCTATTACTCTCTAGATAAATTCTATACCAGTTGAATAAAGTGTGAATAGCATTGAAGAAAGAATTAATGATGATTCTTTTAGAGATGTTTCTAAAAGAGTGATCATGGTTATTGAAGTAGAGGTGAAACACAAAAAATATGAGTGGAAATATAACCATAAACATGTTGTAGAGGTATGAGACACTAAAAATAATATTCTATGATAATTAAAATAAATATTTCTTTCAAATGAACTGTAATGCTAAGAGAAGACAACACTTGATTGATGAAGGGAACTGAGAAATAATGTCAATTGAAAGATTGAAAAGATAGTATGATTTATGAAAGTGAGATACTAAAACATGTTAGTTTTAATATGAGATGAATAATTTATGATATGAATTCAACCATTATTTTTGTGGACATGGAAATCAATAATCAATGAAATACTATAACTATGTTTGAAATGATAGATGAGATTAATATTTGAAAAAATAAAAATTCTATTATAGAAAATGTTGAATGTTGAAAGAAAACTATTAAAATTATATATTATAAATAGTATTTAAAACATGATGATGATAAATACATATAATTCTTATTACATATGAAAGATGATTCTACTAAATAATAAATGGAGATTATTCAATCGAAAATATCAGCGAAAACTGAAGGAGAAGAAAAATATAAAAATATTTGGACTGAGTAAAAAAAGGAATTTGGTCAACATTTTCAATAATAATTTAGGGAATAATTCCAAAAATTGATTATATAGATTATACACATTTTATAACTCAAAACAATACAAAACAACATCACATTCCATAGAATAATTTTTATTAAAACATGATATCCTAGGTATACAGATAAGGATCTAGATGGTTTGGTTATAGGGGCCTATAAGTACTGGTATAATATATCCCTACTAGGAATAATAATATAGTAAGAATATAGGGGATAAAAAAAGAAATATGCAGTTGGAAAAGGATTCAACAGACTAAGGTTATAATTGATCTAAAAAATATAATTGGGAGTTTTCAATTTGTTTGTTGAAGATGTGATCATAAAGGGAATGCCTCAAGTTTATGTATTGCTTTTATTTAAACTTAGTTGAATCTATGTTATCAGTTTAGAAATAAATAGAAATAATTTTTTTTGAAATAGGAAAGTGTGGTTTCTATAGAATTTATATTCTATAATTTTTAGAATCCAACGATTATGGAAGCTCGGTGTTCATCTAATATTATTGGTGACCAAAACAACCTTAAAAGTGTTCAGAATTTTGAAGGGGAAGATGAGTCATTTTCTATTGAAAGCTCTATAAAAAATAAAGGTATTTGAAAATAGTTTTTGAAAAAAATAAAACTAGTCCATATACTATACTTTTTATTGGTGGTTTAAAGAAAAATTTATTTAGCACATCACAAATATATATTTTTAGAAATAAAGTGATATTTAGGAAGAATTTATGCATGGTCAAAAGAATATGTTATGGGGTTATTGTATCTAATAGGGTGAGAACTCCAAGAGATCTGTTTTAAATTGGGGAATAAAATTATTACTATTATTTAATTCAGATCGAAAAAATAACCTATGGAACATTAAAATTTTCTATATTGGATAATGCAAAATGAATAAGTTGATCAAGGAATGGGTTGTGAGGAACATACCGATTTTGAAAAACAATATTGTCCCTACATAAAAATATTGTTCAATGGGTAACACACACTACTATAAATGGAGGATATACCAATGTATATTTCCCAATGGTTTATGAAAATTGTTGGAATAGTGTTGTTGATAGGTCTTTATACAAAGTTTTCAATAAACCATTGGAATAGAAAAGTTTAGATGAGATTTGAACAATGGTTCTGTAGAAACATTGGGATATGTGAGACTTTACCCAACAGTTTCACAAAACCCTTTAAAAAAATAAGTGTTAGGGAGCCTTTTCCAACGGTTTTAAAAAACCGTTGGTAAAGCTTACCTTTCCCAACTGTTTAAAAAACAATTGGAAATGTTTTCCCCTAAAATTTTTGCCATCCCCAATCCCCCGTCCACACGATTGCAGACCTAAATCTTGAGACACAGAGCTCCGTCGCTCGAACAATTCTTCCACCCTTCAATCAGATAGTTGTTTTGTTATGCACTTCAAATCTATAATTGGTACCTTAGGTTCAATGTTTTCCATCAATTATTTTTTTGTTTTATGCTTCGATTTGGCCTAAACCAGAGGTCTGTGCGCTATGGTATACCCAAGAATTGTAATTTGATTTGTTTTCTATGTTGTTCTACACTTAAACTGTCATGATTTTGGGAGTCAGATTATGTGAGTAAACATTATTGGATGTATTCATAGCCACTACTTTGTAGAGTTAGTGAACCATACGAAGGGATTGGGGACAGATAGAGTAGTGGTGCAGGTGGAGGTGAGGTGGGGGGGGTATGCAGCTGGGGGTGGGTTGTGCAGGGTTGGGGTGTTGGGGGGGGGGGGGGGGTGGAGGGGCTCTGTGTAGGGAGTGTCTACTAGGGTGAGGTGGGTGTGTGTGTGTGTGGGGGGGGGGGGCTGTACAGATGGGGGGGTGTGCTGATGGGGGTGGGGGGAGGGGGGATGTGTAAGTTGGTGGGGTGAAGGTGGTGGGGGTGCAGTGGGTGGGGAGAGGGATGTGCTGGTGTGGGGGGGGGGGTGCAGTGGGGTGAAGGGGGATGTGCAAGTTGGGGTGTGTATTGGGGGGGGGGACTTGTTGGGCATGAGGTGGGGGGGGGGGGTTGTACAGGTGGGGGGTGGGGAGGGGGTGGGTTGTGAAGGAGGGGGTGGGGGGAGGGGGGCAGTGCAAGTGGGGGTGTCGGTGTGTGGGGGGGTGTGTGCAAGTGGGTGGGTGGGTTGGGGAAATGTAAAATTGGATTATTTGA
>OY728166.1:159125860-159296945 GCA_963277665.1 Viscum album | reverse complement strand
AATACCAATGAGATATGAATAAAAACAGTATGAGATAATTTAACCCAGTTTTCCATCACATCCTCAAATGGGAGGAATTCCTGGATTATATACATTGACGACATTAATCCTTGAAAATCGGGAGATGGCACATCACACAGGTTTGTTCGACTGTGATTTGTTTCATGACTACATCATGTAAGTAATTCTATATATATTATATATATATATGTTAATCTATTTATATTTTTATCTATAGGTAACACAAAGCGATGATAAATATAACATTATTCTTTATCTTTGAGAGGAGGTAGACTTTACATAGCCAAGAGTTTTCTTCTTTGTTAAAATTGAAGGTAATAATATTATTGTTTAAATAATTAAAACAGTATTTAATTATGTTTAATATTAATTTATGTTTTAGGTATTGAGTTTACCTGCTGACTCTGCCTCTAAGGAAATAAGAACATTGGTTTTCGGTCCTAATACTGTGGTTTGTGATTGTAAATCAATTGTTTTCAATGGGTACATGTTTATTATCACTGAATGAGAAAAGAACATGAGAACACAACATGATGGTATTATGGTTACTCCCACAACATATTGTCATGCTAGTGCATCAGATAGTAGACATCGATTTGAACCACATGTATTGGCATCAATGGAAAAACATGTTTTTTATGTCAAAGACCATCTTCAACCTGATTTTGTGTCATTATTGAAGTAATACCAAGTCATATTTTGTGATGGTGATGTTGGAATTGACACCATCCCAAATGCCATTTGAAATGATCCATTTATTACTTTTTATGACTCTGATAGCTCAGTTGTCATAGTTGATTATGAACCTGAAGTTGTGGTGTGGAAATATATAAAATCAACCATTCATGTTCTCAATTATTTTGGTTTACCTCGACATAGGCTATTATGATTGGTATTATTAAAATTTATTTAATATTGATTACAAATATGTTCTGCCTGACTATACCGTTATGTGAATTTTCAATGTTATGTGTTGCAATTTATTTGAATTTGCATTTTCTAATTGGAATTGAACTGTATTCAAACCTACGAAACCAACCTTTCTAACTTGGTGAGCATTTCAATTCTTCAACTATAATTTGTATAAAATTGTTAAAAATCTAAGACCTATCTTTAACAATTTACTAGGTAATGAACATGATGGTTTGTATTCTTCTACAAAACATGTATTAAAACCTGTATCTACCTGGGCTAAAGAAATTAAATTTTTTCATATTTTTTTACAACTAATTTACCCCTTATGAATCCGGTAGAATCAATGATCTGTGTGTTTTAATAGACTGATGAAACTTAGTAAATATACATCCTACTAAAAATTAAATTTCTTTATTACATCATGTACAATTTATTAACTTCATTATATATTTCCTCAGGATCACCTAAAACAATGGATAGTTAAATTATCCCTAAATTCCCCCATTCCCTCTAATTTATATTTATTTTTGGATTACACAATAGTTATCCTTTTCTGTTTACTTATATATTTGTTTTCAAATATAGGAAAATAAACCAATTGAGAGAGGCAACAAAAACAGATTATGGACAACAATCACCGCATGACTGAGCTGGGCATTCCACCACTAGTGCATGCAATGGGTATTTATTTCAAATATATTTATTTAGATAATATATAATGTCATGTGATTAATTTTTTTAAAATTTTTTTAGGATCCATATATTAGATGAAAATTATTTGATGAGTGGCCTAGTAGTTGTACCGGTAGTCGGGGTGTTCGTACAGGGGGGGTGGGTGGGTGGTACGGGAGATAGACAATCGGGTCGACGTACCCAATTAGACCCTGCCCCTCCCACTGATATACCATCCATCCCTCATTATGATCCCAGTGTGTCGTTAGGGACACACAAGATATTTATGCCCCCCATGTTTTCACCACCCTTTACATATGAGCCTCCTCACCAATCTGTACCGTATCCGGTGATGATTCCCACTCCCCATCCAGCATTCGGCGAGCCATCCCTGTCATCTTCTTTTACTTATGCTTCCTTCTCTCTGGGATTTTAAATTCCATCTTCTTCGACTCCTTCATTGCCAGAGTCGATCCCTATGGAGCACACATTGGGACTCCCTCCATCTGTACAGGGTGTTCCTTCAGTTTCTATGGATCCAGTGGCACCCATTGATCAGACTTCTGTAGGTATACTTATACAACCCGAACAAATTTTTACATCATTATTAATTTCATTAAAACATGTTTTGATAAAATATTTGTTTTTCTTTCATAACAGATACATCTTCTGATAGGAGGCGTGGGTGGGGGAGTACAAGCATGATTGTGGGGTGGAACCACCACATGTAGTTAATGGTGGACTGTAATGAAGATAGTAAAATGATTTAAAAATAAGGGCATCAATGTCGAAGTTTTTTGGCGATGCTATCCAAATACTCCAACATCATTCCTGTCAGCCCGCTCTAATGGAGACACCTACCAAATGAAGTCAAGGATAATGCTTGGGTAGGGAAATGGGTAAAAAATCGATTGTAGTTAATGTAATATATTATCATTTTTATTTATATGAATTAATATTTTGGTGTCAGCTACGGTTTAATTTCCCTAATGGTGATGGTGAATGGCCATCATGTCTAAAGGATTTAGGCGAGATTTAGAGAGCTTATAAGCACGAGCTATACATTGGATGGTGTGCTAAGTGGGCATAGAGTTAGAGGCAGTCCTTGTCTTGGATGATTTTTTGTTAGAACATTACCGACAGATGATTACTCATTGGATGAGTATCCAATTTACGGTATTAATTACATTAGAGAAATTTAAATGAAAAATTTTCATGTTTTCCGTTAATACTAATTATTGAATTTTAATTAGGATTCATCTAGAAGAAATAAAAAAACATTGATGCTAAAAAATATGTCCACACATTGGGACATACTATGATTCCAGATCATGAGAGGCAGTAGGTATGATAGTTTATAATTTTTCTTTACGAATTTCACTTTCTATTGCTACCTCTATAATTTATTCAATTGAAAAAGTTGTTATATAATTTTAGTTATGAAATTTATTATTGGTATCATATTTTTAATTATGGTTTCGTAATCTCAATGTCATTGTAGAGGCATAAATTGAATATAGAAGGACGTGTTCCTCGAGCACACCTATTTTGCTCGAGTAGAAAAAAGAAAGATGAAAGTGAGGTTAATGAATTGACTCAGCAGCAGATTGTATGTATTATTTTTAGATTTAAAATTTAAATCTCTATTTTGAAACTTATTAAAATATTTATATTTTAACAAGATTTTTAAAGGCCCTTGATAACCAAGAACCTAACAATTTTGGCCAAACGATCACTTACATCAGGTGTTGGGAGATGTTCACCCTGGTAGAGTATGCTGCCGACTTGGGAAGAGTATAGTTCCAATGAGGTATTGGCTCTCCTTAGGTATGAGTTGTAGTTCCACTGAGTTCCAGCAGGTAAAGGCACAGGCAGAACAAGCTTAAAAAAGGGTCACTGAGACGGTAAATCGGTCTGCTAGATAAAACATTTCATTAAGAAACTGATGAAAGTTTTACATCCAACACTTCCACCAGAGGCCAACACTGCTTGTGACGAATATATGTCATCGATTTGTTCTATATATGGTGCACCATGTGTAAGTTCCAGTGGAGGTCAAGACGATGGTGAGGATGAGGCCGGGGTGGAGGAGGAGGGATGAGGAGGAGACTGAGGCAGAATATGTGGGTGAGGAGGAGGGAGACGTGGAGGAGAAGGGTGATGAGGAGGCCAAGGCTGAGTATGAGGGAGAGGAGGAGGGCGTTGAGGAGGGCAGGGGTGATAATGAGGATGACGATGAGGATGAGTGTGAGGCTGATGATGACGGTGATGATAGTGATGTGATGAGTGAAATATTGACCCGTTAGATTTTTTACTGATATTACTGACCTTTGATGTTTATTTATTTGTTGTGCCTGAATATATGTGTGATTAGGTTGGTCACATTATCTTTATTATTTTATCTATAAATAATAAAACTTGAATTGATGATTTTTTATGACTGATTCCCCTCACCCCCCTAGACAGCCCCACCCCTGTGGATAGCCCTCCCACCCCTTGGACACCCCATACCCCATAGACTGCCCTACCACCCATGTGGATATCCGCCTACCACCTGGACACCCCTACCCCCTGGACAACCCCCAACCCCGTGGACAGCCCGCCCAATCCCCTGGACACACCAACCACCCCTCGTACACCCCCACATCCCCCGGACACCCCATCCCCCTAGACACCCCCACCCCCTGGACAACCCGTACCCCTGTACATCCCCCCCACTCTGTGCACAGCCTGTCCACCCCCTAGAGACCCCTACCCCATGGACATCCCCGCCGCCCCTGAAGACATCCCCCCACCCCTGTTGACATCCAGCCCACCCCTGGACATCTCGTACCCACCTGTACAGCCCCACCACCCCCGTGGATAGCCGACCCACCCCCTGGACTGCCCACCCACCCCCTGGATAGCCCCTCCCCCCATGTACAACCCCCCACTCCCATAGAAAGTGTGCTCCTACCCCCTGGTTGGGGAGAAATGATTCCAAACCAAGATCTCCATAGTACCAAAACAAATTTCTACCTAGGATCATCCCAATCCATGATAAGGGAGAACCCATCATATCCCTTCCCTAAAATCCTTTCACAATATCCTCAATTCTCAGAAAAAATAAATAATCTCTAGCCCGATATCCATGAGACTAGTAGAAACAACAATTACTGGATTCCATGATCCATTAGAGATAATTTACACAACTAAGGGAAACATGGATAACTTTGAATCATATATTATGTTGTCATAGATAGAGAAGAAAAAAGCTCCCCTAGGAAGCCAAGAATCCAAATATAATAAAATATAAGATACATTCCCTACCAAAATGGAGTTGGTCTCTATGAATATCTCATAGCCCCAACACTTTCCCCCATGTCCATGACAAATTCCATTGGACATTTCCACCCAAAACATGGAGCAACCATGTAGGAAAATGTGATCATAGTCAATTGAAAATGAAGAAAAATAAGGATTAAAAAGATCCCAAACATTTTTAATCATAGAATACTTATTCTAGTGCTCATCCCACTTAATACCTAAGCATCCATCCTCCTTATTATAATTTATCAATTCCAACTCCACTTGATCCCCAGAAGTAATAAGATAATAGAATTTTGAAAGAATTATCTAATGATTGGCTTTAATGGACTTAACCAATTTATTTGGTCACCTGAAGTGATGTCACCAATAAGCTCTCATCCTAAGTAAAACAGATTGAACAAGTTGTAATAGTCCTGAAATGGAAAAAAATTATTTGACCAAACATTAATTCTTCTTAAAAAATCTCCCCTCCAAAACCATACATTCTATGGATCTAAGATTGGAACTAATAAGGGGAACCCAAAGATAGAAAAGAGGAAGGGATCCGCCCTTAATAACCATATCATAAAAAAAAACTATTTCAGAAATTAGAATAATTTCCATTTAAGAGCATCATGCCTTTTGAATGATTAATAGTCAATCAAGAAAAGGAAGAGAATAAATCTATGTCATATTTCAATACTGATAAATAATATATATTTCCAAATAAGAGAAATAAAATATCATTCACAAAACAAAGATAGGAGATTTAAGTCTTACCATAATTCCAATAGAACTTGAATGATCATCAAATAGAGATTTGAGACTTTAGAATATGACAAAAGTCCTATATGAAAATCAAAAAAATGGGACGTGAAAGAGCTTCCCCTTGCCTCAAACCTCTCCTACCATGTAAATAACCTTGAAAAAAAACATTTATATTCATAGAGATAATTTTAGAGGATAAAAATATTTCAAACTAAGAGCAGGATTATGCTGGAAAACCAAGAAGGTCTAAATCATTCCACATGAACTCCTGTATATTTCTAATGATTCGATGACCTAGAAGGAAAAGAGTGGAATACCTCACTCAGGACAGCCTGCCCACCCCCCTGGACACCACATACCTAGGTGGACTACCCCCACCGTCGTGGACATCCCCCCACCCCTGTGGACTGCCCGCCCACCCCCCTGGACTCCCCCTTACCCCTAGACATCCAAACCACCCACGTGGACAACTCGCCCACCACCTTGGACACCCTGTGCCCCTCTGGATAGCCCGCCCACCCCAGTGGACACCCAACCCCCTGGACAACCCCTACCCCCATAGACAACCCTTCCACCCCCATGGAAAACACCTACCCAACTAGATAGCCGCCCACTCCCGTGGATAGCCCACCCACCCCCGTGGACAGTCTGCCCACCCACTTGGACAACCCACCCACCCCCTGGACAGCCCCCAACCCCCTAAAAACCCCCACCCACACCTCTAAACACCCCCACCCCCTCTAAACACCCCCAACCCCTGTGGGCATGCCACCCACCCCCTAGACACCCAGTATCCCCCTGGACAGTCCCATCCCACTGGACAACCTTCCCACCCTTTAGACACCCCCTTCCCCCATGGAAGCCCCCCCCACTGTGGACAACCCACCCACCCCCTGGACACCCCATACCCCTTGGATAGCCCATCCACCAACATGGACAGCCCGCCCACCCCCTTGGACACCTCGTACCCCCATGGAAAACACGACCACCCCGTGGACATCCCGCCATCCCCTGGACACCTCGTACCCCCCTTGGACAGCCCTGCCCACACCCGTGGACAGCCCTCCCACCCCCCTGGACACCCTGATCCCCCTGGACAGCCAAACCACCCCCTTTACACCCCGCCCCCCTTGGACATCCCCCACCCCGTGGATAGCCCGCCCACCCCTGGACACCCTCACCCATCGTGGATAGCCCGCCCACCCCCTGGACACCCCCTACCCTCCCTGGACCACCCGACCACCCCTATGGACAGACCGCCACCACCTAGACAACCCCTCCCCTCGTGGAAACCCCCCCAAACTATGGATAACCCGCCCACCCCCTGGACACCCCCTACCCCCCAGGATAGCCCGTCCACCCACGTGGACAACCCGCCCACCCCCATGGAAACCCCATACCCCCTGGATAGCCCTGCACACCCTCGTGGACACCCATTACCCCCAAGATAGCCCCCACTCCCGTGGATAGCCCCTACCACCCCCTAGACACCCTACCTTTTATATATCCCCTCCACCCCCGTGGACCACCCCCACCCCATGGACAACCCCCATCCCTTTGGACACCCCCACCACCCTAGACACCACTCCACCCCTAGAAAACCCACACCCATGGAAACCCCCACCCCCTTGGACAACCCCCACCCCAGTGGATAGACCTCCCACCCCTAGACACCCCCTTCCCCCTTGGACAACCCCGCCACCCCCTTGGGCAGCTCACCCACCCGCTGGACACCCCGTACCCCCTAGAGATCCCTTCCACCCCCATGGACCGCCTGTCCACCCTTTGGACACCCCTACCCCTCTTGATAGCCTCGCCACCCTCGTGGACAGCCCTCCCACCCCCATAGACACCCCCCTCAACAACCCACCCTCCCCCACCCCCGTGGATAGCCCACCCACCCCCTAGACACCACCTACCCCCCTGGATAGCCCCTCCACCCCTGTGGACAGCTCGCCCACCCCCCTAGACACCCCATACACCCCTAGACATCCCTTCCACCCTCGTGGAAAGCCCGCCTACACCCCTAGACAACCCCCCTTCCCCATGGATAGCTCAACCACCCCATGGACACCCACCCACCCCTTGGACACCTTGTACCCCCTGGACAGCCCCCAATCCCCAGGTACAGCTTTCCCACCCCCCTGGACACCCACCCTCCCAACCCCCTGGATAGCTCTCCCCCTGCCACCCTCACCCCTGTGGATATCCCACCCACCCACGGGACACCACTACCCCCAGGGACAGCCCCCTACCCCCACCCCTAGACTTCCCTAACCCCCTAGATGACCCAAACCCCCTAGAAACCACCCCACCACTTGGACACCCCCACCCCCTGGACACCCCCACCCCCATAGACACCCCCACCCCTTGGATGCCCCCACCCCACCACCTGGACACCCCCAACAACCTGGATACCCCACACCACTATAGACTGCCCCTAAAATTGGAAAACCTCCCTCACCCAACCCCCTTGACGACCCCCACGCCCTAGACATCGTGTACCCCCTGGACAGCCCCCACCCCCATGGATATCCCACCCACCCCTAGACACTCCCTACCCCCTTGGACACACACCCAAACCACCTTGATATCCCCCCACCCCTGGACATCCCCTACCCCCTTCGACAACACCCCAACCCTTTGGAAAACCGCCACCCCCTTGAAATTAATAGCTTATTTCACTCCTCAACACTATATAATGCCACAATCATTGATAAAAAATATAATACAATCCATAAGAACATCAATTTACCACTTTTTATTTGTTTTAAAATACCAAAAAACAACTCTTAAACCAATATGTTTGTATATTTTTCCACAACATTGATAATAAATTCAAAGGATATCTTGGGATCTTCTCATTTCATTTAACTTCGTTAAAAAATACCATATTATCCCAATTTTACTCAGAATTACATCATGTATCACCATTTGAGAGAATTAAACTTTCACTAACAACTTACCTAAGAGACTTTGGTTAATCTAATTTATATCTATATGGGATAACATAGAAAATAAGAGATAATTAACCAAGACATAAAGGTTGTAAATTAATAAACTCAACATGTGATACCATTTTGAAATAACTCAAATTAGGGGCTGTATAATAGATCCCTCATAAAGATATAGTTTACAGTTAACTCAATACACAGATTATAAAATTCAAGCATACGACATAATATGATATTTTATGATTTTGAATGGGGGAGATCATTATAAACCTCATGTGCATTTATAGACCAATGGTATAGAATGATAGGTATTCTGTATTGTGAAATCTCTATTATTCTGTAGGTAAATGTATACTACTTTTGGAAAATTGTAGACATAGGGATGCTACTTGCATCTAGAAAAATTGAAGGCTCTATACCAACGGTTTCCAAAATCAGGGGAATAAAATTGAATAACCCACTCTTTACCAATGGTTTACAACCATTGGTAAATGTCTTAGTTTTGAATTTACCAACGGATTCTGAAACCATTAGTGAAGGCCTACTATTCTAAATCTTTTTCAACGGTTTTCATGAACTATTGGTAAAGATCTATTACAACAATTTTTAAACCGATGGGAAAGATAATACGATTTCTGGTGGATTTTCCCAATGGTTATTTGAAAACCCATTGGTATAAGCCTATCTGCATGTCTTGATTGCCAACAGTTGGTTAAACCATTGGTATAATTGTTACTAATGGTTAGCTGGCTTTACCAAAAGTTTTAAACCATAGGTATATACTAAATTTCAAGTAGTTACGGTAATCCACACATATAAGTTCATTAAAATTTAAACCTAAAATACTCTTTAACTCATTGATTTAAATTTTTGTAGTCCTATTATTATGAATTCAAAATCAGGGAAAGATATTTCATCACATTCATATATTATTTCATAAGGATGACATGAATCATCTTCATAACATACAAATCATAGGCGTTGGAGTAATTAAAGATATTCATAAGATTTATTGAAAGACAAACATGTTTATATTCAAAGAGATTTAAATCAGCTAATGCGAGTGAGTATGCTAACAGGTAGTTTATATAATATCTCAACAAACATTGCATCATTCATGAATTCTACCCTCCATATTATCCTTAACAAAATTTAGTACCTAAAATAAGTAATACAATTATCGTTGATCTATCTTGAACTATACCTGAATAATTTGAAATATCATGGAATTACTTGTTAATAGAACATCACAACAACTGGAATAATTCAGAATAGATTTATCCTAAGAGATAACTAATATATGAGCCATCATGATATAAATATTAAGAAAAAGATATATGTTTACCATTTCAAACTATCTTTAAGTCCATGTATAATCAATAAAATTGTTTTAAATAAACAAAAATTTGATGAAAATTTTGAAGGTAGAATAATTCTTGGTTACTCCTCAAATATAAAATCTTATAGATGTTGCAGTAATAAGAATTACAGAATTATTAAAAGTGGTGATATTATATTTCTCGATAATGGTGATGAAACAAGAAAACTACCATGATAGATAAATTTGAGGTTGTTGACAGATATAAAACAAAAAAATTAATAAAAAACCCAAATTCATGAAAATGAAATATATTTTGAAGACCATTATTGATGATAAGAACCAAAATCTAAAATTGGTTTATTTTAATAATGAATGTAAATTTTCAGAATCATATCGATATAGGATCAAAGAAAATGAATCATATTATTATTGAGAATATAATTGGTGTCTCAAATGAGGGTATACATACCAGGAGAAAACTCATTATAGCATTTCACACTATTTTATTGTTAAAGGATGAACCAAAATATAGTGAAAAATCTTTTGAACACAATGAGTGGATTCAAGCCATGACTAATGAGCTATATCAAATTAAGGAGAATAAAGCATGTGAAAATATTCACAGAACCAATGAAAATAATGCGATAAGAAAAAAATGGGTTTTTGGTTATAAACATGATGAGAATAGTCACATTAATAAAAACTATACCATATTTTTTTGAAGGGGATACTTACAAATTGAAGCAGTTTATTTTGATGAGATAATATTTCAATTTCCAGACTTGAATCCATCAATATCTTTATATCTATTGAAACATATAGAATATTTAAAATATTTAAAATGGGTGTTAAATAACACTTTTTTAATGGTGATATTAATGAAGAATTATATATGTAACAACCAAAAGAATTTATATTATATTGATATAAAAATTAGGTATGTTAGGTAAATAAATCTATCTATATTTTAATGTAGGAAACATGAGCATGGTATATTGATCATGATGAGTATCTAAAGTCAAGTAATTTCTGAATGTTCATGTGGATAAAAACTTTTATTTAAATAAGACAAATCAAAGAAGACTATTTTTGATTTTCTATATTGCCAAAAAATTATTTTCTATAAATGTTGAAGGATTTTGTGAAGTGTTTTCAAGGCACATTAAAGGTTGTATTGAATTGTCGATTCTTGGTGAAAAGAAATTTTTCTTGGTATGATAAATATATAAAAACCAAATTACATTATTTTCTCACATGAAAAATATGAAATTGAAATCATTAAAATTTTTTACATCATAGAATTTGATAAAGTATCCCCACAAAATCATGTGGCCAAAAAACTAAGAAAGTATGAAGACAGAAAACATATTAATGAGATGTAGTTCAGAAGCATGAATAGAATTATTATATAATTGAAAAAATATAGGCCTTTTATAATATATATTATCACTATTTATGCAAGGTATCGATGTAAAAAAATAGACACATATTAAGGCTACAAATACGATATTGAGATTCGTCAAAAGTACTATCAATCGTTGGATTATGTATAAGAAGAATAGATAGCTAAATTTGAAATTATTCATAGATGTAGAAATGGAATGCACTATAGATGATAAAAAATATATATCATGCAGATAATTTTTTGTTTTAAAAAATTATATCTAATGGAATTCAAATAAATAACCACTAGTGACACTAAGATCAACTAATGTTTAATATGGGGATATGTCACAACACGCTATAAAAATTTTATGGATGAAGATACAATTGAAGGAATTTAATGTTGAAGCTTGATTCCCTCTTATTATAGGATGTGATAATCATATATCGGTCAAATTTATAAATAATTTTATACAACACTACCAGTATATTAAAATTTATATTAAGTACTATTTTTGAAGGATAAGGTTGAGGAGGGTAACTTGGGGGTTGAATTTGCATCCTCTAAGGAGTATGCTTTTTATATTCTTCAAAAAACACTTACAATAGAGCATTTTGATAATCTAAGAAAATAAATGGGAGTGAATACCCCTCCCCATCACTATGTAATGTTTTTTGGAGTTTTATCATCCATCCTCCCCTATTCAAATTCTTTAAGAGAGGTTTTTCCATTTGAGAAATATGTTTCCATTTCTTTTGAATTATTTTAGTATATATGATGAGTACTATATTATTTCAATTCATTGTCCTTGTTTTTTTGTATATATCTATGAATAGAATGATTTTGGGATGAGATGGGAAATTTAAAGGATAAAATGGTATTCTAATCTTAGAAATCTTGTTTTTTACACCAATTTATCACACATAGACTTAGGGTTTATTATATCTAGATTTTTTTTGAAAATTTTCTTTTGATTTAAAGTCATTTATTTTTTCCTTTTTCATTCATTTTCAAAATGGGAGTGAATTAAAACCATCATAAGATTATGTTTTATTTTTTTACAAACAATTTTATTTGGGATGATTAATGTGTTATTATAAATATAGTTATTACTAGTATTGATCTTTGAAGGAACATGACATTTTTCAGGTAGTTTTAATGATTTTGAGATGGACTAGATGTTATGGGCATGGTTATGAGTCCATTTAGAAACAATATGGAATTATTATACTATGGAATGATTATTTTCTATGTCCAAGAACCATATTTTCTTACATAGTGTTCACATTGAAACATATAGTTGAGGTGAAAGATAAAATTTAAATGGAAGTTAACTATAAATGAATTTATGTACAGTTTTACTACCATTATAGAGTTTATGTTAGTATAAATATTGGAAATGTAATGAACTATATGTAATTATAAGTAGAGTTCTTCTAACCAGTATTGGTTACATCTGGCCGAGGCAGAGTTCACCCATGATGAACCCAGAAAATGGAAAAGGGAATGGACCTTGTGTGTCTTAATGTAGTGTTAATCTAAATTGACGTATAGATAAGTATTTTTAAATGTATATTTGATATATCCAACATAGAGTTTTTGTTACAGATATAGATTTTATGTACATTGGATTATTGATAATTACCAATATATGGTACCCAAGTAGATTATTGTTTTAACCAAGAGTTTAAAGAGGGAACTATTTTCAAATGTTATTTTGAAGACCTGTGTAATGGTAGATTGAGTATAATATTTTTTATATCTGCAAAAGATAACTAAGATGATTCTAATGTCACCATTTTAATGTTAACAATATCTATATGTTTTTAATTATTATTCACGTAAGATTGTCCACATGGTATTTATCACTTTGAACCTAGTAAATACTTCTATAACTCTAATCATATTATATTACCTCATACATGTTTGGAGCCTCTATCTAGAAGATTTTTAATATGAATGGGGATGATATTTTATTCTAATTTCTCAAAAAAAATTATAGACTCTTTATATCAACCGTTATTTACAAAAATTAACAATAAATCACTTTTTGTAAAATACTTAATACATTACAAAAACAGACTCCCAAAGACATTGTTAGTTTAGTGCCTTTAGAAACATGGCACAAAAATCTACTAACTCACTGAATGATCTTCATTTTTTCCCATAAAGAACTCCCCCATATAAATTCTACTTAAAACCTTTCTTATAACCTAGGTAAATGAAATATAAGAACGAGGTGAGATAGAATTCATATTAAGGGTAAATAAAGAAAATAAATAAGCATAACATGAACATAAGTGTAAGAGAGAATCAGAATAACATTTTAATATCATACCCTGTATATCACATATCATAAACATGAATAATTTCATAAATATTTTAATTTAATTAGACATGAATCATAAGTAATTAAAAAAATCAATCCATGAAAGTATAACATAGGAATAAGGCACAGAATTATGGAAGACACATGAACATATAAAATGATTTATATTATAGTCAAGGAATTGCTGACAATGCTATATTATTTGTATGTGTTCACTCTCCATACAATCTTGGTAGTCATGGGTCACTACCAAGTTCATAATAGTAATATGAGTTTTCTCCCCATACCATCTTGTTAGTCATGGTTCACTCCCATGGAAATATTAGAAGTAAAGGTTCACTCCTCAGACCATCGTAGTCTATATCATGAGATATAAATATTTACCCAATTAATTGGAGTGAGATATAGGTCTCACCACTCTTATAATTAAATAATAAATACATGTGACACAATATAATGACCCATGAAATGAAATGAGTGTCATAAACATGTAATAATATAATAACTTCTAGAAAATAACTACTCTAAAAATCATTTTATACAAGCATAACTTGTGAAAATAAGTGGGTTTCATAAATATATAACCCTTATAAGAGAAATGAATTTTAGAAAAATATATCTAGTAAAATAGAATGAATTATAAAAATATCATGCCATAATGTGTAAAAAATTCAGAGAAGGAATATTAATAGAACCTTTGAAACAATCTCACCGTACACATTCAAACATCATGTATAATATATATAAATTTATTATAAATTTATCAAAGAACCATATTATTATATAAAATAACACATATTTATTTATTATATCTTTATATTAACCACTTTTTAACAAATCTATGATAAGTTTTCACTTCAGGTAATATCGAAATTCTTATTCATAAATGTTTTGACTTATTATTCTTAAATGACATACATAGATCATGATTTAAATACTTAGTAAATGTAAAACAATACATAAATATCATATATATTCAGTATAATGTTTTTTAATAATCAATAAAATATATAATAATTAAATGAATTACTCCAGTCCAAGAGAAGGTAGGATGTACATACACATGAACATTGTTTCCATTTTTTTGTTTTGAAAAAACTTATGTAAATGAAATATATATATATATATATATATATATATATACATATAATATGATTTAAGTTTATTTATTATGTTATATATGTCATATATGTTCACTAAAACAATCCCTACCACATTCCATGTAAATTTTTAATGGAACTCGTCACTTTTAGGAGGTCGTAGTCCACACGTCCAAAAATGATGTTATCGTATTTACACAAGCTAGAAAAAATAAATTTATATGTTATAAAACAATTACTTATATATAAATACATATTAAGTGTTATATATATCATATATCAACTATTTTTTACATTATAATTCCCAACCACCGAATGTGGTAAAGGAAAAAACAAATAATCATCATTTTGTGAGGTGATAGTTCATTGTACACAAAAACAGTATGTTTGTTACCCATTAGATGAATTTTGATGTATGTATAGGTAGAACCCATAGCATAAAAAACAAAATTATATTTATTATAATTTTTTTAATCATGTAATAAGGATATTTAAGGGGGTGTATAATTGAAATAATACTAACGAGATTTATGAAAGATGATGCATATTCTTTGGGAAACTCCTTTTGGTTTGCGCCAAAGGGACTTCTTTGATGGATTGCATCCAATGGGGAGGATTATGGGATGTGGGTGGGATGTTTTGGAGTTATTTGTTCAAACATTGGTTAATAAAATGTGTTTTTATTGGTTTGGTAAAGTGGGAGGAGAAGAGGTATTTATATTGGAGGAGTAGTGGAACTCTTGTAAATTTTGTAAAAAAGAATTCCACTCATGTTATTCCCATTGGAAGTGGCTATAATAATGAATAAAAATAAATCAAGGGTAGGATAGGGTCTAAATAATCCCATCAAATGGATGTTGAACAACATTCTATGTTTTTTGGCACTTAATATTTTGGTTTAGTCCTTAACTAAGCTAGTTTTCCCTTATTGGTTTTAATTAAATTTAATCACATTTTCTAAACATTTTTCAGAAAACTAAGGTAAACATAATAAAAATTTTAAATAATTTTTATTAAAAGTATTAAATCCATTTTTACAAATTCCAATAAGAAAATTAGAAGTAATTTATTTAAATTTAATCCCATAGACAAGATGGCAATACGGGGTTTTAATGTAAAAATGTTCAAAAGTTGACTATGTTTTTATAGTCAATTTCATAGGGAAATTGATTCCAATTTCATAAATTTTATTAATTTATAAAACATTTATTTAATTAAACATAGATTTTTTTTAAAATATAATTTATTGATAAGAATAAAATAGATGAAAAATGAGTTATGGATTACAATTCAGTATTTTTCACTATTCATCAAAAAATGAAACATTAGAATAAATACCAATAAATCTCCATAAATTAATTATTATGTTCATAATTAAAATATAATTTTTAATTTAAATTATTAAATTTAAAAAATCTCCAAAATTTATATTTAAAACAGGTTCTCTATTAACTAGTAGAAAAAGTCCGTTTATAAAAAATTGGGTTTTATGTATTATATTGTGTTTGTTCACATCTTATGCCTATAAAATCAATTTCATAAATATAAAAAATATTCCATTGAATATATGAACTATAAATTTAATTAATATCATTCACTAATAAGTATTATTTTCAAATATTAATATAAATCACTTTTTTACATAAAAATAGTTTTTTGTAAATTCATCCCTTTTATGTTCATTTGGTTTCTATATTCATTTCTAATTAATAGGTAACCAATGAATTCGACAATGTGTTTTCATAAGTTATTTAACCCTGTAATATTAAATTTAATGAAATATTTATAGCTTATTGAATTAAAAAAATAAAATTTTAACAATATATTATTGTTCGGTAACACTCTGTCTTACCTATTATGCAAGCCATCAAGGAAAGTTAGTCTTGTGTGTAATGTAATCTATATTTATTGTTATATATTGTGTAATATAAAATTATGTTGCGTTTAGTTAACAATTAAATTTGTGTTTCACATAATGCAATCCAAATGTATATAAAAAATATATTTTTAGTGATATGTGAAATGAAAATAATAAAATAGAATAAATTAATTCAAAAATATATTTTAAAAATTCTTGAGGTGTTACATTAAAATTTTTTAATCCCTAAAAATTCATATGGGTTATCAAAATTTTAAAACATTAATTTTTTTTCATCAAAACCCAAATTATAAAAATAAATACTAAAAAATCATTTAAATGGGAAATCTGTAACCATAATTGTTAACCAAAGTAACTCATAACTGGCTTCACACATTAGAGAACATAGGTGATAAAAAAACATGGAAATGAAAGATAAATATAACAATCATTTTCTTATAGATTGTTATAGAGAACATGGTTAGATTAAAGTAAACAATCACAAATCCATAAATCAATAATGATCTAAGGAGTTATGGGATTAATTAGAAATGAAGGTACTGGGATAACAATTTTTTGTTTCAATATCCTTTTTTCAAAGAGATTAATAATTTTAATAAATATATATTCTTATATATTTGTAGGAAAACCTAACCCTTTTTTTCCTTGATCAACTTCATATTCGTCTCTCATTCAAGGAAATGAAGGTGAATGTTTCATTCTCAAAGCATTAACATATCATGATATACATGATATGTTATCCCATCTTTATTAATCTAATATCAACACAATGTGGTTCAAACAGTTCATTCAATTTAGATTATTCCCAACATGGTGAGAAAATATATTAATATCACAAATTTCATCTGAAGTTTAATATAGATATTCCATAAATGGTTTTCCTAATAACCCTTATGAAAGATAAACATCCAAATTTTTAGAATTAAATTCATGAAATTTTCTTATCATTGATCCCCCATATATAATAATGTATCTATTGGATGTCAAATCCAAAACATGTGAATATCTTCAATGTATATTCTCTTAAAATATAGTAATAACCAGAATTACAGTACATCCTTTTGGAAAACATGCATGATTATTTATTCCAAAGTTTACAAGATATATTCCTTAAATCTCAGATGTTGAAAATTTCATCCATGATTACATACACCAATTTTTCAACAAATCATTCATTGGTTACAATTTCACTGATACAATCCATTTTACTTTATAAAAACATCATCTCTCTATAAATGCTAAACACAATTTTCTCTTTATCTTGAAATCATCAAAGGTTACCTTCCCTTAGTTGAAAAATCAACATTCCATTAAATAAATTTTATATATCTCCATCACCATTCAAAAGATACTTATGTAAAACATATATTAAAAATAATTATATATTTGATGATTCAAATAACATAATCATTAAATTCAAGAAAATAAATATATCATTCATCCAACTTTATTCTTAAACCATCACTCATGCTTAATCAAATTATTATTTAATAACTATTTCCTATAATATGAAATATGAATAAAATTTTATGGTTATTCAACCACAATATAATCATAATTGTTATGTTTAAATTAACAAAAATGAAATAATATCCCATACCTTTCATATCTCATTTGTGGTCTACTTATCTACAGTAGTATAACCAATAATCATGGACCTTCATGATTATATTCATGAGATTTTAAATTTATTTTAATCATTCTCATACATTCCAAATCTGAAACATTCAATTTTAACCCTATTCCTTCTATTTTCTACTATTGATTAAAATTTGAAATCATAGGGTGAGAAACAATTAACATAGCTTTAAAACACATAATCATGAAAAACATTACTCATATATTGTCTCAAAAAATGACACATACATATTTAATATATGACACCATAGGTTTGTCATATGTCATTTATATTCATATTATATTTAAATACTTCAGTATATTTCATGAATTAATTGTGAATTTCCAACTAATATCACCTAGGAGTGTCAAACCATGTGTGCAGTAAGACTCATTGTCGTGTACCAAGTTACTCTAAGTCAAGACCAAAAAACCATGTTAGAGTTGTTAAACCTTGGTACATCTGTGCTAGAACCACATTTATATGTAGTATATAGATAGGGAAGTATTTCTAAGAAATATCTCACACTATACTTTACCAAAATTCCAAGACATTTTCCTAAATGTTAACTCATCCTTATACATATCCTTGGAGATATCTATAGACATGTCTTTATTAATATACCTATTGGTCTCACTAATGATTTCCAATCCTACTTTCTAAATTTTTACTATACCTTCCCTCCGATACCTACTATAGATACCATCACTTCACAAATATTAACATTAAATCACCTTTTGATGATTACTTAATATATTAAAAAAATATATTCCCAAAGACCGTGTTAGTTTAGTATATTTGGAAACATGGAACAATATAATTCTAAATCTGTGAAATATCCTCCATTTTTTCCAAAAATATATCCACCTTAGTAATTATACTTAAAATCAATTCTTCATAACATGGGGAAATTAATCATTAGAAAGGAGTGCGCTTCAATGCATAGTAAGGGTAAATAAAGGAAATATATAAACATAACATGAAAATAATTACATGAAAACATGAGTATAGCATTCGAAGATCATACCTAGCATATCACAGACCAAAAACATGAATCACAGAATAAATATTGGAATTTAATAAGACATGGATCATAAAGAAATAATGAACATAATCTATGAAATTGTGACATAGGTATAAGATACAGAATTCTGGAAGACACAAAATCATATAAAATTATTTCCATAGTAGTCAAGGAAACATGACCAATGAAATATTAGTAGTATTGGTTCACACCCCATTCCATCTTAGTATTCATGGTTCACTATCATGGCTATTGATGTAGTATTAGTTTTCACTCCATACCATAATGGTAGTCAATGTCTACTCCCATGGACATATTAGTAGTTAAGTTTCACTCCTAATACCATCTTAGTCAATATCATGAGATAAAAATCATTACCCAATGAATTGGAGGGAGAAATAGGTCCCACCAATCTCATAATTAAATCATACATAAATGGTCCACAAGATCATAAACCATGAAATTAAATGGGTGTCACAAACATGAAATCAAATCTTAACCTGCGAAAATAGATAGGTTTCATAATCATTTATTAAATCACGACACATGAAATGATTAAGGTCTCACAAATATATAACCTGTAAAAAAGAAACAGATTTCATAAAAATATTACTCATTAAAGATAACATATTTTATAAACATCATTCCATAATGTGTAAACCATTTAGAGAAATAATATTAATGGAACCATTGTATGATTTCCTTAGAAATTCTTGATTAACACCAATGGATGTCATATTAGATGGTAAATAATTTGGAGAGATCTTTTAAAACATTCATGTGTAAATGTACATTTCCCATTGAAATATATTTTATAAATTAACCCATTTGGAAACCATTTTCTTAAAAAAAACTTGAAAATAAACAAATGAAGCTTTGAATTTTTTTTGAATGTTTTTATTTTCTAAAATATTGAGACTGATTGAAATTTTTTTGAAATCCAATTTCCTTTAAAACAAAAGAAATAATCATTAAAAAAAATTTAAAAACATTTTCCCTGAAAACATATAAAATAATCTTGAAAACAATTTTAACCATTTTCCTTGAAAACTTACAAAAGAATGTTCAAAACATGTTGATAACCATTTTCCTTAAAAAAAATAAAAAATAATTTGGAAAAAATTTTGAAAACCATTTTACATGAAAAATTATAAATGAATCTTGAAAATTTTTTGAAACACTTTTTAAACATAAAAAATTTTTGGAAACCATTTTAGAAAACATTTTTTTGAATGATCATAGATTTTCAACTGAAAGGAAATATATAACTACATTTTTATAAAAACAATTTCTTAATTATCTTTGGTACCAAATAATGGAAAATGGTAACATTAAAAGGATATAACATGCTTATCTATATTGTAATAATGTTCATTAGTTTTATTGATAAATGTACCCTAAATTTTATCATTGAAATTATAATCATAAACAATCTCGATAAATGTTGAGATTGTTTCAATAAACTCTTACCAATTTGTAACATTGAATCATACTCCCAAATTAAGAATATTAAATATTATAGACCAGATAATATCAGGAAAATAATTATATTAATTATATAACATGTAAATTAGAATAATATACACCTCACTAAAGAAAATCGGTGCATAACAAAATATTTGTCTCAAAGAAGGATAATTCCGATAAAATTTCATTATCGATTTGGTTACTTTTGAAAAATAAAACCAATGAAATAAATATAATAAAATTGATATGTAAAAAACCATAACTTGAGGTATAATAATCATAAAATACGTTCATGTGAATTATATACACCATATGAAATAAATTATGGGTTAATAAGGCATTCTACTCATAAAAATAAAAAGTGAGATGAACTTCCCTTACCTTATTTATTGATGCTCATCGTACTCATTCGAACATCCTATATATTAAATATAATTTTATTATACATATATAACATAATAGTATTATTATATATAATACCATATATATTTTTATAATTTAATTATATTATCTTCTTATTAACAATTTTATTTTTAGGTTTGACTTTGGATAATATCTGCTTTGATCTTCATACGTGTTTTGACTTATTATTCTTGATAAAATTATATAGATTGTTATTTACCTACTTCTAGAATGTAAAATATGCTACAAACACAATATATATTCATTATATATGTATTTTTAATAATCCATAATGTATATAATGATGAAATGGAATACAATGGTCGTGGAGAAGGTGGGTCGTAAATACGCATGAATGTTGATTCTGTTTTGTTGTCATATTGAAAGAAAGTAAATGAAATATATGATTATATGTATATAATATAATTAAATTAGAATTATTATTTTATATCTATAAAATATGTTAACTAAAATAATTCTTTAACTCATTATGCGTAATGTGTTAATCAATCACATCGCTTTGAGGAGGAGGGAATCCACACGTCCATAAACAATATAATCATATTTACACAGGGTGGAAAGTATAAAGGTACGCGTTATAAAATAATTAAAAATAATAAATAAATAATATATATCATATATGAATATATGAATATTTTTCATCATTATTCCAAACCATGAAAGGTGGAAAAGGAAAATTTGAACCATCATTATTTCGTGAAGCGGTTGCTCGTTGTACACATAAACAGTATGTTGGTTACCCATTAGATGGAAGTGTTTTTATGTTTTGGTAGAACAATTAGAATAAAAAAATATAATTATATTAAGTATATTTTTTTATTTTATTTTAACAAAATAATGATATTATAGGGGGAGTATAATTAAAATAATACTAAAGAGGTTGAGGAATGATGTAGCCTCTTCTTTGGGTAACTCCATTTGGTTTTCACCAAAGGGATTCCTTGGATGGATTTATGAAAAATTGTAGGCTTACCAAATAATGGTAAGGATTTTTATAATATACTTGAGATTATATTGGTAGATATAATGTTTCTCGAGTAGTGTGATGAAGTGGTGGGAGATGAGTTCCTTTTATATTAGAGGAGGAGTTGCACTCTAGTGATGTTCTGAAAAATGGAATTCTAGCCACCTTTTTCCCATTGAAATTGGAAAAAATAATTGAAAACATTGGATATAATGTATTATATGATATAAATATTTCCATAAAATTGTTTTTTGGAAAACTTTATAGGGTTTCTTGGACTTTGATTTTAAGCTTTAGTCCTTAATTAAGTTATTTTTCACTTAATCCTAGAAATTTATTTTAATCACATTCACTAATATTTTTGGTTAAAAAACTAAGTTGACTATACTAGAAATTATAAATTAGTATTACTAAAAATATTGAATCAATTTTTTCATAATACCAATCAAATAAGTTTCAGGAATTAATTTATATTTAATATGGTAGATGGGATGATAATTTAGGTTTTTAATGCAAACAATTTCGGAAGCTTAATATGTTTTTAAAGTCAATTTCAATGTGAAGTAGATTCAAAGTACCTAAATTGAATTAACTTAAAAAACAATATATCAGTAAACTATAAAACAAATTTAAAATATAATCTATCATTATAACTAAATTAGAATAAAAATAAGCTTTGAAATAAAATTCAGTATTTTTCATTTTGCATCAAAAAATGAAACATGGCTGAAAAAAATCACCCTAATTTTTTTTATATTTAAATTTGAAAAATAAATTTTATTTTGAGATTATAAATCTTCAAATGTTCCAAAATTTATATTTTAAATAGGTTCTCTATTATAATACATAAAAACTTCTTTTATAAAAAGATTGGGTTTTATGTGTGATATTGCGTCTGTTATCTTATTATACCTTTAAAATTAGTTGAATGAATATCAAAAATATTTTATTTAATATTTAAAAAATAAATTTAATTAATTCCATTCTATAATATTTATTAATTTAATAAATTAATATAAATCATTTTTACACATAAATATATTCTTTAATAAAATCATTCCTTTTATATTCATTTGGTTTCTATATTGATTTGAAATTAATAGGTAGCCAATAAATTAAAATATTTATTTTTAAAATTTATTTAATCCTATAAAAGTCAATTTAAAGGCTAGGTAACATCTTATGACATTAAATAATAATATTTTATTAATATATTATTGGTCAGTAAAACATGGTCTTCCATCATACGTAAGTTATCGAGGAAATTCAGTCTTGCATATAATGTAAGCTAACCTCAGTGTTCCATGTAAAGAAAGATAAAATTTATGTTTCTTGTAGTTCATGATAAACTTAGTGTTGCATATAATGAAATCAAAACATGTATAAAAAACTAATTTAAAAGCTCCACAAAATGAAATATATAAAAAATAATAAGTTAATTCAAAAACAATATTTCAAAAAATCTCAAGGTGTTACACTCTATACCTTCACTGGAATATAATGGAGTTTTAATGAAAATAATATCATGATGTTTATATATATATTGAGCTATTGAATGAGACTGATGTATCATAAATTCTAAGTAATAAGGTGATGTTTCACAAGATATAAAGTGAATAAAAAATGTATCAAATAAAGGTGATTTAGATTGTTTTTAGGGAATAAAATAACCAATAATCCAATATATAAAAAAACATAGAATAGTCAATTGAGATTCTTGTGGGAATATAAGGAAGAGTATATTCCTCAATAGAGACTAGGTGGAGGCTAAAATATTCCTTGAAAATCATTATTTGAGGAAATTCATTATCATCGATAAATGTTTGAAACTATTTGATATCATTGGTTTTACGAGTTCATATTTCTTCCATTACTTTAGTTTTTTTGATAATAATAAGAGTGTTGTGTGTATGGGATAACAACCGTGACACACCAGGGACATTTTCACCCATAAAAGAGATAAACCTCACTAACAATTGATTCATGACGGTAATTATTTTTCATAGATGAGTGTATTGGTCAAATAGTCTTCGAGAATCATGATAGTAAAATGTAATTAGAAACCATTTTCACAATGATTCACCAGATCTCAATGTGTAACACCCCTTATGTTTTTCAATAATATTATGTAAGTAAAAGTTTATTATCACCAATAATTACCCCCATATATGGGGAGGGTATTGAACATTTACTATTTATCACTACTGAGAGGATATGTGTTTGATCATTGGTACATTATGAACTAGGGTGAGGTGAATTACATGGATAACACTACCTCTATGGAGTAGTTAGTAGCTATGAAGGATTGATAGGAGATGATATTTGAGGTGTGTCAGATCCCATTCATTTGTGGTTTTGGAATCATTGTAATATCATGGAAATTTCCTGGGAATGTTAGAATAAAATGTGATCATATTACCCCTACATAGATTAATGAGTTTCTCTTTTTTAGGTTCAAAATAATTAAAGGTGGAATGAATGTAACACCGTATATTTTTTATAGTAAATCCTTTAAATTATTTTTTTATTATTCATAATGTGGGTGATGAATCTAGTTAGTTTATTCCAGAAATATACGATTTTTAATATATGTATATATAATTTAAAAGATATATTATTTTAGTTATATACATTTAAAAATTTAACATCACTTAAATAGTTTCCTATAAACAAATTCATAACCCTTCATTGTGTCTTCAATGAGGTCCCCAACCTTAGAGAGTTTTAATTTTATATTATGAGGACTTAAAACTTGTGATTGAGGATTAGTGGAATTTATTTAAAATTCTTGATTATCCAAATAAAATATATTATTATCTATTTTTTTAATTGTGATGTGGTGAATATGTGTCCTTATGGTGTTAATGATTCCCACTAGTACATTATATATATTAGTATATTAATGTGTGTGTGTGTGGGGGGGGGGGGGGGGGGGTTAAGCAAGATTTTATTGAGTAAAACATAAATTCCAATAAACAAACTAATAATGAAAAATCATTATATAATGATTAATGTATTTATATATTTTTTTTCACATATCCATCTCTCTATTTTTCCATTGGTGGGAGAAAATTTTTAGAGAAATACAATGGTCTATATATCTCTCTATATAACTTTATCTTATCCCCCCCCCTCTCCCCCACCCCCTTCCTCCCTGTACAATGAATAACAATTCATTGTGTTCATCACATTATTCATGGTGGTGGTTGTGATATACAATGGAAAATGATGAATCTTTTATATGGTAACATATATCCATTGAGGTTGGAAATTTTACTATTATATTTACCCCAGTATTCACTATTCAAATTCTTTTCATCAGAAAACAGAATCACCAACAATAAGATGAATAAAAAAGATCAAAATTACTAAATCCATATATTAAAAAAGAATAATATATGATGTTTTTATTCTACATATTTTGGGACACATGAATATAAAATAATTTTTTTATTCAAACATTATTCTTCTCATCATTGATCATGTGAGGTTTATTTACTACTTCAAATTGATTAGGGTTTAAAAATATTTTAATGAATTAATAATTTTAAATATTTCTCATCACATGTAGAATATATTTTATGCATGAATATTTTGCTTCTTTAATCACATAATATATAATATTAGATAAATAAATACGTTTGACATGGGATTAACATGGGGATAAATCCATTTTATTTACCAAGATTTTTATTTTTTTATTTTTCTATATAGTTTATTTTTTAATTGGGGTATGATCATTGTGGTGAATATTATTATTATTTATCATTAATAAATCCCTCAATCGAAAATTAGAAATTTTCAATGTAGAATATTCTTTAAAAGTAATTATACCTTTATCATCCAATATAATCCTTCCTCTTCGTCATTTCCCACGATGAAATTGAATTTGAAAACATTATTAGGTAGTCTAGTGTCCCATAAATAAGTAAAGATGTGATTATTTTGATCTTATTTTTGTAAATGGATTAGATCATGTTTTTTACAATAAATAGAGATTAGAGAAACATGAGTTCAGATGTATATAAGTACATAAGCATTGTGTTTTTTGTGTGGTTTGATAAAAATATGGACAAAAATAAACTGATCAGTGAATGATATCTGTAAATTTTCCATGTGTAGTTAGATTTAGTACTCAAGGGAGATGAAATCGTGCTACACTGAAAACATTACTAGTGGCATATGTGACAGTAAGATTCACAGAGTTCTACATGTGATTGATTTTAAATTTATTACTACACTCTGTGTAATATGCTAAGATACATAATATGTAGTCATGATTTATTGGACTATGGTTTCATAATTCTATAATTGGCACACATAATGTTACTTGGAATCACACATCCTGTATTATGGGACTGAGGGCCTCATTTTCTACTCTGTGAAAAGATCGGGTCAATGCATTGGACCCACACACCAAGTGACATGTCCAAAATGTAATGTATTTTAGAAGGAGTGTCTTTGCATGCATATGTTTTAAACAAAAAGTAGCTATATAGGTACCACATGTGATGTATCCCATTCATAAATTTTGTATATCTATAAATTCTCAACATATTAATCTATTACACACCTTTCATCCAAAGTATTCTATAATTGTTTTGCATTATGTACATGGTTTTTGTGTGGAGACATGATGTGTATGGGATATATAATGTACAAAAATAGTCTAACTTAGTGTTCTATATACTGTGTACCCTGAAAACACATGCCATGTATGTGGTGGATTATACTATCATTAATATCTTCCCATTTAGGTACATTTTTAGGACATAAGCGTAGCTGTTTGTGATTTTTTATCAACATAGAATATAGTGGTATGTGATTCTTCATCATATATGTATTATATTCAAGTAATTCATCTAGTCGGTGTTCCACAGCTGTATAGAGGAGATGATGAGTGTGATTGGGCCTTAGAGTAGCCATAATTTTGATAACCCTCATAATAATATTTTTAATCTAGGGAATGGTTCATCTATGTATTTATTTTTTTCAAAAACCCTCATATAGTAATGAGGCATGGTTCCTCTACTCATGGGGTAGGTGACCCTATCAATTGGTGAAAAAAATACAATCTAGGACATTATTCCTCTATAGTGGTCAAAATCCCTTTAAATTAACATACTCCCTTCATCGAGGCATGATCCCACCATTTTTATTTCTACTAAGGGATTATGTGTAAGTGAATAATGTGAGACAATTTAAGTGATTGTTTTTTTTCTATGATTTGTGTAAATTATATTCGTATCTAAAAATGGACTTCTATTGAGATATTTTATGATGATCACTAACCTTAAATAACTTGGTTACTTAATATATTTAATGTATATCTCAGAATATTATATTGAGATGACTATATATCATATTTTTCACTTGTGTTTTTTGGGAATCCTATTGGGTATATTTATATTCCCCTTTCTCAAGACTCATCCCTACACCTATTGTGATTATATCGATGTCACATTATTTAGTAGAGATATCAGAGGACATAGTTTTGGTGGGGTTAGTGCATTGGTGATATTGGTGATATTATTTTTTGATTTTGTTCGATTCAGTGTTAGTGTGGAGGGGAGTCTATTTGTAAAAGTTGTTTGAGTTTTGTTTATGTTATGTGTTGTTAGAATTTATTCCTTTCCAATTTTATAATATTTTTGTTTATGTTTTATTATTAATATATTCATTATTTCCTCATGAATTTTTTAATTTAGTTATTTAATTTGTATATTTAGGGATTGTAATGTTGAATATATTGACTTTTAGATTCTCCCTTGTTATTATTTTATAGATTTTTACCTCCCATATGCATGATATTCAATAATGGTTTTTTTCTCCAGCTCCATACCTATTAGAGGAGGGAATAGGGTGGAACAAATAGCCTATTACTTAACTAAGTGGTGTCCCAATGGGTTATTTCATGTAATATAATTTATGGATACTTTAAATCCCATTACTGTAAATATGAATTTTTTTTATTTTTAAATGAACCAACATAGATAAAATATAGTCTTTATCAAGACCACAAAATCATATTATTCATTATTCTTCATCACCTAAGTCTATAATAACTTTTTGGTATGAGATTTGGAATACTGTAAAGTATTTTTCACTCTTTAATAACTGATTTAATGAAAATACGTGGTAAAAATTTGGCATACCCATTAAAATATAAAATAAATGAAACTAAAACAAGTATCCCACATGGTACATTGAATATCTATATAATAATATAAAAAATTAAATTTATAGACACACCACATATGTAATATCCAAAAACAAATGTTTAGCTATCAGCGAGACCTAAAAAATAATCAGTAAAACATACAAAAAAAAACAAAAAAATTCAAAAATTAATTAAGAACTTCCAAGACATCACTTTGGAGTCTGGGACCAAAAGTTACAAAATTCTTCCTAAGATCATATGCTTTTATATGAAGGAATCATCCACACTGTTCCATTACCTTTACGAATATCATGAAAAGTGATCTAAATGTATCCTAGGAGGATACTTATAGGATGTCAATTCATCATACCAAGTAGGAAGTCACTACCTTGAATGGAATGGGTGAGATTAAAACACCATTTACATGGTAGTGAATCAGGGGTTAGTTAAAATATCAAATACCAACCTTCTTTCCCACACTCTTTAGTTTTAATAATATACCAATGGAAATGACTGCACATTGAAATAAATTCTAATAAATAATTTTTTTTAAAAATAAAAAATAAATTATTCACCAACCCTTTTTATCAAGTTTCTAATCCACACTGTGAAATGATTGTGAACCCCCTACATAAATTCCAATATTATTTTCCAAAATAAAAAGTAATATGAATGAGAGACTGAACTAAAATTTATATACATGATAGAATTATGAGTGACAGAAAGTCAATTATATTCAATTCATGTTACCTAGATTTCCTAAAAAACTTAAATTATATGTATTCTCTGTTCTTCTTCTCAATTAATAGAAATACATCCTCAGAATAGTCCCTATAATAATTTTACATTTCAATCATAGTTTTTCAAAACTCATATCAATCAATTTTATTCATTCAATGAAATTCAACTCCTTATTTTTAGTATTTTAATCTATCATGGAATGATTCCACGTATTTTAGTGTGACCATATGATCTATAAGATATAGAAATAAATCCCAAATAACTCAGAGTATCTTTGAAATCCATTTTAGTGAAACTCAGTTTCCAAAGGAATAATTCTATTATCACCAGTTCTGTGGGGATTTGTTCCAAATAATGGAGGCCATATATGATGGATTTATATAATAAATCCTTAATATATCAATAGAACACAATTAATATCCATGAATAATATCATTACAAACTATATAATAAACAATAATCCTTCTGAAGTTGAATACCTCGCCAAAATTATACATCTAGGAAACCGTGACGTGATTCCCTTCATGTGGCATGAGAATAGTCACTATGGTGTGATACTTCTCCTTCACAATTACTAGTTAAGAACTTAATTCCTATATATTTTTATCACAATGTAATTCATTCTTTGAAATTAATAAATAACACATTATTAAAATAATAATATATAATATAACCAGATAGTTTTTATACGATATTATCAATGTAAATCATTACCCATTATGTCATGAGTTTCTTTCTCTTAGGAAACAACTATTTCTTCTCAAAATCAATGATTCTCAAACTCATAGACTAGTATGTTGTCACTAAATACAATAAAACATTAATAAAAATTGTGAATGAATTTCCATAGAAACATAAAAATTCCACTTTGTCAAATTACATTGTGAGGGTTCTTTAATAATCAAGGTCTCTTAAATTTCTCCCTGTTTATTTGTTGGAAAAATTAAAATAAATTATCAAGATATTCTCTAAAATTTGATTACCAAATCCTCAATTATATCCTTATATGAGACACCAATCTTCATCACCCCCTTTCTGATTTCCTGGAGAACAGTAAAGAGATTGTCCCCATTTAATATGAACTATCCCTTTTTATTCACCATTTTTTAAAACCAAAATAACAAGGAAATATAAAAAATAAAATAAAATATATAATGATTTAGGGACATAATACACTCCCAAAAATCATTATTTGCAAGAATACATCCATCAAAATGGTTTTTACAAGGATATTTTGAACTTTTTTCATGGATGAAACCCACAACAATAAAATATCACTATACTCTACCTTCTCTTTAATGAAGTGAAATTTGATAATAATGTGCTTAAACCTTGACTATTTCAATATATTATTTGAAAAGTCATCATACCCAACTACCAATGTGTATGAAACAATAACCCTCTATCTATAAAGTAATGAGCCCAATTAAAAAATTTATCTTCTGAAATTAGATTCCATAACTTAGTCATCTTATATTAAGATAAGTGTGGAATGAAATTCCTTCATGGAGTGTCAGGATACACACCTTACTCCTATAAAAAGTGCACCATTATAAGTATACATATAAAAAAACATCTATTTCTAAATATGCATTGGTATAAACATAAATTTTAAATCAATAATATTTTATATACATAAATAAAATTAAAGAGTCCCTAAAATATAGTATAAGAACCATTTCACCATAGTAATACATGACTCCATAATATTGATTAGTAATATTTCACAATGTGTGATAACAAATATCATGTCCAGACACAATATCTTTAACAAAATTTGGCTACAAATTACCCTCTATAATTTTTTTTCCATACCCTTTTCTTAATCCTTAATTAACTACTTATTCATAATTTTTATAGGAGTATAAACTTCTCTCAATTTTACCATTTTAAAAAATTTATGTAACCAGTGACGATACCTTTCTAAAAGAAAAATAAGATCTAATACATTTAGGATATTGAAATAATGGAATGTTCCCAAGTCATTTAAATCTAAAATAATTTCATCATAATGATATAAATTTATTTCCAAGTATCCTCATTATTGTTTTAATAAATTATTTCATTGACATACACAACCAAAATATTTGAGTTTTTCCATCTCCCATGACATAGATATTTTAATCCACTATAGAATTCTTAAAGTGAATTATCTTTTGGTTAGTATCCAACTATGAGTACCATTCCTAGCATGCTTGGGGAATTTAATATAGAACCTTTTTCAATATACACACTTTAGAACCATAACTTTAGAGGATAAATCATTTGGGATTACCAATGAAAACCTCTTAATCATGTTCACCATTTTGTAATGTTAACTTTATGTTTTTTTATAAAACCTCTTAGTCGATTTCAAAAAATATCATGAGAAATATATAGATAGTTTTAGCCTTTTGACTGAAGGAAAATTCTTAATGGAAATAATACACTAAATTTGAGAGTATCCCTTACATACAAGAATTTCTTTTCATGTTTCTTTACTCATTGGTCTAATTTTTTAAAACCCCACTTAATTATAATAACATTATTGTTTTTGGAAGGTGAAACAAGTTCCCAAGTTTCTCAGTGTCAAATATATAATGAAATGTGTACCACAATAGAATTTTCCTATGAATGTACAAATAATGTGAAGTCTATTATATGTAAAACTTTCGAATGTATGTTTAATACAATAAAATGGATGAAGGAGAAACCATTACTCAATTGGATGGAGGACTCACTGAGATTGTTTATAATGTAGCTACTCTAGGAGAACCTTTCACTAAACCCAAACAAGCATTAAATGTTCTCAGAGTATTACCATCGATGTGGGGTGTAACCTCATCTTCTATTAGACACTATACAGATATACAATTCATCAAAATAAAGAATATAATTGGAACTATAATGATGGATAAAGGTGAAATAGAAGGTGAATCTAGATGATATATAATTATCATGAAAGAAAATTCTTCCTTGAAGGTTCATAATTCTAAGGATGAAAATAAGAACACATGAATTAAAATCCCTGAAGTATATGAATAATAAAACACATCAAAATGTTTTGGATTAAATGAAAAACCTGATCAGTTTTATCAAATGTTCTAAAAGATATATAATAAGAGAATAGTTTAAATAAGACCTTTAGACAAGTAATATATTCATGGAGAAATCTCAAATGAATTAAAATGTTAATTATGCAAGAATACAGGACAAATCAAGCTTGAAATTCCATTTCATAAAGATGATAAAATGTAAGAAATAAACCACTTCATGAATTTTTGGTATAAAAAGGAATCTAATTATTTTATGAAGCCCCCCTAGAGTGATTTTTATAAATATAGAGACTTCACTTCATCAGAATTAGAAGCTAAATATATTAATCTAAAGAATAATATATTCTTTATTGAGTATTCAAATGAGGCATGGTCTTACTTTTCTTCTCTGTATGAGCATGAATTAGAAATAAAAATTTCTCATGTGAATAATTAAAATAATAATGTACCCAGTTATAGAAGGAAATCAAACTATGTTATAGAAAAATGTTATAAAAGTTAAAAATATTACCAAAAAAAGTAACAAAATATGTATTTTTTATTATTATTGGACTAAAAATTATGGTTGTATTCCTAAACAATAACTTTGAATTTTTTTAATATAAGATTAAAAATCTACATCAAATAGTCATAAGAAGCTTGAAGACTGAATCCTTACAATGTTAAGTTGAAGAAGAGGATAATGAATTTTTTGAAAATCACAAACATCTTGTGTCTTTAAGTGTAAATGAAATTCTTTAAGTTGATCATTTAGTTGGTATGTTAGATAACTAGTATAAATCATTAAAGAAGGTGATAATTAGTTTCAACAATAAGGGAGAAATGCAAGACCACTTTGGAAATTTCCCACACTGAATCTAGAATGGATTTATATTGCTCCTTGATTATTTCTAGAATGAAATTTTAAAAAGGATCGATTCATGGGCTGATTATTTATTTCAGATTATAGTGGTTCATCTTCCTTAACCACCCATCATTGATCTCTATGTTTTATCCTTACAAGGGATTATGTAAATCATTTATCCCACTAATATTTTTCCAAGGGAAAATCCAAGGTTTTCTAAATAAGTCTTGTCTCCTATACCCAAACCTTATTATAAATTATCCTTTTTACCTTTAGATATATTTGATATTGTGAGACCTTAATAAGATAATATCAATATCCAATCCACTTGTTTAAAAGGGTGATCAAGCTAGACTTAGTGTATGATTACATATGTTGGGTGATGTTGTCAGAGAAAAGACTGATACTCCACTTCTTTCATCCTGTTTACCATATAAACAACCTTTTCCCTTTTATGAATCCACTTCCAAATAACCATTTCATTCTCTAGAGTTGGTACAACAACACATTCCCAGTTTATGTGAATGGTTTCCTAGTTGGAAAGGAATTTTATAAAAAAATTGACTCATGGTTGGATGAATGGGCTTTCTAAAACATTTTCATTATCTCATGCATATATTTCATGATAAAATGATTTTTTCACTTTTATATTAATGTGATGGGGAATATGTTTTCTATATTATTATATCATATTTTTATAATTTGTTCATAAATCATGTCCAATGATATCGTTTTCTATTTGTTGTATTTATTTTTAAGGAATTATCTATATCATAAAATATTTCTTCTTTATTCATAGTGTTTATTTTCAATACATTTTTAGGTTTATGATTCATTACTACTTATTGATTTCTTCTTACAATTATTTTCCAACAAAAATTCATTCTGAAATCTATTCAAATTCCATACAATTAACTATTTATAATAGTTTATGCAAAATATTGATTTAATTTTTTATTTCACATAATTTGTATATACCAAAAAGGGGGATACAAAAAGGATAATAATAAAATATTTATTTTTTTATGGGAAAAGAAAAGAAAAATACAAATAGATAATATTTTATTTTCAGGAAACAGAAAATTTGGGATACAAATATTTGAAATCAAAATTTACATTAAAGGGGGAGAATAAAAATTAAGAATACATAATTTAAAAAAATTTCTTAAGGGGAGAACAATTTAAAAATTAAAATTTCATTTTTTGAATTTTACTTCTATTCAATGGGTTTTATGATCATCGAGATGTGTGATATTTTTGGACTAACATATATTGTTAAAAAATATCTCACTTTTTTTGTGTGTTTTGATGATTCAAAAAATCCCTATTTTTATTCAAATAAGTTCATAAAAACTATTTCAGATTATTCTTTTCACAAAGCAATATATCTTATACTGACTCTATTTGTGATTCTATTACACTACGTAATGTATTCATTCTTCAACTATTTATTTTATCTTTCTATAATCAAATATTATCCAACATATACTAAGAATAAAATAACTACATGATTATAATTTTACATTACAATGAATATTATTAACTTATGAAGTGAATTATTGTGTTTCTATTTGTTCAATGCCATATACTTCACACAAAATCAATTAATGTGAAGTCATTATATTTCTAAAAGGATGTCACTAAAATATTATCATAAGAATGTTAGAAGATGTTTTGAAAGTTATGTATCACAACTCTCTAACATATTTATCTTATGTAAAAGATTTATCATACAAAATATCTGATATCAAATTATTTTACACTCTAAATAAGACAAAGATTTGTCTTATCTTACAAAGCATCTCATAATTTTATCATATGAGAACAGTATGACTAATTGGATATCTTATGAAAAATTTTATATTATATATAATTTCATGATTACATTTTTTAATCACATGATAAGTCATTTCATTCCATTAGATCATATAAAAAATAATTTTTCGTTTATGAAATGATCATTTTTTAAAAAGTTTTACTTTTATTATAATATGAAAAACATATTAAAAAGGTATGTAATAGTGATGTTATAGAATCCTATTCCATATTTAGAAATAATAGACTCGTTACATTAATAACATGTTATATCAACATTAAAATTTATTATCAACTTGAACATTTTCATTATCTTTCTTCTTAATTTGAAAATCAAATAGGATATATAAAGGAAATAGTTATCTACTACATGGGAAGAATGGTGAGAGGAAAGGATATAATGAAATTATATACAAATAATATAATAATCATACAAATAATTCCTGTACATATTCAAGATCATTTAATTTTTCAAGTGTTTCCTTTTAATATACATCAATTTCAATAGAAAATCATCTTTAGAAGTACCTTGATGACAATCATCTTCCCAGGACACATCTTCAACTACTTTCAGTCACAGCTTGAAACAATGTAATACAACAATTTCTCTAAGTTTTATTCATACAATTTCAATTACACTCATTATAATAGTTTTCATTATAACATTGCATATGTCTCGTAAAGGTATAGCTTGGCCTAAATCTATTTTACCTTTTTAATAAGTGAAATATCTTTGTACTTAGTTGGTATCCCTTAGTAAAACTGTTGTTATAGTGAAAATCACCAACTCATGGAGTAGAGTATTGGTGGGTTGGACTTGGGGATTTTTTCCCCTAATCCACTATAAGTATCTGAAAATTAATCTATTTATGTTAGATTTTTTTTATTTCTACTGTAGATTAATATTAAGGAACATATTTAAACTCATACATCGTAAAGATGATGGATTTATTCAATGATAATTTTTAAAACTCAATTCCCCCCACTGCTTTTGATTTTCAACCAACCCATTACCTTGGTAAAAATAGTTTATATTCCAAAACATTCACTCTGGGTAAAAACTCCACAAGGGAGACAAGAAAAAAAAGATAAAAACAATTACAATGTAAATACCTGGTCTCTTTATAAGAAGTGGTTCACAAATTCCACTTGCCACCACAAACCCCTAGGGTAACAATAATAATAAATCCTAGTAACTTTAATCAGTGATTTTCGTTTTCTTAAACCTGCTATAAGAAAATATAAAATTCCCCAAATGAAAAACTATGATGTGAGAAATATAGTTTAGTATGATCCAATCAAATATTATATAAAAATTCCATATCAAATAAATTAAATATAATCAGTTTAAGATAAAAACATTTCATGGTCGTAAATTTTACATTTTATAATAATGAATTATTCTGAAATCATTTATATGGAAATAATAAATTGTGTTTATTAAAAAATTCATAAATAATAATATTTATTAAATAGGAATGACATATCATTTCATGAAAAAGGAATGCATATATCCTTATCAATCATATATTCATGGTTAAGAGTCAAGGGAATCATTATATCATGGATCTAGGATCCTCACACATCTTAGTGAAATATGGTTACAAATTTTCACACATCCCTATATCTCATGATTAGGGGGAATAGAAATCCACCCAATGAGTGAACTACCTACCTAATTAATTTTAGATTCCATTTTCATCGTAATTTTGTTACTAGGCAGAGCTAATACATTCCTAGAGTTCTTTTATCTACCTACCCACCTAATAACTAATTCTCCAATGTGTTTATATTATGTCAATTAAGGTATAAATAATGTATTAAAAATATTTTCATCAATGATAATTCAAGAAGCCCCATATCTCTTTTCAAACATTCCATATAATTTCAAAAACCAACATTAAATGGTTTACATCAAAACTCATGATTTTAAAAATATTTCATTTCATTTCAAATATATAAAACATTTCATGCATTCATTTTTCAAAAATACTCATAAAAACAAATATTCAAATCAAATATTAGGGTTTCAAATCAGTTTTTCATAAATCATAATTTTATTTGAAAATACATAGTCATAGAGGTATAACACACACCATTCCATTTCAATAATATTATCAATAACATCGCAGTATTATTTATAAATCAAGTAGAAATACATTATAAACAACCCATTGTAATAAAGGAATTAATGGATATTAATTCCTTGTGAAACCATCAACCTCAATTCATAGTCTTGAAAAAACCCAAAAAGGGATCCCCCAATGGTGATTTGAAGGGATAATATCAATCAAGAAAGGATTCTAGAAACAAAATTCTCATATCATAGTTTATAATTAATCATTTATACAACAATGAATGTGAGGGGAAACATTCCCCACAATGATTCCAAAACATCATACAATGACCTACGAATATGAGGGTAACAAAACCCAAATATTTGACTGATAAATAAGAAATCCAATAATATCCTTCCATAAAATAAAGATCTAGTATAAAAAATCCCAAAAAAATATTTCAATCAATACAAAAAAGGTGGATCTAGGAAAAAAATAATGACAAGAAATGGGAAAATACATTTGAAAATGTAGATCAAACACCCAATGATCAATTGATATTAATAACGAGACATAAGGAATCCAAAAAATATCTATGAGGAGTATACTAATTTTGGGTCAAGATCCATTGAATGATAAATGAGAGAAAACAGATTTTATTTTAGTCTAAAAATAAAAAAATTTAATTAATTAAATCACCTTGAATGTTTTTTATATAACATTTTTAAAATAGTCAAATAATCTAGCAACCCTTTTGGGGATACTGGTAGAGGAATACTATTTTCCCACATTGTTTGATGAACTGTCCAACATGGAACTATCTCAAGCTTCATTGCGTTAGGGGAATTCAAAATGGTTTGTAAAAATCATGTTTATAATCATTAACCCACCTCAAGAACTCCAACAAAAGTTTCATGATTTCCTAGGAAAACAAACATGGTTTTCACAAACTATACAACAATAATAAATAGACCTAAAAACCTCCAAAAATAAAAAAAATCACTAAAAAAACCCAAATAATGAAACCAAATGTAAATTTTTAAAAAGAATTTAATGTATAAACCAAAAAATAGGTATCAGGATGTTACATAAAGGCCATTAGACTCAAAAATGTAATGGAAATAGAGAATTTGAAAAAATAAATTTCTTCAATTTCAAGGGATATAGTAATTATGTATCTCAATATCCCAATCGAAGGGATAATACGGTAAATATTCACCAAAAATCATTCTAAAAATTAAAAAAAACAATAAAAACTCTAATAATATATCCAATAGTGAGTTTCTAGGAAATATTTTTTTAATGTCTTATATCATGAATGTTTTCACCAACTATTAGATATTTAGTAAAAACACATAGTGGTGTGAATAATGTTAGGTAATTTTCAATGTTTTTGGGATGTTATTCTTTATAATGCTTGAAATTTTCCCACAATATAATTTTATGTGTAATTAGGAATGGGATGTATCCCTTTATAAAGGTATTATTAAAATTAAACATTTAGGAAAATTTCACACCACATCCTAAAAACCCCATGAAGATCTTTCATTATTGGGGTAATTATTAGTTTAATATAGAAATTCATCAGATATTATGAATCAAATTAGGATAAAAAAATTATTTAAGGGGGATAATGTTACACCCTATTATTTTAAAATATGCACTCTTTTAACTATGTCAATGTTTTCAAAATAAATATCCACATATAAAACCAAATTTAAATGACATTATGATCTATTTAAATAATTTATAAATATTTAGTAATTTCTATTAAAAAATCCATTTAATTAACATGAAAAAATATGTGTAAAACGTTTATTAAAAATTTATAGGAATAGAATAAAGTTTACTTATAATATAAATGAAATTATATTGATATATCTAAAATGACTAATACGAAATTTATAAGCATAAAATTTTATTTTAAAAAACTTTTTTTAGAATAATTTTGTTTTATCACACCAATATTATAATTAAATATAAATATTTTGTTAACAAATATCGGTTAATGATATATAATAAAAAATAGATTATCTTATAAAGATTCATTTTACCTATAATATTTTTTCATTATATATTATATGCCTATTTTAAATGTATGTTTCTAAACTTTAGAATTAAAATTTGAAAAAATGATCATTATTTTTCGATTCAACATAGTAACATTTTCTTATGATCAATTTTTGGTATTTTCTTGATAACCATAATTATTAGATCCATTAAGACTACGAGAATGTTAATAAGAACGAAAAACATGAAAAAATAACTGTGAATTACATATATATTATGGAATGTTGTACTTGGTATATCTAATAGTACCACACACACCTAGTGATAGGATACCTGGAATCAATTTTCAAGAAAAATCGATCCCCTAGGAGATGATAAAATAGGTTATCTATATGATTTATTGGATACCATTTCTTTACCATAATATGATTTAACTGATGGTAAACCATAGAAATATTTACAGTACTATCTTTCTTCATAGAGTAAATGATAGGAGGTCCCTGTAGAGAAGTATTTGGTCATATAAGACCCTTATCTTCCAAATCCTATACTATCTTCTTGAGTTCCAGAAGCTAGTTAGGTTCCATCCAGTAAGGAGGAATAGAAACCAGTGAAACTCCTAGCACTATCTCAGTAATAAAATAAACCTATCTTATAAGAGATGACATTGAAAAATTTTCATGGAAGTTGTTCCTAAAATGATCCACTACAGGAGAGAAATTTATATGGCTTGTTCCCTAATCACTCAAAAAAAAGAATATCTATATAAGATGTCAGTCTACCTAGCCCATGATGCTCTAGTCCAAGATGATTCTATTGGGATTCCCATTCACTCATATGAATATAAGTGTCACCCTTAGGTGATGTGAAGGACACCCATTGGTGATATGAATAATCTTGATCATGAAATTGTACTAACAAGTCCATCCAATGTATGATGTCAAAACCAATGATATCAAAGATAAAGTGGTTACATATTAAATGATAACCTATATTCTCAAGTGGAATATTATACATTAACTTATACATATAGATAAAATCCCAAAAATGTGTTTATAGTCTTCATTCCAAAGAACTACTCTATCACTAGGCCCAAAATTTTCATAATCACCCTAGATATAAAAAAGAGTGAAGTGAATATATAAAATAATGCTAAAACTAATGTACCAGAAACTAGAATAGTTACCAAAATCCTAAAATGATCAAATCTATACTCTTACAATGAAGGATACACTAAATGGATATAAACAGATCTATAGAACATATAATTAACCTGACTAACATTGACAACCCCTCTCTGTCGGTGTTTATATCAGAAGCTGGGTAACCTCATCCATGAACTCCACCTCTACCTAATCAGTTTGCAGTACTATGGATTCCATCCTATACAGGTTCTACTAATCTTTATCTTGATGTTGGTGATGGTGTGGATCCTCTCCTACTACACATATATGGGAAGGTCCTATGAAAAACCTAACGACGCCTCATCCTTTTATAGCCTCAAAATTAAATAGGGTCATTAGGACATATGGGATTCTTATTCCCCAAATCAATTCAATTGTGAAATACCACATAACCATCATCTGGTGTTCTCTTACTATCACTACCTCTACGTACATACTCGATGAAGCACTTCTATCTTCTCAAAGAACTGCCTCCCTATCTTACTACTAAACTTCACTAGCCCACAATATAATCATCCCTCAAGTTCAATTTACAAATGTGGGCCCATTTCACTATTTATGAATTTCTAATAAACTAAGAATCATTCACCCATGATCATATTGTGAATAAGATCCCATCATTAATCCATCTCACTATCATAAACATGACACCATAAAGGGTCATTGTAAACTACAGATGTTAGGTGAAATGATATAAAGGCACCATAATAGATATATCTCATTGTTCTAGACGCATAAACTCTCTAGCATAGTTTTCTATTATAATATAATATAATAAGTAATACTATAAGTATATAAGGTAATCCACCCAGACCATACCCTAATGAAAATATGCCTGATTACTGACATCCATCCAATTCATTGTAAAATGTAAAATCATAAAATTCATTAGCTAGACTCACATCTTTGCGGGCATCTCCATGTGCTCAAATATTATTAACATGGAATATATTCATGACTCAACAGCTTGGGGAAAAAAATTCTTTAGAATATTAGTGGGTGTTTCTTCTATAATTATTTCATCAAATCCTCCATGATATGGTAAGGTTTCATAACTCCTTACACATACTACATAAATGTGAGGAAACACTCTCAAAACCGAGCATCAAAACCCAGTATTGGAATAGAATGATGTGCATCAGGTGGAACCACTAAAGGTGATACTGGTGGATCATGTCCTGCAACCTCCATAGAGTAGTCTTTTCCAATCTCCATGATCATGAATAAAGGAAGTATTGGTGGAATAACTCTTTATTTTCTAAATACATACCTCATATATGGTTCAATATAAAATAGTATCATAGATAGAAAACAATTATATAGAATTCCTATATAAAAGTCATACATCTCTACCAACTCCTGAAGCCATGTCTAGGTGATAAAGAAGATCATACTGGTTACAAGAGATACTTCTTATATCCCACTACAAAGTTCAGGTCAGGGTTCCAGTATCTCACCACATAGTAATGTTTTTGGTATATGGAGTTTTAATTATAAGGTATATAAGAAAACACACATTAAATTACAATTGGAATCCCAATTTAACAGTATCAATTTTGCTTATGACTTTATATTCATTTAATTTATCACTCATTTATATGTATATATTTATCATAGTATATTTATATGTGTCACAATTCCCATGTTGTAAAAAATTAAACATTATAAGTTGTAATTGGAGCATCATGTAATTGTAACTAGACCTTTAAATTTTGTATCTCGATATAACATGTCATATAACATTATTAAATTATAGAAATCATGATTTCCTATTTAATTTTTCTCATACTCTTTATAAATTACAATTGGAATCTTTTTAATTCCAACCACTAACGTCACATTCAATTGGTTCAATGGCCTATGGCACAAACATGGAATAATTGGTTATTTAAGTTGTCACCATCAAGCTATATAGGAAAACACCATTTTTGTTGATGAAAAACCTTTAATTAATCCAATTAATATCTCTCTTTAGAAAACATTATCACATTTTAGAATATAACTATAATGGCATTATTAATACGGAGGTGTAAATGCATGGAATTAAATAAATATGTCATGGAATATTCATGAAATGCGAATCTTCATGTGCCTTTTTTATGCATGATCAATACATCCTTTACTTACGATAACAAGAGGAAAATCCATAATAAAAATAATAATAATAATAACACCACCACCAAAAATCATTTGTGTCACCCAATAATGAAATCAATATAACTATAATAGAAAAAACTATAACAACAATATCCCTTCTTTGGTAATATAGATTTCCCATATACATGGGTTAGTTACTCCCAAGAATAGCCTCATTTGAAAATTTAGACACATTCTTATTCTAATTTCTAATGCACCAAAATAATAATAAAAGAAAAATAATTATCTGATACCACCTGTAATATCCCAAACATAATTCACTCATAAGTAATCAAACACGAAAGTCCATATGGCCTCAAGAATGCGTCCTTGTATTCTAGAGGAGTTTGAATAGTAGTGAGGACCAATGTTGATATATTTAAGAGATCACACCCTCGCGATCAGTGTATAGAACAATGTTATACAATAACATTAATATTATAAAACGGTATAATAAATGAATGTAAAATTCATAATTCAACTAGATATAATAAAAATGATGAAGGAAGTTCAATATCATATACATAATGATGTCTTTTTTATATTTTATAAAAAATGAAAATACTTAGAATCAAAGTAGTAAGAATATACTACAAGAAAAAAATGAAAAAAACCCAAATTTTATCTCTACTAGAATCAAAATAATATGTTCAATTCACTTCTTCAATCCTTTATCCTAGTATAATGACTAGGAATCCAAATTTGGATTATTTTTTGTCACTACATACATCCATATTATTTGATCGAGTATAAACTGGGGGACCGAATATGGAATGATATATAATCGGTAGGACAACATCAAAGTCTTCTAGTTTAATCTAGCTACTGTATATAAAATGAGTAGTGTTTATATATAATAGTTTAAAGTAGACATATGAACATTAAATGAGTCAACTCTGGTTTAAAATGGATACCAGGTTGACACTACCAACATCGACATAAGTTGAGATATCTATGTACATGTGACTATATATATATATATCTTTGTGTCTGTATTCATATATTATATATGTAGGTATTTATATGAACTATATGTGTAGTGAAACACAAATCCATATATATTGATACTACTAATAACCAGGACCTGAGAAAAAACATAAGTGTCCGTGGTAGTCGTAATTGTATAATTTAGTTATAAATGATTCCATGCTTGTGTATCAAGAATAAAAAGGGTATCCATGACCATATATCACAACTTTATGGGATTAAATCCCTAATAACCACAAATATAAGGGACTTCATGCTCGAGTATCATAAGTTTAAGGGATTTTATAACCAATTATCACAAGTATATGTGATTCCATGCATGTGTATCACATTTATATGGGTTTCCATGCCCATGAATCATAATAACATGACACATCATGCCTGGGGATCACATTTAATTACATTTTACCGATATGTATTTAATATATGTCAAGGTATGGTTTCCATCCATTTATGTTTTATTCAGTTAAGTAATAATCTACAATATACATAAAAGTCATATAATGTCATCATACCACTATATTTTATTTAATTAAATATAGTTATTTCTTTTAAGAGTAATTATAAGACCTATTAAAAGGTGGTTTGGTCATATAAATATTTGATAAGTCTATGGGAATATCATAACCATGCCTCAAGAGGTGGAACTAGTTTGAGGGGATAACTTCCATTGATGACAAGGCTGTATAAAACCATTCATAACATGGATAAAAATTCCATTTTGGATAAATAATATTTTTTTCATAAATGTAGGGAATTTTTAGAATACATCCAGATGTTACATGTAATAAAAAAATTCTTTATGGAGTTTTTTTGGACCCTTTACCTTTTCATGGTGGTACTCTCTTTGTCTAATGTTGTTCTGCATTCCATACTAGAATAGAATAAAAGGATTAAATATAAAAATTCCAAATAATAGGGTTTATTAGCTCCCCTAGAAATAAAATTCTTGAGGAAAATATAAATGAGGGAAATAATAAATAGGAAGGAAGATTAAATTGATATACATCCAAAGAAGAAAATTAATAGAGCATTGAAGTCTAGATGGAGAACCAAATTGTATGGTTGGGTGAATGAGGAGGAGGAGGTAGAGCCATTGGATTTCATTATATGAAATATGAATAAAAAATGTTGAATATGTGTTAAAGAAGGATGGTAAAAAATATATATTATATACAATTTTATGATATGTAGGGTTATGATGCACGATTTTTTAAATCACACAACTAAATAATATTGAACAAGTAGTTAAGTGGCACTACCCATTCAACCAAGAACATTGTTTTCCAAAAATTATGTACTCTTTTTCATATCCCCTATCTTGTTTCAATGAAACTCTGTCATGGATATGTGGCCTTATATACATAGTTTACATACCTATGCACCTCCTCTTACTAGGACACATGGTTGAGAATCAAAGTTACTCTTAACCATTCACCAATAATGTTCCTCAGATAGATTCTCCAAACACTAAAGCTTCAATCTCTGAACAAGCATCAAACGATCCTGAATCCTTCCTCAAACCTTTTTGTAGTTTCTTTAGTTTAAAAAAGGTATTTATACTAATCTTTAAAGTAATAATACCTCATTAAAAATTAGATATCTGGAAATTTCATTATTGAATAATTTTTTTGAATGAAATAATTCAATAATATAATAATATGTGGCAATATAATTCATATTTGAGTCACTTTAAACACTTTTCTTATGTTATTTTCATGACTAAAAAACATAGTTAGTTTTTCAGGTTTATACCACTTATATTGTTATTATAGTGATTATTAAAAATTTGAAATTATGGATATTTTTATGTAATAGGTATTTTCTTACCTTGATTATATATATTTAAAGAATGGATAAATTAAAGGATGTTGTATTGCAGTTTTTGGATATTATTCATCGAGAATTTTAATTGTTGGGGAATATGATAGATTTCTCTCTTGTTATATTATGTTTTTCAGTGAATATTATTTTGATCATCATTGTTTTTTGACATTGTAAAACGATATAAAATAGAAAATCCCTATGAAAATATATTATTAGAAAATGAAATCTATATGTTGGATAAAAAAAATTATTTAGTTGTTTCTTATTTGAATGGGTTTTGATGGCACATGTTTTAGATTTAATGGGATGTTTGATTTAATTTTTTTCCATGTTTTCTTTAAGGAAATTGATGGAATTTAAAAATGTTGTTTATATATAACCATAAACATTTTAAAATAATATTTCCACTGAAATGAAAAATAATTTTTAAATAAATGGGTTTAAAATAAAATTTCATATAAAAAGAGTGCATTTTATAGATTTTAGGTTGAGTGATTTTCATTTATAATTAAAAAATGTTATGAATTTTTTCTTTGATATATTTTTTTATTTGAATATATTTTTTTAGAAATATAAAATGATATAATTTTGATAAATGGTGTATTTTAGTTGATTTTGCATAAGTAATTATTTTTTAAGGCATTATTTTATTGAGTTATCTATAGTTGTGATTTTGATATAATTATAATTTTAATTCTTATATGGTAACATTGTGATAAATTTCATTTTATACTGGAATAAATGTGAATCTATAATTGATAAGTCATTATGTTTAGATGGGATGTGTATTAGGACCCCTGTAAATCATATGTTCAGGGTAACTTGGGGGGGGGGGGCTTCCTTTTGGTATTGGTATAAAATTTGGAAATAATTATTTCCAAAAAAATTATAGAGATGAGTTACTAGATCTATGAGACATAAATTAGAGGATATACATCATTTTTTACAATGGAATGTGGTCAAATTTGAATTGTATCAGAAAAAATATGTTATCCAAAATATGTGTGGTTGAGTTCAAATTTAACCTTCTGACGACTTTTCTCATAAGAAATGGGGATAAGAAATTTTATATAGACTTGAATTATCCACCTTCGTCATGATAATGAGAGAACATATTATGGGACTTATTTAGTTTTGTGAGATATATCCTTAATGTTGTTACAAATAATAGTTAGTGTAACAGTAGGTATTATTTGTTACAACCTATGAATTTTTAGCTTATCATTCTAGGAGAAATTTGAATTTTGTGCTCTATGGTAGATAAAATACGGATATTTAGGAACATGATTATAATTATGAGGGTTTGGATGCCTCTAATATGGATTTAATTTTGTATTTGTATGTTTCAGGTGGATGTTTTGCTTCAAGTATGGGTACCTAGTTCAATTATAGTAAAAATACAGTAATGTTGTATTTGGAACTCGCTAGATGGGGAAGTGTCTCTATAGGGATTAGATCCCCACCATCTAGCTGATAGGAGTGTGATAAGTGGCCATTTTAGAATCGAGTACCTGGTATAGTCTATCTAGGTCCTTGATAGGGTTGGGTTTCTAATTTTTAATTAACGGTATAATTTTTTTCCTCTCTAATAAATTTTTATAAACCTAACTCGTGTAACATAATTCTGGTGGCTATTTTATTATATTAGTATTGAATACAAGTGAGTATACTACTCGTGATCTAGTATTTTTCTAGTCATAGAAGACTAGATACATGCATGTCCTAAAAATAAATTTAAAAATAAAAAAATATATAAAAAAAACATAGTAAATCTCTATTATTTCTCTAAAACATCCTCAGACTCGTCATAATAGTTATCTTATTTTCCAAGAGAATAGACAAACAAAATAAAGGGGTGATCCAAGCTCCTTAGTAAGGGATATAAATCTATGGAAGATAACATAAAATAAACAAGGTATACATAATATGAAAGGAATAAATAATAAAATAATACTCTCTAACTAATTACCATAGAATACTATACCCATAAGATATATAATATATGGTATATATAACTTTATAGAAAATAACATATAAATTCCCAATAATGAAATACATAATTTTGGACATTCTAATCATATCACCAGTGCCTCGGTTAATACATCATACCCATTTTTTCAAGACCATATATCAAGATATCATACATAATAAGATAGGGAAACTCCAAATAACACAAAATAGGTTATCTTATGAGACCCATCAATGCATCTAGGGGATACATTTTTATAGGAACCATCTATCACATGAAATATTTTGGTTAACAATGCATATCATAATGTCCCAAACTGACTAATTACATTTACATGTCTTGGTAATCAATACTTATTTGTATTGAAATAATGGGTATATGAAGTTTTAATTTTGTCATATTTAATATAATTACATTAAAATCTAGTTGAGTATACTTCAATATAGTTGTATTTATATATATTTCCATTTCAGAAGAATGTATCCTTGATGATGGTATAGTCGAGTGGGATATTATTATCATATATGGGTATTAATATAAATTAGTTCATGGAAGCAATGTATTTTATAACAATGTGATGATTGAAAAATACTATATTGGAAAAATAAATTTAATGATTTGGAAATATTACAATGGCTTATAAAGGTGGTATGATAAGTGTAACAACCTACACAGATTTTTTTTGTGGAGTAAAAAATGGAACATGTACTAGAGGGAATGGAACTAAAACCAATTTGTATTTTTGGTTTTGGATCCAGAATTATAATTTGAGAACACTTCATAAAATTTTAAGTGGATATTTTTAAGGTGTTAGCTCGGATTATGGATGATTGTGATGATTTAAATAGATTCAAGAGATGAAAATTCTTTTGGGGTGTCTACACCAATAAGTAAAGAAATTCGTTTAGTGTTATTAGTTACCTAGTGTGGTGTCTAGGGGAGGTGCCCCTATAATAGGTCAATCAAATGGTCAGATATACGAATTGGGTGCCTAGTGAAGTATTTGGTGGGTAGTACTATATACTTTATTATTTTATGCACAAAAGAACCCATTTTTAAGTTATAGTTTGACCATTTGTTGGATTTAATATTATAATCAATTTGAAATTTTTTTCCAATTGATTTATTGTGGGAATTATGATCCACTTATCCAATAATTCCCCTTACCACTTCTCCACTGATCATAGTGTCTTACATAGGGTTCATTCAAGTGAGTGGAAATTTTCTAGTCTATTTTTTATTTCTTTATAACTTTATTTCATTCAATAATTTATGTGGTATTGGTTTGTGGTTTTGATTTCAATTTCCCCAGATCATTGTGTAATATGACCCTAATGATGAGACTTTGGATTTTCTTGGATAGCGGGAGTCCAAAGAGAATTAATTCTCTAGGATTAAAGTGGTTCTAATGAATTTATCTACTTCCCTAATAAAATTTTGTATTCTATTATATAGGAATAAAATTGATTAATTATTTGGGAAATTGTTAGGGGGTTTGATTGGGAGTGGTCTTAGAGGAGTTCCAGTAGTGATTTATACCACATTTCATGAGGTTTGGACCAATAAAATCACTTGATGAATTGTTTTTAGATTTTTTACATGGGATTATTTATAAAAAATATTTATTAAATTTAAAAATTAAATATATGTATTGAATTATGAATTAGAGTGGTTGTATATGGAGTTTCAGAAGTATATTGTTGGATGTTTCTTGCTCATGTTTGGTCGATGATGGTGAATGGGCTTTGCGAAGGTATTTACTACTTTTCATAGGGTAGGTGTTCATTGAACATCTCTCCATAGTTTATTCTTTTTTTTGACATGTGATATAAGATCCACAACTCATGTTTGTTAAAACCTGAACTAAAATAAATTTTTTACCCTTAACATATATTAATTGTATGATGTTTATCATTAACTTTCTCAAGTAATCCCTAAACTAGATACTTGTGCTAGCTATATGAAGTCCTAGAAGTTGTTCCTGATCCCCACATGCAGGAGACACGAGCCTAGGAATAAACAAGAATGAAATGGAAACAATTTTTTACATTTATCATATATATAAAATTATAAGTATTATAAAGAAAATAAAAATGTGGAATAATATTAGATATCTATTTATTAAATAATCAATTAGAATATAAAAAAATATACAAGCTTCATGGACAATACAACTTCAAAGAAGAAAACATATATAAGAAACCAATAAAACCACCATGTGAAAGTGAGTATATTTAATACAGACCACCACAATAACACAATCCTTGATATATAGGGATATCCACTAAATACATAGTGAACCTATCTCTTTAAAAATTAATATCACAACACATTTTGCAGAATACTCAACACATTACAACAGAAGACCCAAAAAAACCATGTTAGTTTAGTGCCTTTAGAAACATGGAATAGAAATCATATAACTCAATGAAAGATCTTAATTTTTTCCTAAAATGACCTCCCCCATTAATAATTCTACTTATAAACCCATCTTCATAAGCTGGGGAAAGGAAACATAAGAAAGGGGTGAGATCAGATGCTCAGTAATGGAAATATGTAAGCATAACCTTAACATGGCCATACGATAACATTAGAATAACATTCTAAGATCATAACCTACATATAATATATCATGAAATTTTTTCATAAAATATTTATTTTCAGTTAATTAGACATTAATCATATGAAAATAAATAACATAATCAATGAAATAATAACATAGGAAAAGGACATGGAATTGTGAAGACACGTATGCATATATAATTATTTCCATATTATTGAAGGCATAATTGTGAAGGCCATCTTAGTAGTATGGGTTCAATCCCCATACCATATTGGTAGCCAACGTTCACTCCCATGGCCATATTACTAGTATGAGTATACTTCCCATCCCATATTGACAGTCATATTTAGTTCCCATAACCATCTTATTAGTCAAGGTTCACCCCCAATACCATCTTAGTCTATCTCACGAGATATAAATATTGAAAAATAAAATTTAGGGTGGGAGATATGTGTCCCACCCATCTCTAATTGAAATCAGACAGACCTATTCCACAAGATCAAAACTCATGTGATGAAATGGGCATTATATGAATTTAATCATATCTTATCCTATGAAAAAAGGACAGGTTTCCTAAATATATCATTAAAGTATACCCCATGAAAATAATCATGTTTATTTACATATAACCCATGAATGAGAAATGGATTTCATAAACATATAAGACATAAAGGATAATCAATTTTGTAAACATCATTCCATAATGTGTAAACCAGTCAGAGAAAGAATGTATATGGAACCTTTGGATAATTTCCCTAGAAACTAATGAGTAACACCAATATATGTCAGCTCATATGGGAAATAATTTTGAGAGATCTTTTTCAAGTAGTTCAAGAATAAATTATCCATTATCCTTTGAGAAATCATTCTTAAGACTTAAATCTATTTTTTAACCATTTTATTTAGAATAATTCTGAAAACCTATAATTAAATATTTGAAATACTTTTGAAAAAAAATTATTTTAAAATATATAAGGAAATCTTGAAAAAACATTTAAAACCCTTTTTAATGAATACTTATGAAAGAATCGTGAAAAAATTTTGTAACCAATTTTCCATTACAACTTATACAATAATCATGAAAACAATTTTGAAACTATTTCCCATGAAAACATATAATATAATCTTGAAAACATTTTTGAAATCTATTTCCCTTGAAAAAATTTAAAAGATGATTGAAAAAATTTTGAAATTCATTTTCCATTAAAAAAATATTAAATATGATTGCTTTTTTTTGAAACACAGTTTAAAAATAAAACATTTTTTTAAAACTTCTGAGAAATAATTTTTTTAAAGAAAACATATTTATGAACAAAAGAAAATATATTTCCAAGGGTTTGTGAAAAAAATCCAAATTATCATAAGTACTAAATAGTGGAATATGGTCTCATCAAATGGTTATAAAATTCATTTTTAGAGGGTAAGAAAAGTAATGAGATTTATTGGGATATTGATCATAGGATTTCATCAATGAAGTCATAATCATAAATAATCTTGATAAATTATGAGATTATGTCAATAAAATTGTACCACATGGTAAATTTGAATCATAATCCCCGTGTAAGAAAATGAGATTATATGGATCCTAAAATATCCTAAAAATAAGGGTATTAATGATATAAAAATTCAATTTGATGAATAAGTACCTCATTAAAGAACTTAGGTTCGTAAAAAACAAGCGTCTCAAATAAAGTAAACTGGGTAAAAGTACTTTTCCAATTTGGTAACTGTTGAACCCTGAATCCCATGACGAAATATCATAAAATTGATATTTAAATACCCATAAATTTAATTATAATAGTCTTAAAATACATTAATTTTCGGTATATAAACCACAAAAAATAAATCAATGGGGAATAAGATATGTATCTCAAGGGAAAAAAGTTTGAATAAATTCCCTTACCTTGTGTCTTGACTCTCATCATACTCATTCAAACATACTGTACAGTTAATATAATTTTATTATAAATCTATCACAAAAAAATATTATTATATCTAATACCATATATGGTTTCATTATGTATTCATATTACCCTCTTGTTAATAAATTTTTGTTAATATTTCACTTTGGGTAATATCTGCTTCGTTCTTCATACACGATTTGAGTTATTATTCTTGAATGAATTAGTTTGATCATGATTTTTTTACATATATAATGTAAAAAATTATTTAAATATCAATTATATTCATTATATATGTATTTTTAATAATCTATATCATTTATAATTATGAAATGGGATACACTGTTTGTGGAAATTGTAGGCCATATGTACCCATGAAGGCTATTTCTATTTTGTTATAGTATTGAAATAAATTCAGAAAATGACATATATGAATATATTTGTATTATATAATTATATTTTTATTATTAGTTAATATATATATATATATATATTATTTTCACTGAAACCATCCTTAATAAATTTCATGAAATGTGTGAACTAATCACATCGCCTTGAGGAGGCGGCAGTCCACACATCCACAAACGATGTTATCATATTTACACAAGATGAAAAGAATAAAGTAATGTGATAAAAAATAACTAGATAAACAAAAATAAATAAATAATATAATATATATCACATATAAATAGTGTTTCTATCATAATTACCAACCATGAGTAGTGTTAAAGAAAAAAATGAATGATCATCGTTTCGTGACACGAAAGTTCGTTGTAAACATAAACAGTATGTTCATTACCCTTTAGATGGAATGTGTATATGTTTATGTAAAACAATTAGGATAACAAAATATATGAATATTGATTATACTATTTTTTTATAATCATGGAATAATTATTGTAAAAGGGGTAGAGAATGAAAATAAAACTAAAGATCTTGAGAAATGATGTTATCTATTCTTTGTGTAACTTATTGGTTTTCCCCAAAGGGATTCCTTGTATGAATTTATACAAAATGTTATGATTCTAAAATGATGATAGTAAAATTTAGGAGATATTTAGTAACATCTTGAGCGAGTTAAAGTGTCTTGAGAGGTGTGAGGAAGTGGGAGAAGATGGGGCCTTTTATAGTGGAGGAAAAGTGGCACTCTTGTAAATTCTAGAATTTGGAATTCCTCCTACATTTTTTCAATTGATAGTGGCACCAATAATGTACCACATTATATAAAAGAGAATATAGGTTATAAATATGTCTATAAAATGGATTTTTTCCATGTTTCTAGGTTTTTTTTCCCTTAAGATTGTGGTTTTGTCCTTAGTTAAGATAATTTGTCCTTTAATAATTATAATTAATTTTAATCACATTTAGTAATATTTTTTGGGAAAAAAATAAGGTTTCCATATTTGAAAGTTTTAATGATGATTATTAAAAATAAAAAATCCATTTTTCAAAATTCAAAAACAGAAGTGCAGAAATTAATTTAATCTTAATCCTGCAGATGTGATGACAATGTTGTGTTTTAAAGTAAAACATTAAAATTATAGATATTTTATTAAAGTCAATTTCATGGGAAATTAAATTAAAAAGACCTAAATTGGGTTTAATGATAAAAATGGTCTAATTAAAATTTAAAAACAATTTAATATATTATTTATCCTTATAATTAAAATACATAAAAAAGAACTTTTGAATTAAAATTCAGTATTTGTCACTATTAATCACAAAATGAAACATAATAGAAAAAGGCCAAAATTTTAACCTAACATAATTTTTATGTTTTTATTTTAAAGATGATCTATGTTATTCAATATTAAAATTTTAATTTCAATAATTTATATTTAAATTATGCTGACCATTAAATAGTCGTAAAATTGCGTTTATAAAAATATAGATTTTATATGTCATATTGGGTATGTTCACATATTATTTAAATAAAATCAAATGGATGAATATCAGAAATAATTTATTGAATATATAACATATGAATTTAATTAAATAAATTTACTAAATGAAATTAATTTAACTTATTAAGATAAATCAATTTTTTCACATAAAATTAGCCTTTTATGAAATCATTCTTGTTATATTCATTTGGTTTCTATATTCATTACTAATTAATATATAACCAATGAATTCAAATATAAATTTTCAGAAATCATTTAGACTTATAATATTCAATTTTACATATATTTTATGTATTATTATATTAAATAATAATATTTTAAGAATATATTATTGTTCAATAACACATTGTCTTCCATGTTATGCAACCTATCGAGGCTTGTCCGTATTTCATGTAATGTATCAAAACCTCAGAGATCTATGTAGAGACAAAAAAATATTTACGTTGCATTTATAGAAATATTATCTTTGTATTTTCTATAATTCAATCCAAACGTAAATAGAAAAAATTATCATTTATTAATTAAATGAAAAATAATAAAATAATAAAATAATTCAAAACAATATTTCACATAATCTCTAGGTGGTACAATTCACCTCCTTAAAATTCATTTCTCCCTAAAAATGTTTTTGGGTTATAAAAGTTATTATACTTTATAGTTCCTTTCATAGAAACCCACATTGTAAAAATTTATACTAAAAAATTCATTAAAACGGGAAATATGGATTCATAATTGTTACCCAATGTAACTCATAACTGTTTTTCTATATAAGAGAACATATGTGGGATGTGTAAACATGTACACGAAGGAGAAATCTAACCATAATTTACTATTGTAGAGTGATAGATAAAATTGTTAGCATAAAGTTAACAATGAAAAATCCATAAATCAATGATGATATATAGGGCCATTGGTTTCATCAGAAATGAATGTACAAGGAAAACATTTTTTTTTTCAATATCCTTCTTCCTAAAGTTTAAAAAATTAATGAAAAGATATACATACATGATTTAGGACAACATTTCCCATTGTTCTGCCTTTATCAACATCCACTTCATCTCTCATTCCAAAAAATAAAGGTGAATTTTTAATTCTTGATTAATTGACACATCATGATATCCATGATAAGTCATCCCATCTATGTTCATCTACCATCAAATCAAAGTGGTTAGAACAGGTCATCAAATATACATGAATCCTTATGTGGTGAGATAATAATTTAATCTCACAAACATCATCTGAATATTAACATACACTTTCAATAAATGTTTTTCCTAATAAACCTTCCAGAAAATGAAAATACAAAACATTATAAAGAAACTCATGAAATTATCTTAACATTGAACCCCCTTATATCACAAAGTATCTCATTATTTTCACATTCCAATCATGTTAATATGCTCATCATATATTCTCTTAAAACATGGTAATAACCTAAATTACAATAAATCCTTTTGGAAACCATTCATTCCTCTTTATTCCATAGATTATGATATATGTTCCTTAAATACAGTTGTAAACATCATATATGATGACATAGACCAATTTTTCAAAAAAGAATATTAATTGGTTCATTGTTAGTCGATACTATCCAATTTAATTTGTCAAAAAAAATCAACTCTTTATCTAAGCTTAACACAATTTTCTCTATATCTCAAACATAGTATGGGTTACCTTCCCTTAGTAAAAATATAACCTTTACATTAAATTATTTCTCTAGGTGTTCATCACCATTCAACATATCCATAAGGAAAACTTATACTAAAAAATTCTTTCATTTCATGATTCATATAACATAATATTTGAACACAAAAACATAAAACATTCATTCATCTAAAAATATTTTTACATAATCAGTCATTATTAATCAACATAGTCCTTAATACCTCTTTCCAAGAATATAAAATAGTATTATGTATTAATTTTCTTCATCATCAATCTAATAATTCTTCTTACCTTTAATGAAAACAAAATGAGAAGAAGATATTATACCTCATACATGTCGTTTGCAGTCTCTTTATCTTTATTAGGATAAAAAATACTTGGGGACCTCCCAAATTATCTGCATGAAATTTCCAATTTATTTTCATCATACCCATAAATTACAATTTTGAAAAATTCAATTCTAATCATGTTATATATAGTTTCATCGATTGATTAAAATAATAAATCATAGGGTGGGAAACAGTCACATAAGAGTAAAAAAAACATAATCAAGAAAAACATTACTCGGAGTATGTTTAGAAAAATTACACATACTTCATTAATATATTAATCCTTAGTATTATAAAAAGTTATTTATATTAATCTTACATTTAAATATTTCTTTATGGTTCATGAAGATATTCTGAATATCCAAAGAATATCCCCCTAGATTATCCAACTAGGTCCACATTATGGCATGTTTCCATATACAACACTACATTGAGTTAGGCTAGGAACACCAATATAGATTTGTTACTCCTAGGTATATCTGTATAATAACCATTTCCATTTCCAGTATCCAGATAAAGACATATTTCTAGGAAACCACTAACTCTATCTTATACCAAAATTCAGGTACATTTTCCTAAATGTTATATTATCAATATACATATCCATATAGACATCCCAAAAAATATCATTAGTAAAATATCTAGGGTTCTACCTAATGTTCTATCATCCTACATTGTAAATTATGACTAATCATTTTCTCTGATAACAATTATAGTGAGCCTCACTTTACAAACATTAATATTAAATCACTTTTTATTGAATACGTAATAGATTAAAAAGCTTATGCCCAAAGGCCATGTTAGTTTAGTGAAATTGGAATCATGGAAAAACAATATTCTAACTCAATTAAATATCTTCAATGATTTCTTAAAATGATCTCTCCCCTTAGAAATTATACTAAAAAACTATTCTTCATTACCTAGGGAAAATAAATATCAGAAATGGGTGAGCTCTAATTCTTAATAAGTGTAAATAAAGGAAATAAGTAAGGATGGAATGAACATAAGGGTAAAAGAACATGATAATAACATTAAAAGATCATACCCTGAATATCATAGAACATAAAACATGAATCATGGCATAAAGATTTGCAGTTCAAAATACATGAATAATAAAAAAATATAGAAGATAAGTCGGAAAAGCATAACTTATGAATAATACAAGGAATTGCATAAGAAACTTAATCATATAGAATAATTTCCATAGTAGACAAGGAATTACTATCAAGGCCATCATATTAGTATGGGTTCACTCCTCACAACATCTTGGCAGTCATGGTTCACTCTCATTGTCATCTTAGTAGTATGATTTCACTCCCCATATCGTTTATGTAGTCATGGCTCACTCCCATAACCATCTTAGTAGTTAAGGATCACTCCCAATATCATCTAATTATATATCATATGATATAAATTTTTACCCAAAGTATGGTAGGAAGATATAGGTCTCACCCATCTCATGATGAAATCATACATACATGTGCCAAAATATCATAACCCATAAAATGTTAAGGGTTTTATAAACATTTAATAATATATTAATCTATGAAACAATAGAGGTTTAATAATCATTTCATAAAAGAATAACCCACAAAAATAAGTGGGATTCATAAAAATATAACCCATGAAAGTGAAATAGATTTCATAAATATATAAACCATGAAATAAAGAAGGTTTTGTAAACATCATGCCATAATATGTAATTTATTCAAAGAAATAACATGAATGGAACCTTTGGATCATTTATTTATAAGTTCATTAGTAATACTAATGAATTTCACATTTAATGGGAAAAAATTCAGATAAAAATTTTAAAAACATTTCATGAGTAAATTATCCTTTCTCCATTGAAAAATTCTTCTTAAAACATAAAACCTTTTTGAAATTGTCTTCTAAAAAATAATCATGAAATCAGATAAAGAAAGCATTGAAAAGAATTTGAAAATCTTTTCCATTGAAAATTTATATATAAATCTTAAAAACATTTAGAAACCCATTCTCATTGAAAAAATATCAATGAATCTTGATAAAAATTTGAAAACCATTTTCCTTGAAAGCATATCAATGAATTTTGAAAATATTTTAAAAACCATTTTCCTGGAAAATTTTTAAATATAGATTGAAAATATTTTGAAAACCATTTTTCATGAAAACATATAAAAGTAGCTAAAAACAATTTTAAACAATTTTTAAACATAAAACAATTCTGGTAACCTTTTTTGAAAACATTATTTTCAAAGAAAATATATTTTTGACTGAATAGAATGGTATAACAAAAATTTCATAAAAATGTTTTCCTCGTTATCTTGAGAAACAAAGAGTGGAAAATGGTAACATTAAATGGATATCAAATTAAAATCTAGAGGGTATGAAAATTCATCATATTTCCTGAGATATGGATCATAATATTTCATCAATGAAAGCATAATTGTAGACAATCATTATAAATAATGAGAATGTTTCAATAAAATCTTACCAATTGATAACATTGAATCACACTCCACATATATGAAAATGAAATTAAATAGTGTCTAAAATATTTTTAAAATAAGGATATTCTTTATATAAACACTCAATTGGAAACATATACATCACATTAATGAATATAGGTTCAAAATAAAACATTTACCTTAAAGAAGGAAAATTGATCTAGAATTAAATTTTTGATTCAGTAACTTTTGACCCATAAAACAAATGAAATAAAGATCCAGAAATGGATAATTAAATAATCAGAAATTTATGTTTATGAATTTTTAATACATTAATGTTAATTATATACACCATACAAAATATATGAGTGTTTAATAAGTCATGTATCTCATGGAAATAAAAAGTGAGATGAATTCCCTTAAATTCGATCTTGACTATTTTCAAACTCATTAAAAACACATGTATAATAAATATTAGTTTATTATACATATATAAAAGTATAATATTCTTATATCTAGTACCATATATGTTTATTAGGTCTTTATATTACATTCTTATTAATAATTCTATGTTAAGGTTTCACTTTAGGTAATATCCAGTTTGTTCTTCATACATGTTTTTACTTATTATTATTACTAACTAACTAACATAGATCAATATTTAATAACTTATAATAAGTAAAAAAATTTAGAAATATAATATATTTTCAGTAGAAATTTCTTTTTAATAATCTAAAAAATATTCATTAACGAAATGGAATACACCATTCATAGAGAAGGTTGGTCGTACGCCCGCATGAACATTGTTTCCATTTTGTTGTCGTATTGAAAGAAAGTAAGTAAATGAAATATATGTAAATTTGTATATAATATACTTAATTTAGAATTATTATTATATATATATAATATATTATAACTAAAACCATCCTTAAAATATTCTACGCAATGTTTGAATGAATCAGATTTCTTTAAGAAGGTGGTAGTGCATACGTCCACAAACGATGTTGTCATATTTACATAATATGTAAAGTATAAAGGTATGTGTTATAAAACAATTAAATAATCATAAATATATAAAAAAATATAACATATATCCCATTTAAACAACATATAAATAATAAGTACCAACCATGAAAGATGGTAAATTAAAAACAAATAGTCAATATTTTGTGATGTGGTAGTTCTCTGTACACAAAAATAGTATGTCGGTTAGCCAATATATGGAAGTTTGTTTAATTGTTGTTAGAAAACATATCATAAAAAATATCATTATATTGATTATATTTTTTTTGTATAATCATGTAATAAGAAGAGTTTTGGGGTGGATAATGGAAATAAAACTAATGATCTTGAGGAAAGATGTTACTTCTTCTTTGGGTAACTCCATTTGGTTGGCACCAAATCGATTTCATGGATGGATTTGTTCCCAAGGGTAGGCTTTTATGATGAGGTGGGTTAAATTCAGGATCAATTTATATATATATTTTTTTATGAAAAAATCCTGATAATTGATAGGAAGTGGTATGAGACAAGACCTTTTTATATTAGAGGACAGTATAGGAGGAGCGGCACTCTTGTAAATATTGTAAATGGGAATTCAATCAACATTTTTTCAAATTAAAGTCACTCAAATAATGGAAAAATTATATAAAATGGAGGATAGTTTCAATATATATCCAGTTAATGAATTTTGGAAAATTTCCTCGATTGTTTTCACTCTTATGTTAAAGGTTTATTCCTTAGTTAATCTAATCTTTTCTTTTAATCTTTGTAATTAATTTTAATCACATTAATTGATTTAAAAAAACCAAAGTAGATCATATTATAAATTATATATTATTATAATTAAAAATATTTAATCCATTTTACAAAATTCCAATCAAAAATTTGGAATACATTAATTTAAATTTAATCCTATAGGCAGGATGCCATTGTACATTTTTTATGTGAAAACATTCAAAAGTTTGTTCTGTTTTAATAAAAAATTTCAAAATGAAATAGATTAAAAAGAAATATATTATATAAAATGATAAAAAATAGATTCAATTAGAAATTAAAACCAATTTAAAATTTTTTAACCATATAAATTTTTTATATTAAAAAATCAGTTTTGAATTTGAATTCTATTTATTCAATATTCATAAAAAAAACTTCACTGAAAAATAAAAAACATTCATCATAATTTTTTTCCATTAAAATATGAATATTATTTTTAAATATTAATTTTAAATAATTTGAAGATTTTATATTTAAAATATGTTCTTCACTAAGAGGTGGAAAAATAATTTTAAAAAAATAGGCTTTTTTGTGTCATATTCTGTCTATTTTCATACTGTGCCTATAAAATCAATTGGATGAATATCAAAAATATTATATTGAATATATAAACTTAAGAAATATAATTCACTAATTGTAATTAATTTAAATTATTAATATAAATCACTTTTTTCACATAAAAATATCCTTTTATAGAATAAATACTTTTATATTAATTTGGTTTCAATATTCATTTAAAATTAATAGGTAACAAATTAATTAAACTATATTATTTAAAACATTATTTAACCTTAAAATCATAAATTTATTGGCTAGTTTATATCTTATTATATTAAATAATAATATTTTAAATATTTATTGTTGTTCTACAATACTTGGTCTTGCATGTTACAGAATCCATTGAGGAATGTCAGTCTTGCTTGTATTTTAATCTATCCTTGGTGTTATGTGTATATAAAGATAACATTTATGTTTTGTTTAGTAAACTATTAACATGGTTTTGTGTATAATTCAACCCAATGTTATTTAAAAAACAGTTTTTAGTGTTGTGTGAAATGGAAAATGTAAAAAATAATAAATAAATTAGAAAAAAATATTTAAAAAAATATCTAGGTGTTACAATAGTTATGAAATATAATAAAACTAGAACATGTATATTAAGAAGATAAAAAAATAAGTAGGTCACCACCCAATTTTTTAATGAATAACACATTAAAATATAAATTTATATCACGTAATTTTTGAAGTATTTATAGAGGGATATGTTTTTTATATTTTCTTTCCTAAAAAACCATTTAATGGTTTTCCACGAAAGAACCCAATTTTACAATTCCATGACCTTTTCCTAATTACCCCAAATTTTATATACTTATCCAAAAATTAATCACCAATTTTATTTTAAATTGTTTTATGAAAAATTATGAATGAATGTTATATATCATTTTACAAAATTCCATTCATCCTTACATTGAAAAATAAACATATATCATCATCAAGAAATATAAGGTGTTATAGGTAAATAATTGAGAACAATGATAACATGTTCACCAATGAGGAAATTGTTTTTCAAAAAAAACTACACATTAATCAACCCCTATAAAAACACCTCACACAATCCTTCCTAGTCTAAACAAGGGGAAGCATCCCATAGATTGACTTAATTACCACCTAGGGACACTAGATATAACATAATTCGAAACTACATCGCTTGTGTACCTAGACTAGACACCTATCCATTCTAGTTTTCCCATGACAATTAAATGGACTTGATAAATTCAATATAATATCATTTCATATCACCATGTTAGAAAAAAAACCATTTATCACTCTCTCACCTCCAAAAACACACATTGGAACATCCCCTTTATCCAAGTACTATAATAAAAGGCAAATTACATATAAAGGGACACATTATTACAATCATTTGAACATTTATAATTTCTTTCACATGTAAATTGGAAATACCAATTTGTTTTAATTTTCTAAATAAATAATTAAAAGTGACAACCATTCCAATGAGATCCTTCTTTAAAAACAAAAAAATCACTTTGAAAAATCAAATTAAAAAACATCATTACATTTATTCAATAAATACATTTTTCTAAATAATATCAAATAAAATTAAAAAAACCAATATTTTGAAAAAAAACATTTTCCTTCCATTTTGGAGGTGAATAACAATAAATATATCAAGATAAAGTATTCGGGAAAAAATATGAATTTTAATTTCCAATCAAAATGATTATTTCCAACAAATAAATTTTAGAGAACAATAAATTCTAAAACCCATGTTTTTAAATTTAAAATAAAACTCATTAACACAACATTATTTTACATATATACCTAAATATAAGTGGTTACATTGAAGTATATGGAATTCCCACATTTATAGTGTATGAAATCGTGTATTCAATTGTAATGGGAAATGATTGGATTACCTACCTCAAATCACATAACTTTTTATAATCAAAAAATACATCCTTGAATGGAAGCCAAAGAATACATAGGTTAGACTAATATAAATCAATGATATACCCATTGTTTTGGAAAAAAATCATAGCAATTGGTCACCCCTATATATATGGAGAAAAATTCACATGAAGGACATATACCCACAATTCATGAAAAAATTTGGGTATATGTCTTCCATATACCCATGTTTTTTGTAAACTATTGGAATAGGTCTAGTGGGGGGGGGATTTCACGGGACATAAATATACATATATTTATCTAAAAAACTATTGTTATAGGCCACTCATATACCCATAGTTTTTTGTAAAATGTGGCAATGTGATTAATGGAAAAACAAAAATTTTTGGAAGGTCATGGGAAACCTATACCCATGGTTTTCTCAAACCATAGTTATAGTAATTTTTTATATGAACCTATACAAATTCTTTGGGTAAACCATTGGTATAGGTAAGCTATACCCAAGGTTTCAATAAACTGTGGCTATAGTTTGGCCCATTATTTTTTCATAATAAAATAAATAATAATAATAAAATTAATTTAAATAAATTTATATATATATAAATACACACACACACACATATATATATATATATATATATTTATATATGAATCTAGGAAAAAAACATGTGTTAGGATAATGGTAATTTAATTGGAGTATAGACAGAAGGTCCTGAGATTAATTCACAACAAAGGATTTTTTAAATAAGGGACCAATACCAATGGTTTGACCAAATTGTGGGTATAAGTTCACCCATTTTTTCATGATAATAAAAATAAAAAAATATACATTATAAATATTTTTTGTATATATATATATATATGAATATAATAGCAAAAATTGTGTGATCAGATAGTGGTAATGTCTTTGAAGTATTAGTGGACGTTGTTTTGATTAATTCCCATCATATGATTTTTTTAATAATGGACATACACCCACATTTTTACAAAACCTTTGGTATTGGACTTTACATTTAAATTTACTACATAGAAGGTTTATAAAGTGTGGGTATTGGTGGAATATGCCCACAGTTTGGTTAAACCATGGGTATGGGTCTTTCCCATCATCTTAAGCACCCGCAGTTCATAGAACCATTGGTATAGACTATACCCATGTTTTTCAATGATTTACCCACAGATTTGAATAGTGGGTATATGTAAAGATTAAGTTATTGAATCAATATAATCCCAAGGATAAAAAACCGCAATTGAATTCAAGATAAAATGAAACCATAGTTCAATGAAGGTCAATGAAAAACATGTTCCATGGAAATACTCGAAGTCTCAAAAAATGATAAAGATGGTTCCTCTAATAAAGACAAATATACTAGGAAGACCATTAGTTCATTTTTTTAAAAAAAAGTCATGTTTACAATATCCCTCATCTAATACTCCTTCCATGAAATGGAGGGGGATTTAGAAGAATAAGGAATAATAATAGATAACTAATCCACTACTTTGAATTTTATGATCCAAAATTGTTAGATCTGATAGAGACACTATCCAGAAAGGAGAGAATATAAAATATCATATTGGGTTAGATTTAGGTTAAAGATCAAATGCTATGGAAGTAATAATGTGGTCATGTAGAGGGATTTTTTATATTTAAATCAACGTGAAAATAAAAAATAATTATCAAGGCATATATTGGATAGATTATTTGGGAAATTATGCCCTTAGTTCTAGAAACTTTGAGGATATGTAATGTTTGGTCACGTGGTATGACTGGATTTTCACCAAATATGTGAAATAAATTTTTTTCAAGATGCAGGGTTCATATTGAAGGCCACATGGTTTTTCCTAACTATACAACAACTTTGTACCATCCATTGGGACCTGAAAACATACTACATTGTTTTTTTGATATGGAACATGGTTTCCCCGTACCATGTACCAACCATGTGCCACCTGAAACTATAAACAGTTATAGTAATAGTCTCCTTGAAGTATACAGAAAAATATATATTTGAATATAAATAAAATAAAAGGGTAATAAAATGTCAAGATGTAAAAATTATCTCAACCATAAGACTTTAATCTCTTATAAAGTCTCATGATCAACAGTCATTGATGAGGAAATAGAAATTCAAACCATTTGAGAAAAAAAGAAACCAATGCTACACTACTGAACCCAAACATCATAGAAACATCAAATTTTAAACCCTAGTATATGGTAACCAACGATATTATAAAATTGAGCTATAACAAAGATGCGATAATCATACAAGAACTATAAATTATTTATCCATTAAACTAGAATTCTAATAAAAATCAATGAACTGGTTCATGAAAGAATGAAAATTTCTCTAAGGAAAATTTTTAATGTCAACACTCTTGATAAAAGTGAAAATAGATCCTCAACTACTCAATTGGTGATGGAAATAAACATAAATATACCAAAGTGACCACACTAACACCACTAGAAATATGACTTAATCCATATACTAGAATAAGGGTCATATAAAGGTTTATTACCAAAATTAAAATAACCAGAACCAATCGTGAAAGTGGGATATGGTGAACAATTGTAAATGCCTAATATAGAATTATACCTCTATAAGATGTACATAATTGAGCCTTATTTCAAGTGAGAGAAAACCATGGTAATGCTTTCAAAACAACAAATCCTATTGAATGAAAAAATATATTAAATTAGAAATAGGATTGGACCTCGTTTACCTCAACACATACACACGATTATATATATATATATATATTCTAAAAAAATAAATTTTGAAAAAAAGGCCTTAAATTAACAATGTTAAAAGAAATACATAAATCACTTAGACATGACATTTACAAATAAAATCATTATCCCACTAGGGATAAGTTATGGAAAACATAAGAAAAAATGCACACATGAATCACAAAAAATACTATTGAATCCTAAAAACTATATGTCTTTAGTGATCCTATTGTGATTAGATAAACACACATGGAATAAATAAGATACATCCTTTAGATATAAAAATATTTTGATGGTGGTATCTCAACCATATTATGACTTACCTCAAATTAAAACTCTTCGAACTAAACTCATCATAAGATCAGAATTCTCGATATGAGAATGATCATATGAAAAGCTATATAAATTAAATCATTACATAAAAAAGATATAATATTTTAACATACCTATAAATTTTAAGAAATCAAAATATATATTATCTAATGAAAAAAGAATATTTCCCATTATCACACGGTTAAAAATATGAAACAAACTACATCAAATAAATCTAAAACGATATTAACTCCAGTATCGGGACATAAAATATGAAATAATGAATCTTTAAAAGGGGTAATATTCATTTTAACTTTCTCCTGAAATTATTATTTTCATAAAATTTGTAAAGGAACCAAATGCCAATAATAATGACAGACCTTAAGAGTTCTTTATCATGCATGTTTCTTATATCCCATATTTCCACATTAATATATAAATGAGTTTTTACTTATAAAGAAATAAATTTATATGAAACAAGATGGTGTTTCAATAAAACCACTCTTGGGGATTAACATGGTATACTTAATGTTTCCCCTACTATAGTTTACTCCACCATAACTAGGGTTAGGAGAAATATCTAACCCCATCAGTTCCCATTTCAACTCAACTTCAACCTAGATAGCTTAATTCGCCACCATGCTATAGAAGTTGAATATGATAGAAAACATAGTTTTCAATATATATGGTTAAATACCATCCCTAAAACACAATTCTATTATATAATAATATATGAATATATGAGGAAGATAAAAAAACAACTCAATAAAATATCATGCAAACACAAAACATATTTTATCTCATTGTTACAAACCATGAAATTTAATAAATTTACATACCTGCAATGCATTAGGAAATAATTCATAAATGAACTTCTCCTTGATAGCTTCCCAAATGTGGACATTATGTGCCCCATTCTATATGACTGATTTCCCTCACTTCCTACCTAGACCCTCTAGCTTGAAGGACACAAACCTAACCGTGAGATATTATAGAATTTCATGATGGATGAATATCTCTTAATCCTTTTACATCCATATCATCCCTTACATTGAACTTTATTACCCAAAAAAGTGAGGAGGGTTTAGTTTATGAAACTCTCAAACGAAATATTTATGTTGGGTAATGAAAGGAAAAACACCAAGTTATGAGACTGGAGAGTATGAAACAACCATTACATGGAGATCTTTATTAACCAATCATTCTAGTAAATCTAAATAGGGGTCTGATTTAAAATTAAGGATAAAAACACATAAAAATTAACCCTAAAACTAAAACCCATAAGAGAAAACATAAATTAAAAAATTAATCCAACATACCACTCAACAAAATTTGAAAACCAACACTAATCTTATTCTAACCCATCAAAAATCATTATTTATTTAAATAAGATATTGAAATTCACCTCTTTGAACTATAAAGGATTTATCAAAACTCATTTCAAAAAGTTCCACCATTCATTAAACTAATATTTGTTCTTACTTCAAAACTCTTAATAGGAAAATTATTAAAACTATAACTTTGAACCATAAAGGATTTAACATCAGATGAAATGTATAAAATTATTAAAACTACAACTTTATCATGAAACATAAAAATAGATTTATGAAAAACATCATCATTTTAAATAAAAATATCTTTATGAATTCAATTTTTTTTAAAATAAACATTCTAATCTATAATATCAGCACCACTGATCAAAAGAAAAAAAACCTTTTACATCATTCTTTATGTTTCCCAAATTAAAATTTCCATTAACAGTTTATCCTTAAATAGAACACATGCTCTTAAGATACCAAAATTCAACAATAAATACCTAACAATCAGAAAAAACATTAGTCTTTTTTAGGAAATCAATTTAATAAATTTAAAACAACATTTATTATTAAGAAAAGTACCATTGTACCCCCATTAAACATTATGAGTAGATAACATAACAAAATTTTAAAAACCTTGTAAAATATTATAACATATAAACAAACCAATGGTTTTTTATATTTTAAACTTGAACAAATGAAAATATAACCTAATTTCTATAAGAAACACCCAATATTATTACGAAAAAATGATAGGAAAAATGTTGAAATAATTAGGTATACCATTTCACAAATTTTCATTAATTCATAATTTAGAAAATATACTTATATTGTCATCATGGAATCCATGGTGGCAATGAGAAATAATATAAAAAATAGATTTCAAAGCCATTAACAAGTTAAAATCTGCTCAAAAAAATTGATCCCTTTATTAAAATTCAATCATACCCTTCTTGACCTAACTAAAGGAAAATTTCTAATTGGTTTACCTAAGTCTCCATAGGGCTACTGGATAGAGAATAATTACAAACTAGTCTACATGTGCACTTATACTTGAGAACTATTTAAAAAGGGCTTCCCATGACATTTTAATGGAGGTGTAAATTTAAAAATAATATCATACCATATCTTCATTTCATGAAAAAATAAACTATTTCTATCACACATCTGGACAACAACATTAGAGCATCCTCTTTATCTATGGATATTAATACTATTAAACTTATCTATAAAGGTGTATTTCCTTATAATTATTTAAACATCAATAATTATCTTCACAACTATATGGGAATAACCTATGGGTTATCATTTTATATTTAATCCCATTAAAGTTCCAACCAACCCTTGGGATCATTATTTAAAACAGAAATAATTTAACCCCTTATGAAAAATCTAGTTCATAAATCATTAATAAATTCTTTTAATAAGTAAAATATTTTAAAAAATTCCACAGAAGGGTCTTGCATACCCAATCTTTAGAATCCAAAACATGTATCATCATTTTGAAAATCAGTACCATAAGTGATGTCAAGAACAATTAGCAAGGGCCATTATGGAAATGTAATTTCTTAAACAATGACATATTTCATTAAAATTAATTATAAATAATAATCTTAATGAAAAACCCTATTTTTACCACCTTTAATAAAACACAATAATGTTTAATTACTTAATATAGATTATTGAATATAATACATTACATTTAAATACATTGAATCCCAAACTAAAGGGATAGGTAATCAAGCCTATATTTTTTAAGGAATATGGTTTGGCAACTAGAATCAAATATTACTGATATTTATTACCTTCACACTAATACATTTAAACATGGTTCAAAAATCCTTAAGAATCAATAGAATCCCCTAAAAAACATAAATCCCAATTATATTCAAGGTATAATGAAACTGTAGGTCAATTAATGTAAAAGGAAAAACATAGCATAACAATCTACAAATATACACATAACAATCAAGATGGATCCATTGATTAATTCCCCTCCCAATTACTGATATAACAGTAATATTATTAGATAATGATGAAAACCTCAGATATAGATATAACATCCTCAAATTAATTCTCCTTCCAAAAAGGGAGGGGAGATCAAGAAAAATGATTAAGAATAAAATGGAAGGGATCTATACCTTTTATTTTAATGATCCAACAACCTTGATTTTTATTGAGACACAATTTATAAATAATAAAATAACCAAAATCACCAAGGATAGATTTATTTTTGAGATCCTGATACATAAGAAGAATAATTAGGTCATAGATTGTCGTTTCACTATTGAAAATAATTTTTTTGTGTTAATTAATTGTTATCAAATGGTTTGTGCAAAAAAATTGAAAATCGTTCACCATAAGCATTCATATTTGTGGAAACTTGGTGAATCCATAAAGTTTTTCATATGGTGTAGCTATCCTTTCCCCAACCATGTGAAATACCTCTATCATAAGATTCATGATTCCGAAAATCCAACCACAAGGTTTGTCCAAACATTTGACCAATTTTTCACCCTACTCCAGGACCCCAAAACATATTTTATAGTTACCTAGAGATAGGGAACAATTCTCCCTAACCATGTGACAAATATGGACCACCCAAAACACTAAAATTGTTTCAGAATAGACTCTTGGATGTATATAAAAATAGACGTCACTCAAAAATAAATTAAATATGAGAGTTACTAAGGTTAGGATGTCACAGATTCTTTATGACCATGATTAATCCTTGAATTTGGTTTCTTCATTTTCATGATTTATAATGGATATGTAATATATCTTATTTTGGATACATATGATATGGTATCCTAAGAGGATAATGACAATAGTGTGAAATGTAACCAGAAGATCAATTATTATTTCTTAAGAGGGGAGTGAATCCATGCATTAAATTAATTTTATGTTTATTTTAGAAATCTCCCTTGGACACTTTTTAATTCCAATGACTAGATAACAGCCACACACACCAATGTGAATACATAGAAATAGAAATATTTTTTTTGTATGTTTCACCACTTTAAATGAGTATCTACTCTAAGGCTTAATCTAGAATCAATTTAAACCATACAGTACATAAGAATAATAATTTCGGATACAATTAAAAGGTTTTATCCACGAACTTATGATATAGAAAGATGTCATGCAAATTTTTTAAACACATCTAGATGAAATAAAAGATAATAAATCTATTTTTCAAAAAAAGATTTAATATCAATGTTAGACTTCTATCATTTTTTTCTTCATCTTCCCCTTATTCTTCTTTCTTTATATACACTTCATTATACGTCCTTTCTTATAGATCCTATTATTCAACAATATATCTCTATATTATTCATTTAAGACACTTTTCCATTATATTATTCAGTAGTGAGACATTTTACCTATTCATATTCAAATTCAAATTACAAATTCAAATATTTTACTACCTTCCACTATTTATCATCCTCAATTTAATTTCTTTTATCATTTGACATTTCAAGTTCATCAAAACATGAAATCATACACAGTGGAAGGAAATATTACTCTTATAGATATATCTCTTTATCTTTTTATGGTGTGAAATTATTCATCATGCAATGACCCATCTCTTCATCTCTTCCATATATTCTGGTCTGATCTCATTATCATGTAATAACCCTTTTTTCTAATTTCTTATATCATTATTTCTATTCCTGATATTTAATCCATAAAATATCTACTTCAACGTCAACATATTTAAATATAACTAACATCCATAACACTTTTATGAAACACTTTAAAAGAAAATGACCCTAGTGTATTTACTGGGAAATTATGGGGATAATTATATTTCAAAAGAATAGAGCTTACAATTTTTTTCTTTAGGTGAAACATTATGTATTAGAAAATTTACCTTTAAATATTAATTTTATCATGGATCAACATTTATGTGTCATTAAAAAACATTTATATATCTCATTTTATTAAAATTATCCTTTACTTATTTCCCTTATGTTCTAATGACTCAACCAATTTTATAGTCCTAATATGCTTAGTAGGGAGTAACCTTTAGATATAATTACAGTTACTCATATTCAAGACACCTAAATTGAAGGACATATATAATTTAAAAGCCATATTCTACTCAAAATAATAATGACCATTATATATTGAGAAATGTGACCATTATATATTACTCAGTACTATAGAGTGATGCTTATATATCTCCTTAGAGTAACATTTATAAACTAAGATCTTTTTCATTTTTCTTTCTTTCCACTTATAGTTAAATTTTATATAAAGTTTCCTTGGATCAATCCTTATGTATTTATAAAAGTTATTATTATATAATGGGGACTTTGTCAATTTTCTATCCCAATTATGATAAACTATAAAAAAACTCTATATTTCTTTATAATAATAAAAACACATTTAAACATGTTAAAAATTATTAAAATCATTTATCTCATGTTATAAACTTTAATACATGTGATATTGAGCTTGATTTATTTTTTTATAGCAAAGGAATATAGCATAGACTATATTCACTTATTCTATTATACAATTCATCTTCCTTAGAACATGCCTAATTTTTAGGGGATAATTATTCAAATCCAAACCCCATAAATCCTTCCATAGTTCTTGAAAAACATTCCAATGCATAATCACTCTATATTTTTAACATTTCATTCTTTCATGATCTTAAAATTATAAAACATTGGATTTTATATGAAAATTTTGAAAATAAACCACACTTTAAACTCAACATACTCATTAATGAATAATTATTAAATAATTAAAGTCCTATTTGAGAAAACTCAGTGTATAAAATAAGAAAATTGAATAAAAATTTCAATTTATAAGTTATAATTATATAAAAGAGATAATTTAACATTCATCCACTTTGGAAGATTATTTCTCATCATCAACTTATGAAAAAAAAACTCAAGTATAAAAAATTATTTATAAATTGTTAGCAAACAAGTTATAACTTATTAAAATATGAAGAACCATCTAGTTTCACAACTCACCCATTTAAAAAAAACCTCCAAAGATATGCTCTCCATAAAAAAATATCCCCCCCTAGATTAAACAAATATAATTGGATTCTACCACTATATAATTTCCCCCACATTATTATACTAAGGAATAAGAAAAAATTTAATCTACGTTTTCTTTATCCCCATTTAGTTACTAATATTTAAATAATATGAAAGATATGGGAGGAATTTAACATACACTATTCTTGAGAGGAATATAGTCGAACTCCCATCATTTACCTCAATCTTGGAAATTATTCCTTCAAAAATGGAGTAGTGAAAATATCTAAAATATTCTCTATGACAAGAATGAACTCTTTCTTAAGAAATATTTTCTCATCCAATTCCATTATAATGTGATATTTTTAATTTATGCGATCTAATATATTATTTTTATTTTTATTTCATGACATATTGATGAGACATTGGCTATTATAACCAACTAACCAAGGAAGAATCATACCAACCATAAGTTTAAGAAAAAAAATTCAATTATAGTAATAAGAATCTCCATTTTACTTTACTAAATTAATTTTATTAATGTTATAATTCTAATTAGATAAAATAAACATGGTTTTTTGATTTAGCATATAAAAAGTTAGCGTAGGGATAAATTTTGGGACCTATAAAAAACGACTTTTGATGTACAGTAAACATAAATTTTGTAATTAATTTTACCTTGATTATAATGATGTACTTTTTTAAATATAAAAAATTAATAATAATTTGTACATTTATTATAAAATCAATTATAAATGAATATAAAATCATTAAATGATGAAAGTTATATTTTTCATAAAACTATTTTGATGTGTAATGTATTATAAAAAATTAATGTAATAACTAATAAGAATTTTTTTGAAGTGAATTATTGATAAATTGGTAAATATAATAAATTAAATTCATATAATGTTTTTTACTTATAGGGTAATGAAAATAAATTCTTTTTTTTTAAAGAATCATTTTAAATGATTTTTAACATGTCATGGGCACTAATATAAAATTTATTTTTAACACATTTACAAATTGAAACTAATGAAAATCTTTAAATATTTTTAATTTGAGTATTAATATTTGATTAAAATTTCATTTTTATTTTTGACAATAAATATAAGTAACCATTTTAATGTATTGTCTCCATAGTGAAGGTTGAAATGGTTTAAATGAGGCTAATCTAAGGGATAAGGCCTAAAATAATATAAACCTTTACCTATAAATTGACGTATGATTGGACTATAAACCTCCCATATATCTACCTTCTTCAAATTTCATAGAAAATGAGAAGTTACCTAAAGTTACGGTCAGACTACGACCTCCATGAACAACATATTTCATTTTTCAACACTCCCTTTTTTGGATTTTTATAAAAGTGAATTTATTGAATAAATTATTTAGTTATAAAATAATTAAGTTTAAATAAATAAGAATTTGTAATATTATTGATAATATTGACAATAAATGGTCAATGTAAATTCAATATCCTATATCAATCATAATGAGAAACTTTTCATAATTTGAAGCTATATTTTTTCAAGACAATTGAACTATAATATATTTTTTCAAACAGGAAAGAAAATAAAATATACCACTATCAATATAGATATTGTGAAACTATTTGAACACACCTTTGACCCTAATAATCAAAATAAATAATCTTAGGACAAATTGAATAGACAACCATGAGGCGTCCAAGTAAGAAAAAACGGTATAAAAATGAATGTAATATGGTAATAAAGAAACTTAAATATATATATATATAAATTAAAAATGTTCATAATTAAGCATTTAATTAATTTAATTTTATTATTTTTGAGTACACAATGCATTGGACTATAAAAGACTCTGCATTAATGGTTTATTTTACAATCTCAAATGTCATAAATATTTTTTTTGTTTATATTTCTATTAGGGGTGGATAATGTTTGATATTTCCCTCATAAACCCCATATATTTTCTTATACTCATTTTATTTCTTTTTTTTTAATTCATTATTTTATTATTTCAATATTCAATACTAAAATCGACATTTATAATGTTCCTAAGAAAATCCAACATTATTTCTGTTATTTGGTCAGTATTATTTTTTAACCATGTCTATATTCATTATCATGTATGAAGAATCCCCGTATTTAAACACATAATGATTATTAATGAAGTTGTTTATCATTTAATTTCCATTCAAAATTGTAAAATTAATCATTTAACATTTTATATATATTCAATTTTTCCATTCTTTATAAAATATGAAAATAAATTTTTTAACGTTTTTCAAATGAATGAGTTTTCAATCAATATTACCATTATTTAATATTTATCTTCTCTTACATTTTTTCATTATTTTTTAATGTAATAATTTCCCCCCTTTTAAAAAAAATTCATTACTATATCAAAGTAAAAGGATAGTAATATCTTAAATGATTTTAATTGTTTTTTATTTCCCTTATAAACATTTTTATCTTTTACTCCACATTTTCATACATAAGAATAGTTTCTCCTCAAGATCAAATTATTTAAATTTATTTTCTGAACAATTTTTTAATATTACCCTTGAGACTTTATGAAAACAGTTTTATATGTTATTTATTAATTTGTTTTTACAATAATATTTCAAAAAGATTTAATTACTTGTTTTTTTTCTCTTCCATTTCACCCATAATTTATAATTGAATTTCCTTCACTATAAGACCTTGATTTGTGATGAATTTATGTCCTTATTGCTTCCCTCAATGATTATTGGTTTATAACTTATTTATTGCACAATGATTATTCTTATCCAATTCAATACCTTGAAGTTATGTTACCAATTAATCTTCATCTTTTTTTACTTTATTTTCCTCTTTCATTTGTATATTATTTAATACCCTAGATTTATTATACATTATTCATTGTATTTTTGTATTTTTTTAATTATAGACCCATTACTATAGAAGGTGTTAATTTTAATGGATATTACCAAGAAAGTAAATTCATCTATTTATAGGATGAATATTAGCATTTTTTAGAGTTATTATTTTAATTTATATATTTATTGATTTCTAAGGTACATAGATTATGTATTTTACTTTTCATTAAATACCTGATAAATGAATTATAAATATTTAGTGAAGGGTTTTATTGAGTCTAATATATCTCCTAAATGCATTGGGTATGTCTTATGATAAAAAACTTGTTATCATGCTTTAAAACTATTCATTTTGTCATCATGAAATCATTAATTACCATCCATCTGATGGTATAGGTTTTTATAATCCATGGATATATATTTTTTCTCAAGTTATTGATTATATGGTTTATTAATTGACTATTTACTCTTTGAAGTAAATTACACTATATTTGATTATTATGGATTCAACTATACACAACCCCATTCTGAGAATTTAAGCTCACCCCTATTTTTTTTTTCCTACCCCTAAGGTACCAAGAAGGGATATTTGAATTTTTTCAATATCATACTAATAGAATTATGATAAAATTTTAACTAATGTATAAACTATGTTTTTTGATATCAATGTAATGTGGTCTCTATGTATATATACATTCTCCCAATACTACTAAACTATCATATCCTATATTATGTGATCCCTTATATATTTTACAAATGTTATATAGTAAACATCAGCTTTGGGTTTTAGGAGTCAGGTTTTCTAGAGATGGTATCATAGAAAGTTTAGAAGTAACCTTCTCAAAGGGATTTTAGAAGAACATATAATTTATTAGAAATATAATAAATCCATAAAATATTCAAGAACATTTAACTACATAAAAATGTTTATTAAATGTCTCAATAATCATAATTTTAAAAGATAATTAAGTGTATAGAAATATTTATATATATTATTCTATGTAGAATGAATGTAAATAATATCAACTAACATAATATATTTTGGGATCCCCCCCAAGAATGTATACATTAATGGTTTTGGATTTGAAAAGATTATACCTAAACTATATTAGTTAACTTATGTTATGACGAATATACATTCATGTATTGAACAAACTATTTCTACAAAATATGATACAATAATTTGGATGACTTCATGTGGTAGAAACGTATATTATATGATGGAACTAACATACAATTTCTAGAAGAAAATGGATCACGTCCCTTAGAAAGATATTTTTAGCATTGGGATGTAATGAAAGGGGGAGGGTTATTTTAGTAGTATATTTCATAAGGGAATATGTATATTAGTAGTGGTCATTGATTCAATATATTATGTTGGATTATGAGATAGAGATTATTTAATGAAAATATCCTAATGTTATATTCTTTGAATGATATTTTCCTTGAGAGAAATGAGCTGATAATGAAATGAAATTCCTTCATTTAAGGAAAAGGAAGTTAAATACTTTTGCTGAGTATGAGATTAATTTTAATAGATCATAAAAGCATGTTACTAACTATGTGCTTAATCTATAGAGAAAGATTGGCCAATTTTTTATTGGTTTAATTCATGTCTTCAAAGGAAATTAGTCTCTCAAACATTATCATCATATGATGATATAGAATAATGTTTCATCAAGATAGAGAGATAATCCTCTAAAATATATGTTTTCAAATATAATCAAGATAATAATAGGATTTTTGATCACTATATAAATAAAAATGTTTCAAATAAAAAACAAGGGAAGCATAGAATTTACCCTTTGTGGAAATTATTGAAGTAGACACCATGGAACATTATTAATGGAAATGAAAATTTTATACCGGTGTAGATATAAGTGTAAGATAGTTCATGAATGGATATTAAAGAAATAATTTTTCAATATAAAATGTTTTAACTGTAGGGATATGGGGAAGTATTCAAACAAATTCCCAATGATTCATGGGAATATTTATCAGATGTGACTGAGGGGGAAACAGAAAGATTATGTGGCTACTGAAACTAAAGTTGAAGTCACTAATGATGTGATAGAATGTATTTTTATAACAAACTCAAAATTACCTAATTATATTCTTGATTCTATACCCAATAACTCTTTTATATATTTCGTTTTTTCTCATAACATTAAACCACCTTTCAAAACTATAATAATAGAATTATAAATCAAGACACTAGGTGAAAAGTATATTATAATAATTATTTTTAGTTAGTCCCCATTTTCATTCCTAAACTTGCCCGATTTCCAAAATTTTTTATTAAACATTTTGCTAAATTTGATATATTCATTCTTATAGATTATATCTATAAGTATAATGAAAAAAATTTATATCCCAGTAAATTAGGAATTAATTTTCAAAGGAATTATAGAACTCATTTTATAAAGAGGGAAGACTTCAATATCTGAATCATGTCAGGATATAAATCTAGTATTACACATTAAATAAATTATTGTAGAAGAAGAAAAAAATCCTATATATGGGGAAGATAACCTATGAATAAATAATTCACCTATTACGTATGAATACATTGATATATTCTATAAATAATTACCTAGAAATCCACTTAAGAATGAAGATATTTTGTTATTGAACTCATCTCTGATATAAAACATATATCTATGACTTCATATAGAATATCCCAAATTTAATTAGTAGAGATGAATAAAAAATCATTGTTGTTTTATAAGGGATTAATATTACCGAGTTAATAACCTTGGGAAGAATATATTCTAATTATTATGAAGTTAAATATTTTTTCAAAAGAATATGAACCCTCCTCCATCCATTTATAACATGTTTCATCAACTTTATGGAGTTAAATATTTTTCCTTGTTTGATCATAGTTCTTGGTATCCTAAATTATGATTAATGAACGATGATATAACAAATATATAATTTTATAAGAGGATTATAAATTATGGGTTTACAGTAACACCCTTTAATTTCGCTAATACATTATCTGTTTTTATGGATATGATTATTATAGTATTAAATTATTATATTGATAATATCATTATTATATTTATTGATGACATCTTGGTATACTCTAAAATATATAATCATTATGAAAAAATTTATACAATAATTCTTTAGAATCGTTGAGAAATATATATATATATGTATGAAAATTAGTAAGATTCTATTTTTTCCATTATGAAGTTTATTTTCATGGCCATATTTTTTCCATATATGGGATATTTATGAATCCTATAAATAAAATTTTAGTCAAATATAGGAAAAAATCAATGAATATAAATTTCATTTTTATTTTTCTTATATTAGCAGGTTACTGTTAGGGAATACGAGAACTATTCAAAATCATATCAAGAATGCCGAAATAATATAAAATATTTATACAGATAATTATAGGAAGGATTTGGATTTTTAAGTGGAGGATTGTCTATTATTAAACATATATCTATGAAAGATAGTTATAAGGTTTGGTAATATGGGGAAGAAAACAAATTGGTACATAAGACCTTTGAGATTTTGGATACATTTGGAGATATAAATTATGGTTTGAAAATTCCCTCAACCTCTCTAATGTTCTTAATGGATTCCATATTCTATTATTGAGGAAGACCATTATAGACCTAACAAATGTACTCACCAATAAAGAAATAAAATTTGATTGTAAATTATAATATTATGAAGATCCTATCCAAATTCATGATAGTAGAGATAAAGTGTTAGGAATTGAATGAATCGTTTTGTCAGGGTAATTTAGAGAATCATAAGATTGAGGTTGTAACATAGGATCGTGAGGAATTACTAATGACAAATTACAAAACTTTTTTGAGATTAGAATCTAAATATTTCAATGAATAAATTATTTTTTAGGGGAATATACAACCCCTATTTAATTATATTAAGAAAATAAGCCATTTTATTCTATAGTATAAAATTTATAAATTTTAGAACATAAATTTGACAAAATGGACATCATTTGTTTTTGATATTTTAGGTCCAAATTTCTCTTCGGGTGAATTTTTTATATTTTTCATAAAAATATTTTCCATGAATAAGGTTATTATAATTTTTAGATAAATTAATATTATGTGAAAAAAAATTATATTTATATAAAAAAATTATAATTCATCAATTAATTATCAATTAGTTTAAAATAAAGATCAAATAATTTTATGGTAAAATATATATTTTCTAGGATATAATTTTTCAATATTTCATTTATGTTAATAAATTAAATTAACCACCACTAATAATGTATTTTTTTAAATATACTGATTATATGTTGATTAAACTAAATTAAAATTCATAGAGTTTTTCTTCTAGGAGTGTGATGAGAATAAATTCCCTTTTACTCTTAAAGATGAATTTGATTTCTAAAAATGAATTTTTCTATGTTATGTGTGCTAAGATTAAAATTAATTTATACCACCTTTACAAATTATATATAAGAAAATTGTTTTAATATTTTGAATTATGATATTTTAATTTTTTTATTTATATAAATTTTAATTTTTTGGTCAAAAAAATAGTTAAAGTGATAATAGATAGTAACCCTAGTAAAGGTTAAAATTGTTTAAAATAAACTATATTTAGGGATAAAGAATAAAATACAAGAGAAATTTTAACTTAAATTGATTCTATGAGTGAATTATAAAAGTAACATATATTATTATTAAAAATTTTCTTATATGGTTCTGATTTTATTAAATATCAAATATATTATAAATTATGAAAACATGTATTTTCACAAATGTCACTCATATAACTTATAATAGGAACACTCCACTACCCCACTTATCTACATAATTGAGCAAGTTAGCTAACCTAGGACCCATAAAAAATCTCTCTCAGACTATATTTTCCATTTACTAGAGGTTCTATTATCAACAAAAAGAAAAATCTTGGAAGGTTTAAGTAGATGTTAGAAAAAGGCTATATAAGGAAGAGGTAATTGTTTATTCTAAGTTCATTAAATTTTATATCTTCTTCTCCCTAAAAATATGATTCCAAACCTAAAATAATCAAATTAGTATCATTTGTATGTTGAAATGTTATTTTATTGATGTGATAACCATTATCTACCTTCCTCCCATTTCATAAAAATTTAATTAGTCACCCATCTTATAGTCGAACTGCCACCTCAATGAATGATGTGAATCATTTTTCAAATCTTCATTGGTTATAAAAGATTATTTATTGAATAAATATGATATTTATGGTATTATTAATATTTTTAAAATATTAATTAAGAATAATATTAATAATATTAAAAATAAACTATAAATATAAATTTTACTTCCCAAAATAAGCATATCATGATACATTTATTAATTTTAATATATATTTTAAAACCTATTAAACTATAATAAATTCTAATGGAATTGTTAATAAAAAATAATTTATCTATTCTAGAAATAATTAAAGTTTTTTATAATACATTTTAGCCTTATAAATATAATAAATAAGTATTAGAGAAATTAACTAAAAAACTTTGAGTGATCGACATAAGAAGAATCATTATAGAAAATAAATTAAATATGGTAAAAATGAACAATAAAGAAATGTAAAAAAAGGTATTATAAATGGATTTAGTAAATATAAAATTATTATTTTTTATGGTATAATGTATCCAAACAATTGGGAATCCAATGTGTGGATTTATTTTGGAATCTCAATTTTTATTGGGATTATTTATATTTAAATTTTTACTAGGGAAATGTAATCTATTTCAGTGGTAAAACCCATAAATTTTATTATCCTTTAATTTTTTCTATGGTTTTCATGTTTTATTTTAATTTTCCTCCCTTTTTAACATGAATCAAAAGAAATAATTTTCATAATGAAAGGCGATAATGTTTTTCTTTTTTTTGGTCGGGAGTCTTTTTCCTCCATGTTCAAATTCGTTATCTTGTTCCAAGAATTTGATACACTATACATAAATGAATTTATAAGGTAATTTCATAGTATCATTGAATTTTATATTAAAGGATATATTTTACAATTTTTGGTATAATTCATTTTTGAATATTTTTTTAAAAAACTACGAAAATAATGATTTTATACATTTTCCAAATAATAGAAATTTCCAAAAATAATTAACATTAATAATTATTCAATATAAATTCAATGTTTTTATGGATTTATAATGTAATATATATTTCCATAATTCTATGAATTTTTTGTTTATATAACAAAATAAAGGGATATTATTTTATCAAAATATTTTAAAGGTATTTTATTTCACTTATGAGTATTTTTTACCACTCTTCATTTCCTTGATTAATCATAGTATATTTTCAAGAATTAAATTATTTTAATATATTTTCAAAGTATTGTATTAAAAATGTTCATTAATCCTAAAGAAAATAGTCTTGTAAGGGTTTCATAATATCATTTTTCTAATAAAGTTACATATGGTTTATGAAAATTAATTTTATACTTTCACTTATATTTTCTTCCCTATATACCAAAAGATATTACATTATTATAATAGTTTCATTTTTAATGAGTTGAAGGTATCATTTCCACCATTAATGATTAATAATTTAAACCATATTTTCAATATTTTTTTCTGAGTTTATTCACTTCCTGAAAGTAATGATATTTGTCAGTCTCCTTCATTATTTTACAATATTGTTCTCTTTTATGAACATTTTCTTTAGTATTTTGGATATATTATATATCGTAAAAATTATTTCTATATTTCATTAAAATTATATCCTTTAATATTTTTGATGTTATTTTGAAGGGTTCTAACTATTAAATTTATTCCATGTATTGACTGCGGAAATATTAAAATTGCATATACAAGTTCTTTAAATATAAATATTTATTAACTACTAAGGAATATTTATTAGGTATTAATTTTTCATTAAATATATAATGAAGTAATCAGATATATTTAGTTATGGGTGTGGTTTTGTATAATATAGTCCCTCGATGCATAAGATAGATCTCCTAAGAGAAACTATTTAATGTGTCTTGCTTATGTATTCATGTATGGTGTCTTGGATGAGTCATTGCTAGTATAATTTAGATGATTTTAATTATAAATTACCTCATTGAGAAGCAATGTTTAACTATAAATTTAATTACTTATTTTTTGTTATCTATGGATATATTTTTTCGCATGTTATTCATTATATAGAGTATTTATATATTATTTACTTGGGCCAATTAATTATGAATTATGTATTTATAATTTATTTAGTGATATGAATCTCATTACCATTCCTCTAGGATAACCACTATATTATTTTAGTCATTTCCACAAGGTACAATTACATCATATTTGAATGGTTTCAAGGTAATGTTAATATAAGAAATAAATATATCATGGAATTTATAAGATTTATGTAAATTTTCTAATTTAATGTGATAATAATGTATGTATCTAGTATTCTAATAATACTAAACCATTACCTCCTATTAATGTGATATATTTTATCATGTACCAATTTAATATTTTAAATAATTTCTCTTGACCCCTTAAAAAATTATCATATGAATCAGTTTTCGTATATTTATGTTTATAGTTATATTGGTAAAAATTATTACGAATTTAAATTAATGGTATTTAAAGAATTTATAATGATATTATCCTATATTTATCTTCATTTAAAACATCACAATAATCATCTGTAATTTTTTCTTTGACCACCCTAGAGATATTTTGAAATAATTAAATTTCAATGCATTGTCAGATTAATCATCATTTTTGGTAATGTATAGGAACCCTATGTCCACCCTAGCGAAAATATTTTTTATAAGTAGGGACCCTATGTTGAGAGGACTATACATTAGTTGAACCATGCATTTAGTGAACCCTACATTGGGTGACAAATATTTTGGGTGAATCCTACACTTGGTAGAGTCTATTTTTCTATATTCGTAACATTATATTTCATTATTCTCAACTCTACGTTGTATTGTGCTCAAATATACATTACATTATGATTAACTCTATAATGTGTATTATAAAGTTACTTAACATTACTATTTATTTACAATAATCCCCAATTTATGGGGATTAACCCTATTTTATCTATGCCAAACACTACATTGATAGCATAATGTTCATGACTTAGCTAATTTCCTAACGTTTAAAAAAACATGTTTCATCCAAATGATATTAGAAACTATTATATACATAAAAGTCCATCTCGAAATAATTTTAAACCCCATAAGTAGAATTTCATGAATCCTAAAAATCATCCAATTCAATGATAAATAAAAATATAGTATACATCAATAATTTAAATGGTCAAATCAATCCACCATTTGTATTTTTTTATATTATGAAAGTCATCCAAACTCATTCAGGAAAACAAATTTATCATTAAAGAGACACTATATAATAAAAGTTGTCATGTGAAAAAAATTATTGACACCACACCATAGGATAGAGTAAATATTTGGAGAGATGTCTATTAGTTAGTGGAAAGACTCATTTTTTCCAAGTGATAATATTCTCTCCTCCATAATCTATAAAATTACCAACTTAAATTTTCTCCCGTTTTTCAAAACATACCCAAACCATAAATTATAAACTAATAATAATTGATATTCACCACTTATAGTGACATTCCACTTATCCAAATTTTTGAAGTAAAAAATATATCCTATGAGAAATATTGTTGATATTGTTCCCTTTGAAAATATAATCTACAGATCAATGGGGTTTATACTCAATATTATTCTAATTGATTGGGAGGGTACGGACATTCTTGTTCATCATTAAGTAATCAAATAAATCCTTAGTGTAAACCTTGGTGAAAATATAATCCAATAAGGCTTCTATAAAAAAAATCTAGATTGATTTCTATTTTGGCTAAAATATTATTTATTAAATGAATTTTGATATAAATATTATTGGACCATGTTTGTTTTTTAATATTTATAGAAAGGTTTATAACTCTTTTATTATCACAATAAATTATGATTGGTCTTTCACCATTCATCATCAAATCATCTAGTTATTATTTTATCAAAATTATTAGAAAGTAATAATTGGTATAAACAACATACTGATTCATTATAGCGATAAATTTAAATGAGTTTTATTTGTTTCAAGTCAAAATCAAATCATTACCTCAAAAAAAATTCCACCTCTGTTGGATATTATACCACCACGAAACCAACCTAATTTGATTCTATAAATCTAAATAGATTCATGTTTTAACCACTCTTTTATACTTGCTATACACTCAAAATACGTTTAATGTATATCATGACTCTTTTAGTATATTTAGAATGTGACTCCTTTTAGTTATTCTATCTTATAGAACAAATAAACAAAACTTATAAAATAGCTTCCTAAAAGCTAGTGAGGTAAAGTACACTTTGATTACTTTTTCTAAATTATTATTTATTAACACATTAACCTTCAAAATAATTTTATAAATTTATCCCTAACTGAATAGGTGTAGAAAAATATTTCAAGTACTCAATCATAAATTTATTCAAAATCCTTCTATTAAAATTTTCTTGGGATTGGAAAATAAAATATTATTTCTACAACAATTTTAATCCCATGAAGTACCTACCTCACTATAAATGGATTCCAAAAAAAATAATTCATTTGTATGGAAAAATATTGATAACATTGTCCACATCAACTATAATAATTATATCATCAACATATGCAATTTAATATGTGTACCTAGCTTTATTTCATTGATATATATGTCAATATTCACTTTTCCTTTGATTAATTTAAGTCCCCTATGATGGTGTACAAAAATGAATATGATGAACTTCATGCCTATTTTAATCCATATAGTGAATTCATAAATTTTCAATATCTTCTTTCATCATCATCAAGAAAAATACCATTAGGAAACTAAATATATATCTCTTTTTCATTCTTTTCATTTATGAAATAATATTTAACATCCACCAAATGGATTTCATACTACCTATATGCGACTATAGAAATGTACATCCTAATATCATACAACCATAAAATTAGTGAAAAGGCTTCATCAAAGTCAATTCCCCCGACATGGTGATAACCCTCGTAATAACGTTTTGGAACTTTTCCATGTGACTTCCCATTTTTATTTATTTGGTTTTTGAACACCCAAATTGTACCAATGAAATTTTTTCAATGATTTTTGGAACAAATTACAATGTAACATTCTTTTAAATCGGGATCATCTCACTATTAAACTATCCAATCCAATTCTTAATATTGAAATATTATTCTATTAGTTTTGGTTAAACATATGAGTCCAGTATGGTTTGATTGTCCAGCAGTAACTTTATTTGAGTTTTCTCAACTGAAATTTCATGTTGTTTAATCCTCCATTGGGTTTGGATATGATATTTGTTTCTAAAATTATTATTTCTTTTCTAAATTATTCTTCAGAAACTAATACTTATAGTTTTTTCTATTAGTAAACTTGTTGTCATCACTGGTTTGGATAGGTTCATTATCCACGTTAATTCATTCATTGTCAACCTACATTACCCTATTTTATATATAAATATTCTTATTGAATTCATAATATTAATTTAAACATTTGTTTTTTAAAAAAATGGGAAATTTTATATTTAATGTTTTATCGTAATATTCAACCATATTTTTATATCTTTTATTTTTTGTATCTATAACATTTTATATTAGATAAGTTTACAGTAATCTAACCTCCATATAATTTCATTATTTTTTCTTGATTTAAAAATTTTATTTTGATAAATCATGGGCTATCATGGCTCTAAAATAACCTTTTATAGGATTACTTTAATACCATATTTTAGATTATGTCGTATTTCTATTTTTCCTAAAATTTTCGATTTTAAATGTGCACAATATGTCACAATACTTCTCTCCAAAAGAACATTGTTATTAAAAATTGGGCAAAAAATTTTCTCTCTATTTCCAAAATACTACTATTTATTCTCTCAACAGAATCATTCATTTAGGGTGTGTTGGGGGTTCTAAGTTGATGTTTAATCATATAATTTTCATGATAAAATTTAAATAATTTTCCAATGAACACATTCCCATCATTAGTTCTCAATTTCTTGAGGAAAATTCCATTCACCATTTCAAAATATCTCCTAGAAATATTGAACATAAACATTTCACATTACATGTTATTCATAAATAACACTCCTATAATTTTCACATAATCATAAATGAATGTGATAAAATAAATGATGATACTTTTTGATTTTTTTCTCATAGGTCCACAAAATTCTAGGTAAACTATTTTTGGAGGCTTTATGGATTGTGTGTTTACCATTTTATGATTCTCATTGACTATTTTATCCATTCAGACATGTTTCCAATACTAGATATCTATTTTTATTGAATTAGGTAAGATCTCTCAAAAAAAATTCAATTGATTTCTCCCTTATATTTTTTTCAATTTGAAAATGTATTCCATTTTGAATCTTATTTATTAGTTTTGAACGAAGCTGAATTTCGTGGATACAAAATTTGAAAAAGATTCCTACTAGTTCATTACCATTTATCAATGAGTATTCCCTCTTTAAAAATTTTAATTAGAAATGTTTTCTCCTTGAAATTTTACTTATTAACTTTAACACATAATTTACTGACATTCAGTAGGATGTCATTGAGCCCATCAACAATTAAAATTTCCTAGTAATTCATCTAGTTAGAATCAACTGTATATAATCAAACTCCACAAATATTTAATTATATATCATTAAATAAGATAACAACACCACCATATTGTTATTTTCATTTTTTCTAAAACCATGTTTCCTATTTTCATTTGTGATTAGTATCCTCTCTCAAGTATCTGTGGAATTCATCAATTACTAGATTTGAGAACAACCTCTATAATCAATGATTTACCTATCTTATTTCTTATTTCTGACTTACAACATTCAAAATAAGTTTTTATTTTAGAAGTGTATTCATAAAATATTATATAAAATTACCTTATTAGGATCATGTCCCTATATCTCTTCAATATTATCAAATTTGTTCTTGACATGGACAACTATTATTTTTATATAATTTCTTTTCGTTATTATATATTTTATACATATATTTTTTGATTGAATCTTCCTTAAATATATCGTTATTTTATTCCATGGGAGATAAATCTTTTATTGGATAATAAAATAGTTGTTTCTATATAAAAAATAACACCAACAATACGATTTAAAGTAGGTTATTATATGAAGAAACTTATTCAACTTTTGGAAAACTAGTTTTTTCTTCATGAAACATTACCCTTATTCATATTGTCTCGACCTCTTAAAAATATCTTGAAATTGTTTCAGTCGATCATCATGGACCTTTTTCACTCTTTTATAACACATCATATTAATCAATATTCATAATATTTAACTTTCCAATTTTATTGGTAATAATGAATTTGTATTCAAATTTATGTTCTTCCTTGGATTTCAACTAAAATTATTCTCTATTTATAACCATTTAAATAATAAAAAAGTTATATTGAATCTCAACTTCAACCATTCCAGAGATATTTTTGAAATCCTATAATCATAATGAATCATATGATTTATCACCAAATTTTACTAAATATTTTTAACCCTGCATCATATCTAGAGTAAATCTAAATTCTTTTTAGGAATCTTTTATTAGGTGAACTCAGTTTCGGAGGAACCCAACATTGGGTGAACATTATATTGGGTGAAACCTATGTTAGGTTTACTCTACATTGCACTGTTCTAAACTATACATTGAACTAATCTCAACTCTCTATAGAAATGTTATCAACTCTATTAAGTGTATCACAAACTACCATTATTTTCCTTCTTTTTATACAAATCCCTACATTGACAGACATCAATTTTATTTTCTTTAAAAACAACTCTACATTGATATTATAGAGTTCATGATATTGTAAATTTTATTCCATTTCACAAAAATTAATGTTTTCATCTAAATGGGCATATAATGTCTACTATCAATGATATGATATCTCTAAATAACAAAAAAACTTGAACCCACTTATGGGAATCCTTAAAACAATCACCTCATGGTTGATAATAAAATTGACATCCTTTAACAATTTGAAAGGTGACTTCAACAAAGTAATCACTTATTATATACACAATCTATTTATTGAAAAGGTAATATCATAAATTTATGTAATTATGATATGTGATGAAATTTTAACCTTTAATTTAGTGGTTTTTGTCCACTATTCCCTACTAAAACGTCAAAAAACATGTATAACTTTACTAACATAGAATGAAATGCCCTTGGGTATTTTTTTACCTCATAGAGATCCATTATCAACCAAAAAATTTATCCTTTATCTTTTCCTAGAATTAAACCATTGAATTTCATAATATATTCTTCCCATTAAAAATCTCTATCAAGGAAGGATGAATTTTCATTCATTTAAAGGATAATGTATCACCTTTATGAAAAAATACAAATAAATATCTGTTGGGATTATTAATGCACACATCCTCTTTCAACACTCCATTGATTAAGGATTACATGAATCCTATTTAGAATATATTGTATCAAATTTTTTATAAATAGAAATAAATATAATAATTATATCAATCCTAAAAATGGCCTGAATTTCTCCTCAAAATCAATTTTTTTTAACCTATGGGTACCATTTACAAAAAAATCATACCTTATTTTTTTCACATCACATTAATTTATCCTTTTATGAAACACCCACTTTATTTCGATAGAATTATTATTTTCTCATATTGGGAACATAATCCTTAGTATCGTTATTGTTTATTTTATAAAACTTCTCATTCATATAATTAGTCCACTATTGATTCACCAAATCATTTTTCACTTCTCATGTTTTAAATTGAGAAATAGTGATGTATGAATTGTTATACTCCAATTTATCCTTGTATAATATGACCCTCCTTATCCACTAATGATATTTTGGAATTGAAAATACTTTGTCAATATTTAACATCTCTAAAAAAGGTTTTATTAATCAATTTAAATTGAATAATCATCTTCTAAAATGTTCAATTATTCTAAATTATATATATATTTTAGAAACGTCTCTCTATTTCTAAACAAAAACCAATTCATCATCTTCACTCCTAGAGATTGATTCTTGATGTGTAATTTAATTTTTTTTATCCTTACAATAACATTATATCACTAGTATCCATAATTATATATTTATTTATTATAACAATAATATCCTCTTCCATTTAGAGGATAAATTAATAGATACCATAGATTTATCTTTTCTAAAAATTCCCAATATTTTTATATTTCACATTGATAATAAAAGGGATACTAACAAATCATTACTATTAAAATATTATAGACTTATTACAATACATATTATATAGTGACATTTTTTAATTTGGTTGATAAAAAAAGGATTTAAATATGAAATATTGCACAAATTTTTTTCTCATTAAATAGAGATATATATCACACTCAACTATCATATTATTATCCATCTCAAAAAATCACTCTATTACTCAGTGATACCATTTTTATGAGGTTTTTACTTCCCATATTTCATAATGAACTATCTATTCTCAATATATTCTTAAATTATTCAACTATTATATTCAACATCACTTTATGTTTAATTCTTCTTCAAATATATACCACCCAATGAATCACTTAATATAAGACTCATAAAATCATACTTATGTATCATGAGTCTAATTAATTTTAAATGACTGAATTAATATATAATAGAAAAAAATAATTACCTTTTTTTCTTTCTTAAAGGAACTAAAATATCTAAATTAATGATCTTCAATGGGAGAGATTATTAAATCTATATGTTTTTTTGAAAATAATTAAAAGTCATCGCATTTTATCATATAAAGTACATATATCTTATAAATCTAATCAATATAAGAACATTATAAAAATTCTTTCACCCTGAAATATTCCTCTTGTTATTTTTAAAATTATTTTCAATCCTTTGATACCATGAATTATGTTTCCTCTTTTATGACTATGTATCATGAATTCTCAAAATCACCAACCCAAAACATGTTTCCCCATGTTCACTATCCTCTCATCAATATACAAAAATCATTTAACCAAATCAAAAATAACATATCTTTACAGAACACCACTTCATTTCCCTAATCCATGATATTATATATACTTCATAAATTTCATTTTAGTATATCAATATATAACTTGTTATTGGACATTAACATATATTTTCCTATCACAAAAAATTTATATCCTTTAATTTTAAGTGAACCATAATTTTCTGAGGTCACTAAGCCTTCATTCCAGTTCCCAAAATCATTCAATGTCTTTAGATATTAGGACATGACTACAGAAAATATGCCACCCCGAATCAATGTACATTATTATAGTGATGATTTTAGTGTAAATCATTCATAAACCACTTCCAATGGATAAAAATTATTCTCATGCTTTATTTTTAAATTTTTGGATTTCTTATAAAATTTCCTTCATTGAGTGGGTTTACTCCCTCTGAAAATTTTTCCCCTAAATACTCATGTATTAGAAAAATATTTTTAATTAAATGAATATCTCATTTATATGATCCCAAATCCCCCATAATTCCACAAATATATATTAAATACATAAATTACTTTAAAAAATAATTTTTTTCCAATTATAATGCCTAAAAATCATTAATATTTTGATCATAAGTTTTTACACCTTTTTTAAAAATAATAATTTGATATATTACCAAACCTTTATTATTCACTCTATATTTTTCTAAAAATTTATTAGGTCCCCACATATAACAGTTTTTACATAAAAATTAGTGTTCCCATTATTTCCATATTTTTATGAAATTATTTTTTTACCAAAAATAAGAATTTTTTCACTTGTAACATGGAATCAATAAATTTATGAATTTTTATAAGAACATAAACCAATTTTCAGGAGAAATTTATCACCTTTCAAGAATTTCATAAAATTTTAAAACATTAAATATTTTCATAATTTTCATTTTGGGCTTTCTATTACTTCATGAACTTAATTTTATTAAAATTTAAACAATTTCAATACCTAGTAATACCCTCATATTATAATCTAACAAGTTACAAGTTCTTATTCATTTATCTAACCTTCCCATTGATTTATAATTTAAAATGTTATATTAAATGTGAAAATTATTCCCATTACCAATCTATTTCATTAACATTGATTCATTCCTCGCATTAACAGAATCTACATTTCATGAATATTTATTTAATTAAATTATAATTTTCTTCTTTTTATCCTATTTTGAGATCTTAGAAACAAATTTCATGAGTTAATTCATTAACATAAACTCTTTTTTAGCTCCCTCATAACATTCATTATCAGTATTTTTATCACTAGTTTAATATTTCTCATTCAATTAGTCAATAAAAAAAATAATCAACATCAACAAATATCTCAACTTCCTCTACATAGTTACAACTATAAACATCCAAAAACATTGAAAATGAATTTCTTTTTTTTGGTTTAGAAAAATTATTAACATTCCCATTTGAAGAAAACATTGACATGTGTATTTTTTATTATTATTATTTATGGAATCCATGTAATTTCATCCACATCTTTGCATTATTATTTAACATTTATCTTTGTATATTCTAATTAAAACTATCCAATAGCTCCCTACATAAAACAGTTAGTAAAATATTTCCTCCAGATCATTCCTTCGACTCTTCAGACACTTCATGAAAGACATAATTTTCTTAATTTTCACTGAAATATATTGTTCTTTATCCTAATACAATAATTATAAAACTAATTATTTCATACTCATATTTTGTTACACCTCTTTAAAGAAAATTTCTCTATCATCTATAGAATTATTATTTGAGAATGTTATTTTATATATTTCATGAGTAGGTAAAATACTGTGTTAATCATCCAATGGATGTGTACAAATATTATATAATTCAAATGTTAATGAATTTTAATAATATATATGAAAAAATAAATTGTTTCTTCTTAGAAATCATATAATTAAAATAATTATCACTATAACTGTAACACCCATAATTTTTATGGACCTATTTTTTCTTAAATAAACTATATTTTCAATTATTTACTAAAATAAACTATGTAAATAATTTATTTCATAAAACACCAAATAATTTTATGATTCACACAACACCGAATTGGAATATGTTACAAAAAACACTGTCTTGGCGTACATTACATGCAATAATGAGTTTCTATGAAACATCATTTTAATGTTTTAGTTATTTAAATGAGAAAATAATAACCTAGCTATTAAAAATAGTAATATGAATAGTAATAAATAATTTTAAAATATTTTTTATAATGGTATTGTATAAACATATTTATAATGAATGATATAGTTTTTAGAAGACTTTTTTTGTTTTAAAATACTAATTTCTCAAATAAACAACTTTTTATGTCCTTATATGAAAAATAATAAAATAAATTTTCTACATTTTTGGAAATTGAATTTGATAAAATAAACCAAATTTTTTAATTTAGAATTTCAAAATTAATATACGTATAAATATATGTATTTTTCTGAGAAAAATAAATTTTGGATGAATAATAAAAACTATCAGATTTTATTTAAAAACTGATTTTTCAAATAATTTATTTTTATGGTTTAATTATAGTTTAAATTAGTTTAAAAGTTTAATAAGACATTTTTTTTATCAATTATCAATATTTAGGTCATGGAGATCACTTTCAATTTTAACTTGGGTATACAAATTTAGAAAACTTTTCAATATTTTTACTTAAAAACCCTCATTATCGACCCGACTATAGAATTATTACAAAATTAATTTCTAGAAAACATGTGATATAATTTTATGAAATGGATTTAAAAATTTGGAATCAGAATAATTTACCAAGTCTAATAAGTTCAACTTAATTTTCACCAAAAATATCAGTGAAAGTGATTATAATTAATTACAATGATTAAAGAAAAATTATTCTTAATAAGGGACTAAACCATAACATTAGGACCCAAAATGATCTAGAAACATGTCAAACACCCACTATATTACCATTATTCAGCCATTTGCTTTCCATTATTTTGTTTGGTTGGTATGGTGTGACATTTTTTTGGGTAAAATTGTTGGTACACCTAACTTTTTTTAGAAAAATGTTATGTTTGTCCTTTGCCTTCACTATAAAAATCCATTGACTCAACCTCTTCCTCATACATCTAAAAACATTTAGGTATGGACAATATCTAACCAATCCACTTCAAAACATCCCTCCCTTCCTCTTAGAACCCTTTGAAGTGGTCAAGTGATTAGGTGAAGTTGTAATTGTTTATCAATTAATTTAGTAGATGAAAAGGATAATGAATTATAACTGTGATGATTGTTCAGATGGTCATAATTTCCTTCAACATGTGTCATTTTTTTATTGATTGACACAATGTTTTCAAAATTGATTGGATTAAGAATAATATTCCATTAAAAAAATTTATTTTTCATGAGGAGGTTTTGTGGTTGTGTGGTTTTGTGGTTGTGTTTTATTTTTTGTAGTGAGTTGATTGTTGGTTATATGGATTTTGGACAAAATAATTTAATGGAATTTATACAAAAAATGGGCCAGCAAACTAGCTAAGGGGAATAAGCACGCCACAAAAAAGTGGGAGGATGATCTTGACACCAAATCTGACCAACGTAGGCCACATAGTGCATGGTGCATGCACACATGGGCGCATGAGAGGGCTAGAAGAGCCCCACCATACGGGGTGGCATGACGGTCGTGGTGAACATAAGAGTGAGCCCAATGTAAACTGGTATGGGGAAAAATCAGAGGAGGGGGGAAGTGATTTCTGATCCCTAAGTGTCATTATCTGTTATATAAGGAATTACCGAAGCGATACATGTTTCGATGTGAGATTGCACTGAATCAATCAGAGTTGGTCAATAAAAAATCATAAAATCTCATACATTAATCTATTTAGTTCAGTTTTAAAAATGAGGAAAGAACCAGGATGGAATGATATTCATGATATCGAAAATCTAGGCTATCCAATCCTCATGCAATTTCAACTTCATCCACAACCTCATTCAAAATTTATAAACAGCGGGATCTCCATAGATATTTTTTCAAATTCTTGACCCATGGCTTATAATATTTGTTTTAGTCTTCTAATGATTCCATGATGATCAAAAATAATTATTCAACTTAGTTTTCATAATATAATGAGGATTGAACCATTGATTGATCATTGTGCAGAAGATTAATGTTTTAGATATAGTGATCCTCAAAGTTGAAAAACAAAGGGAGTGTTTGAGAGAATCAATGATGAAGTGAATATTAATGATTCTAATGGATTCTTATGTGATTATATATTCCTATATATAATGATACTGAGTTCATTCGAAATGTGAATTTGATCTCACGTCTAAGAGTTTTTTTAGAGAGAAATGAGCTCCATGAACATCTGGTTCAAGAAGGATCCTATGTAGATTAATTTTCTAGAACAAGAATAGATGAAGGTCATGATTGTTTGATATGTTCTTTGCACACTAAGAGAGTTCATGATGAATTGAGTTCTACATAACCATTCTATTTATATAGGGAATATTTTAGTTTTCACATAATAGTGTATACTAATACAGCTAGTCGTGAATAAGACCGTGCATGAACTGTATCTATACCCATTCTAGTGTTAGCAAAAGATGGTGTCACACATCCTATATGTGCATGAATAATCAATGTGTTATTTGAAGGAATTAAAATATACAGATGGATTAATTCAAGATTTACTTCTATGTGATTTGACCAAAGTTTTTGAATGTGGAAAAAGAGAATGGAAACATGGAAGTTCATATATTAGTGCATAAAATCAAGGGGTGAGAATATAATTGAGGAAATGCATGTGTGTATACATGTGTATATGATTATACACATTTGATTATATAGTCATTTGAATAAACAACAAGGTAGTCTGAATTTTATTATGAAATATTCAATTCAAAGGGTATTTCATTTACATGAAATATTGCATGCATAATGGGTGACACCGATTCATTTTTGTTTATCCATGAAGATTAAAAAATTTAACGTACAAATTATATTGCTTTATCAGCATGTAGTGACTTCACACAGAATCTGAGACAGTATTATCATTAGTAATTCATAAGAATTTTTGTTTCTTATATTTCAGTGGTTAGTGAGATCGGGTCTTCAATAGAGGAATAAATTCTTGCCCAAGAAATGTCATACAATTGGAGCTGGCCACCAATAGGTGATAAGATTTTATTGACCAAGAAAAACATCAGTACAAAGGTTCTTGATTTGTACATGGTCTAGTTTGATCTACCAAGATCATTAAGGAAGAATATAATATCTTTCTATCAGTGGATAAAACCATATGTTACTCAATATTGTGAAGTCTTCTGTGGGACTCTAAAGTACTAAACATCTCCTGCGGGACTCTGAAGAAGGATGTTGGGATGTTGGTAACACTATGAGATTAAGTATAAATATCCTCATGTGGGACTCAAGAATCAATAGTGTTGGAGGGAACTGGTAAACTCTAGTGGTACTCTAGACTGTAACACTGTGGGACTCAATGCTAATGAGAATGGGATATTCCTTTATTCTATCCATCTACATAAAGTGAAAAATTGGTATCCATGGGTAATCACTAATTGTAGCAAAGATGTAGGTATTAGTAACGAACCCCGTAAAAATTTCAGGTTTTTTTCATTTACATTCTGCATTGCACATGACATCTGCTTATCCTAACATGCTAAATAGGAAGATGTTATGAAATAAAAGGTTTCAGATGCTATGGAATAATCATTGACTAAAAATGTGTTCATTTATAACACTCGCGCAAGACCTTTGAATTAAAAGGATGAAAAAACTATATTTGTCAAATAAGTATATACTAAAGATGTGGATGAATTGGAAAGAGGTTTTTGTGAGAAATAAAATTTTGAATTTTTTTATTGAATTATCCATTCAATTAAAAAGTTTCATAATGTATCAATGAATATCAAGGATTCTTAGCTAAATGGTAATGAAGAAAGAATCAATGTGCATCGAAAATTGTTACAAAAGGAAAATTAGATACATAATTATGAGCTTTAGAAGACGAGGTTTCAGTGGGAATAAGGAATGAATTTAGTTGAAGATGATAAGATTTAACTCAAAAAAAGTTCATTCAACTAGATGTAAACTAAGAAATATGGAAGTGACATAGTACAAACTAACCATGTTACTAGGAAACAAAGTATTTCCTACGGTTCATATGATAATATTCCTATTTTTAAAAATAATGAATATTGTGTTAATAAGAGTTTGATATAATTCAAAGATATATTTTCTACATAATCTTTTAATAAGGTAATTCTTTATCCTAATATATATGTGTGTACTAATGTTGTCATGATGACTAGTGCATATTAAAGATTTAAATATTGAAAACGTGGGTGAAGAAAAATAACTAGATATCCACAACATCTACAAATATGTACGTGAAGAACTATGGAAATTCTTATTCCCCAATGAAATTACAAAAGAAAAAATGTGCTACCTAAAAGCAATAAAATGTCAATGATTGTCAGAATATGTTACAGACGAATAAATCAAGATTTGTTGGCTACTTTTGGTGTTATGGGATGTTTGGGTATCAGAAAATTTATGGTTAGAAAAATATCATATTTCATGAAATTATATAATGAATACATTTATGTGGTGAAACGTTGGAGAGAAATTTAATCCTACAAAACAGAAATAGAATTCACATAAAGATACATAGTTTATCAAGAACACATGTGATTACCTTGAAAATTTCTATGATTATTACTACAGAAGTGGTCATTGTTATGATGAGTGATGCTATATACCAATCATATAAAAATTATTTATTTATGAGACTAGAAGACCAAAATAGAAAGTGAAGCGAGTAATAAATAACGATGACATGTCAATATTTGGATGTGAAAAAAATAAGAATATTTTTAAATAAGAAACACCAAAGTAGATTATGAAGAATTGTGTGAACAGTGTCTCTCTAAGTAAAACATTATTCTATGGTGGTAAGAAAGAAAACATTTTGGACCATTGTAACAGTCCATGATCATTCATACTAAATGAGTCAAGGTATAATCATTCCATATGGGAAATAAGAATATTTATTTAGGGAATGACATTACTGATGGAGAATATGAAATGTTGCATATAATTGTTTTCATGTTGAATTCTAAATTTGTTTGTTATAAGTGCAACATATTTGGAAATTCGAGTAAAAATTGTTTTAATTTTTTATTTGGTCAAAAAGATTTATTGAATAATAATTGGAAATCATCTGTGACTTTAAATATTCTGAAGAAGAAGCCTACACATAGAGTAGTGATGGAGCATATTTTGAAAGAATTTTTGATCATATATCTAGAACTGTCATATGAGGCAAGAAAAATTTGATCAAACATAGAGAAATGAAATTTCATTTTTTTTAAATATGAAGAACCCTTTTTATATAAGAATATTTCTAGGTTGATAAGAAAATCTCATCCATGTTTCTTTAACTGAGGATAATTAAAGAACCACCTTATTCTTATATATATTGGGTTTATTTTTCATACTGTGAATTATAGGTGAAGCATATATTCCAAGGGATAACAAAATTTTCAAAAGTTTTTAAAATCTTATAGATATAATTCTATCCATAATGGAAGACTACTTACATAATGTTGACTCATTTCAACATCTCAGATAATATTATAAGATACGTAGAATTTATTTTTGATGAAATTCAATTGTAATGAAGAATGTTTTTAGTGCATCTCTTAAGGGGGATCATAGAATATCATCCATTTTAAATTTCTATCTCAATTGATGTCATATGTGTATTAGAAGTTATATTGATGTATGAATCTGAAAATGAAAAATGATAAATTTTTTGAATATGTAAGGTGAGATGTATATAGGGGATTAGTAGAAAATATTTTGAGAAATTACTAAGATGAAGTTTTATTGATTGGTATGACATGAATGAAGTTTATAAACAGAATTGATGATACATTTGATCACTATTGTTTTTCACACAGATTATTTCTCACATAGACGTAGATGTAGTTAATTTTATCTCTTTTATAATCTAATAGTGATTACATATTTCTTATAAATAATTTAGGAAATATGTATAATATGTTTCAGAAGAGAATTAGACATTCTTAGAAACTATATTTTGAAAATTAGAATTCCTTCTCACACTTTTATCATTATATTTATTGCTGATAAGGGGGATAATTTGTCTTTGAAATTGAAAAATGAAGTTGGAAATGACAATAAATTGAAATTGTTGGATTGAAGTGGTTAAGTGATTTTTTGAAGTTATAATTGTTTTCATTTAATTAAGAAGATGAAAAATTCAATGAATTCTAAATTTGATGATTTTTGATCTTGTAAGAAGTCTTGGAAACATGTTTCACTGGTTTTCCTTGATTGAAATCATGTTTACAAAAGTGATTGAAGTAACAATAAGTTTTTATGTAAAAATTTCTTATTTTCCATGAAGAGGGTTTTTTGTTATGTTTTATTTTTTAAGTCAGTATTTTGTAGGTTATATGGATTTTGGAAAACATTTTGTAATGGTATTTATAAAAAAATTGGGCTAGCTAACTAGCTAATGGGAAGCAGCACCCCACACAATAGTAGGAGACTGGGCTTTACCCTAAAGCTATCCAGTATAGGCTATATAGTGCACGGTACATTCCCATAGGGGTGCATAAGTGAGAAATTTGAGCTCAAACAGGTGGGGTAGCATGGTAGTGGGGGTATGCAAAGGATCACGCCCACAGATAATCGGTATAGTGTGGTACCAGTGTATGGGGTAGTAATTTTTGAGCCCCCAGTATTTCTGTTTGTTATATAAGGAAGCAGTGGAGTGATTTGTGTTTCGATGTGTGATTTTGTTGAAACATTAAGAGCTTTCTGATCAATTGTTCAAAAAATCACGGCCATTAATTTGTTTAGATTGGTTATCAAAATTAAAAAATAACTAGGACCACCTGATATGCTTGATCTAAATCATCTATGTCATCTGATCCTTATTCAGTCTCATCTTCATCCACAAGCTCATTCGAAATTTTTGAACAGTGGGATCTCCATGGATATTTTTTTTCAGAATCTCAATCAATGGTTTCAGATCATCATTTTTGTCTTCTAAGGATAAAAAATAATTATGAAAGTTATTATTCATACTATAATGGGGATAAAAACATTTTTTTATCATTTTGTATAAGATTATTGTTTTCAAGATGGTGATCCTCTATGGCACGGAACAAAGGTAATGTATGAGAGAACCGATGATGAAGTGAATCTTGGTGATTTTAGAAGATTCCAAGGTGATGCTCAATGACTATAAATACCAATACTAAGTTCATTTTTTATATGAATTGGATCTCACATATGAGAGTTTTTTATAGAGATATAAGCTCCATGAACATCTGGTTTGTGAAATATCCTACACAATTCTATTTTTTCAAAGAAAACTAGAAGAAGGCCCAAACAATTTGATATGATCTTTTCACACTCAGATAGATCTTTCTAAATTGAGTTTAGTGTAACTATTTTTTGTGTAATGGAAATATTTAATGGTCTATGTTATAGTGTATACATATGCATCTAGTGGTCAAGAAGACATTGTGCACACTGTATCTATACCCATTCATGTTTCTGTGTAAGAAGGTGTCATGCATGTTGTATGTTCATGAATAGTCAGTGTGTTTTATGAAGGAATTAACATATGAATATAGAGTTATGCATGTTTTACTTACATGATATTTATGAAAATTTTGTGCATGTGGACAAAGTGTATTCAAACATGAATGTGTGTATATTCTTGCATAAAATTGAGCATTTAAGAATAGAATTGAGTAAATTCATGTTTTCATGCATGTGTATATGATTATACACATGTGATTATATTGTCATTTGAAGATAAGATAAGGAAGTGTAAATTTTCTTAAGAAATACAAAATTCCAATGGTGGCTGAATTTACATGAAATAATCCATGTATTAAGGGAGAAATCAATGTATTTTTTATTATACATGATGTTTGAGAAAGTGCACATGCAAATTATATTTCTTGATTAGTGGGCAGTGTCTTGAGAATAAAGCTGAGACAATATTATCATCATTATTTTAGATGAATTTATCTGTCCTAGATTTTAGTAGTTAGTGAGGTCAGGTCTTCTACATAAGAAAGAATTATTTCTCAAGCAGTGTTTTACTATGGTAGCTGACCATCAATAGGTGATCATAATTTACTTAGAAAGAACAACATAAGTGGAATGGTTCTTCATTTTTACATAGGACAATTTGATCTAGCAAGACCATGGAGGAATATTATAAGATATTTCTATTAGTGGATCAAATATTGTGTGACTCAAGATTGTGAAGTCATCATTGTGAATCTGAAAGAGTGGAAGTCTCTAGTGGGACTCTCGAGTATACTGGTGGGATTCAGGTAACACATTGGGATGCACTATAAATATACTTTTATGGGACTTCAGAGACACTAGTGTTGGTGGGAATCTATAAACTATGGTGTCAATCTAATCTGGAACATTGTGGGACTTAGTGTCAATGCGAATGAGACATCCCTAGTCATGACCATGTATATAAAGTGAAAATATATAACTAGTGGTAATCACCAGTTGTAGAAAGGACATACATCTTAATATCAAACCTCATGAAAATATTATGTGTTGTCTTTCATTTGAATTCGGTATTGCATACTAGATCCACTCATCCTAACAGGTGAAAGAGGATTAAAGATGTTTAAGAAAAGAAAACAATTTAGTAAAAACAAGCCACACATAATTCACCCCCTCTTAGTGTGACTGCATGATCCTTGAACACTTCATATTCCCCTTGATAAAAAATCTATCCAAGTAATCATTTTGGTACAAACCCAAAGGAGTTACCCGATTAATAGGTAATGTCTTTTCTCAACCTCCGTTCATTTATTTTCCTTCTTCCCCCTAAACTTTCCATATTCCATTATTTTATAATAATGTCATTATATTCAATACACTAGTATTATTTTATGCTAAGTGTTCCACCAATACTTACACACACCCTCATCCAATGGGTAATGAACATGCTATTTGTTGTACTTCGAACTACCACTTCACTAAATGCTGACGGTTATTTTTTTCCTTTAAGGACTCCCATGGAGGAAATTATTATGGAAAATATATTATATTTATTATATATTTATTATTATTTATTCCTTTTAAAACACATATATTTTTTCACATTCCATTTGTTGTAAATACGATAATTTCGTTTGAGGAAGTGTGGACTACCGCCCCCTCAAACCGATGTGATTTGTTTACATACTATATTGATTGTATTAAGGATTATTATAGTGAACTCATCTGATCTATAAAACATTATATTTCTAAATTAGTTATATTATATACATACATATATATATATATATCATTTTCTTTGTATCTTTCAATATGACAATGAAAACAGAAATAACATTCATGCATACGCATGGTTTACCGTTTCCATGAACAGTGTATTCCATTTTGTACATATATACTATATAGACAATTTTAATGCACATATTATGAATATAAATTATATTTATATCATTTTTTACATTTAGTAATCATGATATAATTATAAGGACCAAATATAAAACAAATTAAGACACATGCAAAAAACAAAGCAAATATTACAAAAAATGAAACCATAACATATGATTGTTAACCAGAGGGTAATATAAAGTCATAATAAAACCATATATTATATTAAATAAAATAATATGGTTCTATAAAATTTTTAAAATTGTTTTATATTTATTCTATAGGTGGTTTTAATTAGTACGAGGAGAGACATGGCACAAGTTAAGGGAATCTCATCTCACTTTTATTTCCGTGAGATACATGCCTTAATCACTGCTCACTTATTTTTTGTTGTCCTTATACTGTCCATTATTATATTATATGTATATTATAATTAAATTTATGGTTACTCACTTATCTATTTTATGTTATTTCTTTCATGGGGTTTATTTTCAGAAGCTACCAAATCGGTAAAATAGTTTTGTCTAAATTTTCCTTCTTTGAGACTCATGTTTTGTTATGTACCTAAATTCATTTAAGTGTTTATATAAATCCATATTACATGTTATATATTGAGTATCACTCTTTTAATTATATTTTATGCTTCATTTAAATTACAATTTTTACATGGATCGTATGATCCTAAGTTACCAAGTGATTTTTGTTTTGAAAAAATCTCATCACTTTTTTAGATTGTTTATGATTATATACCAATTAATGAAATAACATGATCCATATCAAGAATAGTCACGAATATTTTAACCTATGGTTATTAAAGATATCTTCTTGTATTATTTCCATTATTTCACTCTTTGGTACTTAATATTATTTGTTTATGTAAAATCATACCATTCCACTCTTTTGTCAGAAATCTATTATATTTAAAAACCATGTTTACAAAAAAATCAAAAGAGTTTTAAAAAGATATATGAATACCATTTTCAAGGAAAAATAATTTTAAAAATATTATATTATTTTCAATTCTTCATTTATATTTTTTCAAATCTATTTTTAAAGGGTAAAGGTTTTAGAAGTTTTTATGTTTTTAAAAGTGATTTTCAATACAAAAATGACATTTTTATCAATAAATGTTTTTAAAGATCATTCAAAATTATTTCCCATCAAATATAACTTCCATTAGAGGTAATCATTTTTTTGGGGAAATTATTCAACATTTCCTTACATATTATTTTTCTGAATGTATTGTGTTTTGATGTGATAATATTTATGAAACCATTTTCTCTATCACTTTTTATATTCTTCTTAAACAAACTTCTTTTCACAGGTTATGTTTCTTAAGAAATGATTATGAAACCCGTCTTTTTCCACATGTTGTGATATTATTATATGCTTATAATAAAAATTTCATTTCATAGATTATGATATTAATATTAATGATCTTTTGGTACATGTATGTATGATTTTATTATGATATTGGTGGGACCTATATCTCCATCCAATGCATTGGGTAATGATTTATATATCCTTAGATAGACTACAATGGTATTGGGAATGAACCTTGACTACTAAGGTGGAGGTGAGAGTGAACCATGTCTACAAATATGGTATGTGGGGTGAACACATTCTACTAATATGGAAATGGGAGTCAACCAATACTACCAAGATGGTATGGGGAGTGAACCCATACTACCAATATGTTCTTGGAAGTGTTTTCTTGGATACTATAGAAATAATATTATATACTTATAAGTCTTCCAAAATTACATGTTTTAATCCTATGTTTTTATTTAATGGATTATGTTCTTTATTTATTTTGATTCATATCTAATGAATTACTAAGAATTATTTCATGATTCATGTAAATGATCTTTGATATGTAGGGTGTGATATTTTATTTTCATGATCACGTTCTCATACCCTTATGAAAATGACTGTGTTTACATATATCCCTTGATTACCCTTACTGGTCATTTGAACTCAACCCTTTTTATGTTTCCCTACCCATGTTATGAAGATATGTGTTATGTTTTATGTGTCTAAGAATGGTGTTAGTCATGAAAAACCAAGTGCGAGATAATGTTTCTCACTTATGTATTAGAGGTTTTGTTTCTAAGTTTCCAATGGTGCTAGACTAATAAGGTCTTTTGGAATCTATTTGTATAATGTTTTATGTACTCCAAAAAATTTATTTAATGTTAATGTATGAAATGTGAGGATAATTATAGTTTGTATCAGAGAAAAGGTTTAGTAAAATTTTGCAATCTAGGATGTAAAAACCTTAGCTATTAGCCTATGGACATGTCTAAGGATAATTTTAAGGACAAAGAAACATATAGGAAATTGTCATGAAATGATATTAAAGGATAGAGTGAGTGGTTTCCTAGAAATTCCTCCTAGTCTGGATACTATAGGTGGATGTGGTTCCGGCACATATATATCTTGGGGTAACAACATCGACAAGATGTTTTGGACCTGACTTGGTGGTAATCGGTACATGACAACGGGACTTGTTACAAAACTAGTTTGTAACTCACAGGGGATATGCTTTTGGAATTCACAAACACTATATAAACCATCATGAAGGATTTAAATAGAATTTTCCTATAAATAACATAAGATAAACATATGGTCTCAAATATTAAGGAAGGAATCATAATTTAGACATACTATAAGTGAATTTTATTGATTATGTGGTTCCTCTATATGATAACTATTTCTCAATCTATGGCTTTTGGTTTTAGTCAATGGATGGAACAAGAAGAAACAAAGTTAATGGTGATTGAAATGTACAATACAATGATTGTACTTCTGAGAAAATGAATTCAATGGGATACGAATTGAAAAACCTCATTTCTATGCTCACATTGAATTCTCATGTTATGAATCATGGTAGACTACCAAATGTTCAAAAAAGGGAACTACATTCTATTGTGCCGTTCATGCGGCACATTCACCATATATCCGAGGTTTTTTTGATCCACAAAACTCCATAAAATGGATCAATAATACTAAAAATATATTCTCCATTATATGGAGTTTGGGTCTTGAAAAATTTATTCTATATGTCTATCAGTTAGAAGGTCAAGTAAACTAGTGGGGTACTCTAATCAATAATATGAGGTTGAAATATGAGATTGAATCCATGTATTTGGAAGAATTCAAGAACTTATTTTTCAATTAGTACTTACCTAGGATTCCACTTACCAGAATGGAGAAAGTGTTCATTGAGTTGAAGAAAATGGACGATGAATCTATTGGCACCTATGAGGATAATTTCATGATACTTGAAAGGTACGCTTTACGAATTACTATCCAACTAGAATGTCAAGTTGATAGGTTTTTTAGTGGCTTAAATCCTTGTGTCACAAGGGAATTTTCCACATGATACTTTAGAAGTTATGAAGATATTGTCTATTTTGTTATGAAGATTGAAATAGATGTTGGTTTTATGTATCAACCACATGGATTTGACACGAAGAGGATGATGGAGTTTAATGGAAAATCTAAAAACCATGAAGAAAGAGAGATGAGATTCCATTTATGCTCTATATGTGGGAAAAATCATGGAGAATATTTCCTTAAGGGGAATAATAATTATTTTATGTGTGTAAGGGAAGGTTAATGGAAATATTATTTCTAAATTGATGGGAGGAAGTTAGTTAATGTTTTGATTGTGAAAAAAGTGGTACAAAATTCACCTCCCACGATTTAGTGCTACAAGTGCAAGGAGAAAAGGAATTTTTCTATCCACTACCCAAAACCAAGGGTTTGTGATAATGATTGACATCAACAACCAATTATGTAAAGCGATTAGGTGAAATCTCAAGAAATCACTATCTCCGATGAGGGGTTTGATAATGACGTGATGAAGGGTACACTAACCATCCACTCTAGAATAAGTAATGCCATATTTGATTCTAGATATTCCAACTCTTTCATATCTAATGAATTTTTTATGGGTGATAATATTCCACTAAAACAATTAGATTTCTAATTTGTAGTGAAAACCTCTAATTGTAAGATAATTTCATCTCAAGTCTATGAGTCCTTTCTGTTTGGATTTTTTGGTAATGTTCTTCCTATAAATCTTATCATTATTCCTTTGGTTGAAATTGATATCATCTTATGTATGTATTGGATTTATCTAAATAAAAAACATGACAATTTTAAATTAATAGAAGTTACACTTGAATATTAAAACTCTCCTACAATCATCAATCAATGTGATGATATGTTTGAAATTACTATAAAGATTACATCTAGTGTATGGTTCTTAAACCCCATTCAAATGTGTTTTTTATATCAAATTATTTTAGAGAAAATAGACATCAATGATATTCCTATTATTTGGTAATTTGTGGATGTATTTCCAGAAGAGTTTCATATCCTTTCACCGAAAAAAAATTGGATTCTCAATAGAAGTCATACAAGGTTCCACAACAATTTCAAAGAATCTATATAGAATTTTTGTGATTGAGGTGTATGAACTGAAGATAAACCTCCATGAAATCATTTTTAAGGGACTCATTAATCCAAATGTGTCAAATTTGTGTTCATTAATTCTTTTGTGTGAAAAAAAAGATGGATCAATGCGAATACTAATTGATTATTAGGATTTGAAGAAGATAATAACAATGAATAAGTATACTCTCCCTTGTATTGATGAATTGTTCGATCAACTGAAAGATCTCAATTCCTTTTCATGATTTTCCTTCATTATATATATCATCAATTTTGGGTCAATGAATAGGATATACCCAAGGAGACATCTCGTACAAGTTATGAAAACAAAGAATATAGTTATTCCTTTTTTGTCACACCAATTCCCCTGTTATCTTCATAGATTTAGTGAGTAGATACTTTAGATATTACCTCAGTCAGTTTGTGGTAGTCTTTCAATATGATATTCTTATATATTCAAAGTGCAAGGAAGAGCATGAATATCACTTGATAATTTTACTAAAGACCATATGGAAGGATAAACTGTATGAAAATTTAAAAAATTATGCATTTTTTATGAAAACTATTTCAATTTTGGGTCATATAATATCAATAGATAGTATAAAAGTAGATACATAAAAGAAAAAGGCTATTGAATGTTATCCTAGAACAACCAAAGTGACTGATATCGATATCATTCTTGTATTAGAATGATATTATCAATAGTTTTTTGGATACTTTTTCAGGACTATATAATCCATTAACCAAGTTAAGTAATAAAGGTTTCAACTTCTTATGTACATATGAATGTGATGAAAATTTCAAGGAACTGAAAATAATGTTAGATAGTGCACCATTGCTTACATTACCTTGTAGTGGATAATGATTTGTAAACATTAGCGATGAATCCAATATAGGATTTGGATGTTTCATTATGCACAAAAATATAGTTATCGCTTATGCCTCTTAATAGTTTATGATTCATGGGAATACATTCTCAAATCATTAAATAGAGTTAAAAGTAGTAATTTTTTCATTAATGATATGGAGGTATTATATTTATGGAGAAAACTATTATATATATACCTATCATAAAAGAAAGAAATATATATTCACACAGAAGGAGTTTAACATGCTCTAAAGAAAGAGGTTAGATTTTATAAATGATTATAACATCTCAATACATTACCACCATAGGAAAGTTGACAAGGTTATCGATGATTTGAGTCATAAGGGACATGATATTATATCCATGATAAGGATAAAAAAGATCAAATATTCTTAGATTTATAAAGGATGGATCTAGAAATCCTAAAGGGGATGGAAAATATTATCTTTCTCAAATTAATGTTAAACCCTATATCCAAATTAATATTAAGGAGGAGAAAAAGGAAGATGAATAGCTATAAAAGAATATCAAAAATGTTCCTGATATTAACCTTGATCAAGATGGAATGATGGGGTTTAAGAACCATGTATGTTTTTATTCCATATTTTATATGAAGAATTTGTTATAGGAAGCTCACAGTTCTTCATTATCTGTTCATCCTGGAAGTATGAATATGTATTGGGACTTGAAAGAATATTTTTGGGGATGGAATGAAGATATATATCGTAGAGTTTTTCTCTCAGTGCTTGGTATTCTATCAAGTTAAGGATAAAAGACAAGAGTCAAATGGGATGTTGCAAATATTACCAATACCGGAATGTAAAATGTAGAACATCACTATAGATATTGTCTTCAGACAACAAAAACAACCTAAAGGGTTTAATTCTATACGGGTTGTATTTTATCACCTTACAATGTCATAACACAACATCACAATTAGCGAATACTTCTCTCCAGAACATATTTCTAGGATATACATTATGGAATAGTAAGGTTTAATGGAGTATCACATTCTATTGTATAATTTTGGGATTTTTGATTCACCTCATGTTTTGGTGATGAATTTAACAAGAACATGATTCAGAATTGAGTTTCAGCACTACTTATCAACCTTAGAATAATGTTCAGGCTGAATGAATAATTCAAATGATAAATAATATATTGATATCTCGTACTCTGTATATCACAGGTTGTTGGAATCAACACCTTCCTCTATTTGAGTTTTCTTACAATAATAGAATTCACTCGACCATTAAGAGGACACCATAATAATACCTATATGGGATAAAAAGTAGATCTCCAATGTGATGATATGAGGTTAGAGATAGAATGGTTTTGGGACTTGAGATTGTTGATGAAATGTTCGAGATGGTTAAAACCATTCATCCGCATATCAAAGAAACTCCAAGTTGGTAAAAAAGATATCCTCATAACCGAAGGCATGATATATAATTTGAGGTTGGTGAAAAGGTGTTTCTATGAATCTCACCTGGAATGAATGTTATGAAATTCGGGAAAAAGGGAAACTATGCCTTAGGTATATCAGTCCCTTTGAGATTATTGATATATCAGGATAATATCCTATCACATGGCACATTCTCCAAATCTCTCTCAATTCCATGATGTGTTACATGTATATGTATTGAGGAAGTACATATCTGACCCTTCATGTATATTAAAATCATAATTCAGACTTCTAGAGTAGGATATTTCTTACGAAGAACAACCAGTTGAAATTTTAGACCATATAAAGAAAGTTATATATAACAAGACCACTAGCCTTGATAATGTTTTGTAGAGAAATAACCAGTTAGAGGAAGTAACATGGGAACTTGAGGATATGATGAAGTATAAATATCCTCATTTTTTTACCCAACTGACAAATTTCAATGGAGAAATTCATTTTAAGGGGGTATAATGTACCACCCGAGTTTTTATGGACCTTTTTTCTCAAATAAAATAAATTTCTATTTATATCTTGCACTGCACTAATTCAAACATTCCTTTTACATAGCACTGATATTTTGTACAATACATTCAACACCGACTTAGCGTATAATACACACAACCCTGACCTGGTATACATTACATGAAACAGTGAGTTTCTACGTAACCTAATTTTAATGTTATAATTATTTAAAAGATACAATTATAACATAGTATTTAAACATAGAAATATCAACAGTCACAACTAATTTTAAAATAATAGTTATTATTGTTTCATATAAACATATTTACAAAGAAATATATTGTTTTTGGAAAAGTCCTTATATTTTTAAAAATATTAATTTCCCAAATAAACTTCATTCTATGTATTTTTATAAAAAGTAATAAAATACATTTTAGACACATTTATAAATTCTATTTTATAAAATAAATTTCATTTTGAACATATAATGTTGAAATTATCGTAGGGATAATTTTTGGAATTTTCCGGAGAAACATCATTTTTTGAAGATTAGTGAAAAATACCGGGTTTTAATTCAAAACTAATTTTCCATCTAATTTATTTATAAAGATATATTATATTTTAAATTATATTAAAAGTTTATTTATATCATATTTATTTAAATTATTACAATTTACTTCACTGAGATCAATTTCACTTTAACCTTGGGTATAAAAATAGGGCAAAAATTTGAATGTTTTTACAATATAAACCCACATTGTCGACCCGACTATGGAATTATTTTGAAATTAATTTATCCCACTTATGTGATCAAAATTTGGAAAAATGGATTTTATATTTGAATCGGAATAAATTATAATTTATAATAGGTTTACATATTTTGTTACCAAAAATATTAGTGTAAGTGATTAAAATTATATATAATGATTATAGTTAAATTATGCTAAATAACATACTTAACAATATGTTTAAGACCCAAAATGACCCAAAAAATTTTAAAAAAAATTCTGAGACATTTTTAGTCCATTAACCTTCAATTATTATTTTTTTTGGTTTGGTATGATTTTTTAGGTAACAACATGGGTATACCTAAATTGTTTTAGAAAAATTCCATGCATTTCATTTCCCATCCCTATAAAAGGCCACCACATATCCCAATTCCTCACACCTCTAAGAAAACATAGGATCAGCAAATATCTACCAAATAAAAATCCCCAAAAAAATTCCCTTACTCCTATAATCCTCCACTTGGGTAGAATGAAATCCAAGATTTCCTTTTGGCACAAAAAAGGAGTTACTCAATAGAGAGTTAACTTCTTCTCTCAAGCTCTATTATTTTATTTTCTTTATCCACCCCATACACTATCCTTAGTCTATTATTTTTTAATAAATCAAGTATATACAATATACTATACTTTTTTATTGTAATAGTTCTACCTACACATACACAAATCTCCATCAAATCGGTAACACACATAATTTTTACGTGTACGGAAAACTATTACCTCACTAAATGATGATTGATCAATTTTCCTTTCCCACTTCTCATGGTGTAAATTAGGATGGAAAATATGTTTATATATTTCATATATTATATTCATTATGTATTTAATATTATTTATTCCTTTTACATCACATATATTTTTTACTTTCCATTTTGTGTAAATATGATAATTTCGTTTCCGGAATTGTGGACTACCACCCCCTCCTGGCGATGTGATTCATTCACACACGACACAGAATGTATTAAGGATAAGTTTAGTGAAATTATATGATATATATAACATTATAATAAAACATTAATTATATTATATACATATATATATATATATATATATATCATTTTCATCCATTATTTCAATATGACAATAAAAACAAAAAAAAATTCATCCATACGTACGGCTTGTTGTCACCAAGAATTGTGTATTCCATTCTATACTACTATATTATTTAGACTATTTAAATATTCATTCTATAAATATAAATTATTTTTAAATAATGTATTACATTCTAGTATCATGATATATATATATAATGACCAAATATGAAGCAAATTAAGACACATGTGAATAACAAAGAGAATATTATCTGAAGTGAAACCTTAAAATCAGTTTGTTAATAAGAAGGTGATATAAAGTCATAACAAAACCATATATGGTATTATATATAATAATATAGTTCTAAAAAATATTAATAATAAATATATATTTATTATACATGTGTTTTTAATTAGTATGATGAGATTCAAGACACAAGGTTATGGAATCTCACCTCACTTTTATTTTATTGAAATGCATGCCTTAATCATCGCTCACTTATTTTGTGTGGTGTATATAATTCCCATGAATATATTCTATATCACTTATAGTTATATTTATGAGTATTAAAATTTCAATTTTATGATCTTTCTTTCATGGGGTTTAAGTTTCAAAAGTTATCAAATCGGTAAAATAGTTTTATGTCAATTTGCAATCATTGAGACTCATGTTTTTAGGCACCTAAATTCTTTTTGAGGAGTATATAAATCCATTTTACATGTTATACCATCAATAATCTTCATTTAATGGTATTTTAATATTTATATAATTTACATTTCTTACACGGATATTATGATCCGACGTAACCATGTAATGGGTGTTTATTGAAACAATTTCATCACGTTTCGATATTGTTTATGATTATGCTTCAATTAATGAAATATATTTATACATATCTCAAGAAAACACATTAATTTAATTATTCTCTATTAATTCAAGATATCAACATGTATTAGTACCATTTTTCCACTTCAGTACATAAAATTATTTTTAAGTAAAATATGATCTTCTCTCTCTTCATTCAGATATCTATATTATTCAAAAACTATGTTTCCAAAATTGTTTTAAAAAATGTTTTCAATATATATATGAATCCCATTTTCAAGGAAAAGTGATTATAAAAAAGTTTTATGGTTTCAAAAGACCCATTTATATGTTTTCATATCTATTTTCAAATATAAAAATTTTCATAAGGTTTCATGCTTTAAAAATAGTTTTTCAATGAATAAAAGATATTTTCCTCAAGAAATGTATTTAAAAGATATTTAAAAATTATTTCCCATATAACATATAAACCATTGTTGTTACTCATGAAATTATAGGGTAATTATTCAATTTTAACATTCATAATATTTCTCTGAGTGGATTATGTTTTTATGGAATGATGTTTCTGAAACCTGTTTCTCTTTCCCATGTTATGTGCTTTTATAACCCATATCTTTTCACGAATTATGTTTATGATGAACGGATTATGAAACCAATATTTTTCCACATGTTATGATATGATTACATGATTATAACACTGATTTAATTGCATGGGTTATGATTTTACTATTTATGTTATTATGTCACATATATGTATGATTTCATTATCATATGGGTGGGACCTATATCTCCCTCCAATGCATGGGGTAAAAATTCATATCTTAGCAGATAGATATAGATGGACTTGGGAATGAACCTTGACTACTAAGATGACCGTGGGAGTGAACCATGACTATCATGATGGTATGAGGAGTGAAATCATGCTACTAAGATGACCATGGGAGTGAACAATTAGTACCAAGATAGTATGAGGAGTGATCCCATACTACCATGATGGGCTTGGAAGGGATGCCTTTGCTACTATTGAAATCATATTATATGCTTATGTGTCTACCGTAATTCCTTGTTTCATTCCTCTCTTATGATTTCATGGATGATGTTTTTTATTTCCATAAGTTTCATCTCTTGTGAACATCCAAGATTTATGCCATGGTCAATGTATAAGATATTTGATATGAAGGGTATGATATTCCATTTTCATGATCATGTTCTCATACCCTTATTCACCTGATTGTGCTTACATATATCCCTTGTTTACCCTTACTAAAAATTTGATCTCACCTTTTTTATGTTTCCTTCCCCATGTTTGGGAGATATGTATTATTCTTTATGTGCCTAAGAATGGTGAAAGTCATGAAGATCCTAGTTGGAGATAATTTACCTCACTTATATATCAATGTTTATATTTCCATGTTTCCAAAGGCACCATAATAGTATGGTCATTGGACGTATATTCGTAAAAAGAATTATGTATTCTGTAAAAGTTATGTAATGTTAATGTATGAAAATAAAGGGTCTCTATAATAACCTGTTATGGTTCTCATAATTTAATTAACATTAGTTATTAATTCATCCATTCTTTACTCATAATTAATTTTTATGTTCTAATATGTTTACCATTAAATTTATTGTTTGTATTGCATAACATTCACATTTACTTTATATATGTTTTTTAATTTATCACAAATGGAATTCTAAATATTTATTCCTTCTATTTTTTAGAAACATATCTTCTAAAAAAGTTAAAACTATGCCGTTTTAAATGGGGGAATTATTCTCCAAATTCATTCTATAAACTATTATCATAGAGGAAAATTTATAATGAGGAACAAAAACAAACTTAGAAGCCTCCAATACATCTATACATATTGATAATAATAATTTCATCATATTAACATCCCATATATAATAATGTTTCCCATAAGAATCTGAAATCCCATTTTGATTCACTAAATTTATGTTTTCAATCTTCACAACATAAATTTAGATCCCAACGCTTCTTACTTAGAGGAACACTTTTCAAATCAAACCCTAAACCACTAGTCATTTTCAAATGAATAAATGAGTACTCTAATGACACCATAAAAATTCCCATAGGATTAGTGATAATAAACTAAGATGGGGTGAATCAGTGATTTCAATTTCATTGAAGTTTCTATTAGGACCAAAATTTTGACACTTCTTAATATGAGTGAATATACCATTGTAAAATACAAAAAATAATAAACATAGTTGAACCAATATATATTTTTAAAATGTTAATCACTCTTAAAAGGAAATAAGTGTTGGCAAGATCAAGATTCATCGGGGACTATACAATCTAATATAATCATTATGTTAATTTGAAGATAAAGGTTTATCCTTGAAATTTTGATGCATGAAAAATTTATCTTGACTTTAGTAATGTTATCATGTATAAAAAATTTATAAAATCTCTTTTTCTATAGAATGAGAGTCATAAACAATTTAGTCATACATCTAGTTTATATTGTGATTATAATTCTTATAACTATTTTTTCTCTCTGTGAATAATTCCCTACACATCCTCTCCATCACATTCTACTCTCACATACTCCATTGATATATTAATTAATAATATAAGACCCCATGTTCTATGTTTTACTAAACATATTAATTTTTCCCTATTCATAATTAAAAACGAAATTTGAAATTAGGAAAAATAAAAACCTTTAATTTTTCTACACTTTTCATTAACTAATTTATTTAATGGATCAATCCCAACAATCATGACATGAAGTACTACAATACGTAATGATATGAAGTATAACAAAAAAAATCTCTCTTTATGGTGTGATATAATTAATTATGATGTAAATATTATCTTTTTTTCTTCCAGATCTTTATGATAATGACATGATATGATATTCATGAAATTACTCTTATTCTCCAAAAAACATGTACATAATTTATTTTTATGAAATTTAATCCATAAAAGAACAACTTCTGCATCATTATATTCAATTTTTTTCTAAAATTCAAACCAATACGTATCACTCTTTATTATATAATAACACTTACACATTTAGTATAAAATTTTGTTGATTTTGTGTATCATGTTAATGAATCCTAATATAACCAACCCAACACCATTAACATGGATCTAGTGTTTACTTTGTCTCATGGATACAAGCTACAAGGTATCACATCACCATGGACCGAGCATTCTAATTTTTTTGGGAAACTAGATACATACGTGATTTCCAAATTACAATTGAAAAATAAAACATAGTATGAAAAACATTATTACATCCTTATCATAATTTAATGTTTCCTTATTAATATCCTATGGAAATGAAAAAAAATGTGATATCATATGATAAGTAACAGTTACATACAATAGAATTTATCATGATTATATAAGGAATAATATATTTTTTAGTGTGGATAATCAGTCCATATTCTATTTAAATGATATCTTTACATTCAAAAATATTTCTATTTAAAATATGAACAAAATAATAAAATGGATAATAACAAATGAAATTCATAATGTAGGACATGGTGATATTTTTCATAAGGAATCATGAAAAAACATCTTTAACCATACTATCTGGGCCTTGTGAAAATAAATGTAAATGATTGGTTTTTTATATAGAAGATAACCATCAAATTCTGTTAACTATTTATCTCATGAGTCATGTATATGTGTTGAGGTGTATTCAATAATCAATCCCTAACCATCACTAAAATTTGCGTAATGGATTCACAAAACATTGAATCAATAATATAATAAATAATAAATATTCATTATCAATCTATAAAAATCTATATTGAATCAAAAATATAAAAAATCAATATTTAAGTAGTTAATCAATTGACATTATTAATAGACTTACTTCATATAACATCATATATTGAAATAGTAAATAATTAAGACAATATTGATGTAATATAAATGATACTCAATATATGTATGATACTAAAAATATATACACGAAGGATAAAATAATATCCAATTAATAATGGAGATTGATAGAGAAAATGTTCACAATAAGTTGAATAGCCTAAAAAACGTATAATAAATAAATCTATAAAGGAATATAAAATACGAAAAATTCAAGATAAATTATGTTTTGAAATAAGGGAAATTTTTTAGAGAATTATAGATGAAACTAGAAGAAAAACATTAAAATGAACATTACTTATTGCTGTTGTAACTTTTTTTTACATCAATAATAAAAAATATTTTTCAAAATTATTCACAATGTTTTAGATTATAATTTATCTTTATGATATAAAAGAATTCAACTTCTAGAATAATGAAATTAGTTTTATTTGAAAAACTGTATAAATTTTTATATGAATATAAATACAAAATAACAGTCGTAGATCTTGGAAAATAAATTCATTTCATATAAATTAAAAATAATATTCCATTTACACATTTTAGATGAAATTCAAAAACAACATATTCAGAAAAAAAAATTATGATTTTATTTTTATAAAAAAATAAATGAATGTAAAATATGGTAATAAATGAATTTAAAAAATCATTAGAGAATAGAAAGTAATTTTTTTGAAACACCCTAGAAATTATAATCATAAAATTCAAATATTCTCATTTTAAATAATAATTAATTTCAATTTAGTTTACAAACATTATTTGAGTCATTGAATATAATAAAATGAAAAGTTATAATAAGAACATTCATTACCCAAAAAACCAATGGATAAAGAAATATATTAGGTTTAAGAATGATATAGTATACAAATTCTATAATGGCTATATAAACATAAAAAATCTTGAATAAAAATGTGATTAAAATATTAACCTTCATGATGATAAAAACTTTTGAATAAGAAACCATTAAAAGAGAAAACATGAATAAAATATTAAACTATGATTATTAAATATTAATTAATGATGAAATGTTTAAAACTATTAGTATATACACCATATATAATCAATTATTTGCATAACACAAAACATTTCTCAATATATTGAAATTGCGATATAAAGCCCTTACCTTGGATTCATATTTGGTTGGATTAATTTTATATTCCTAAATAATAAATTAATTTTTAACAAAAAAAAATTCATAACCTTTCTCATATATATTGAAATTTTAAGTTATTTTTATAATTATTTTACTTCCATTCATTGTACAATTCTTCCATTTCTCATAGAAATAATTTTAATTATGTTAAGAGTAAAAAAATTCAATGTAAATAAAATTATAACCATACATGAAAGGTTGTAATATAAAAAATAAATACATCACTCATGGAGGTGGGAGTCCAAAATTATGCATAATGACGTTTTAATTTTACTAATGGTTGGAAGTGAAATAAATTATACAACAATTAATATTTCCAAAAAAAATAATCATTAAATATATCCTTATATTCATCCCTATAAAAATGAAATGAAAAACTAATAACAATGATATATAGATTTTGTGGTCAGCACGTACGCATGAGTGATGTTATAATTTTCCAAAGGATGGGAGGGTTATGTAGTAGATAATATTTAATCTTGAAATAACCATAATTATTCTATAAAAATAATATATATCCATTGAATATATCATTATAACCGTACATGTGATCCAGTGATGAAAAATGTTACACACTACTTCATGGAGGAAATCGTCCACACATATGAATCAGCAAAGTTATCATTTCCATAAAATAGAGATGATTTATATAGACAATATAATATCAATATAATAGAATTATAGTATATTTAATATACAAATTTTATTATATTATGATGTAAAATATTAATTTTGATGAGTTTGAAGAGTAAATAAATTTAAAGGTGTTGGCTAAGACGATTACCTATTCTTTGAGAAACAGCCTTTTGGTTACATTATCATCTTTCTTGAATAGTTTTTTTGTATGATCAGAAAATATGGGAAGTGGATAAGGATGTTGGAATATATTTTTTAGGTATTCTTCAAGATCATTGGTTCCATAATTTTATATAATTGATAGGATGAGTATCCCTTTTATTAGTGAGGTGGGTGGAAAACTTATAAATACTACACATTTTATTATTATATTAATGTCTTACTAAAATGTAGTGTTTAAAAATTATCATAGTTTTTAGTATCATATGGTTATGGTTTAAATATAACCAAAAAATTTCATTTAATGTGATTTTTTGTTGTATTTTGAATCATTATCCCTTTGATTTTATCCCTTTTTTCATATTTTACCCTTAACAATGGTGAAAATTTTAACCATGGTAACTATTAATCATGAAAAAAACTAAATTGAAACTATATATAAATATAGAAATGTTGATTCTAAATTTTTAATTCATTTTATATTATTAAATATACTTAACAGGAAAATTTCGATTATTATATGTTCGTAAAACACAATAAAACTCCATTTTAAGATAAATGGGTGTTTTGTCCATTAAAATGATTTTTTATTAAAATATTCTATAATATTTGTTCCCAAGGAATTTGTTTTATTAATTTAAATAAAATTATTTTTTAAAATTTATAATGAAACCAAAAATAAAATAATTATTTTGAATTCTTGTTTAAGAAAGAAGAACAACAAAAATCGAATAAAAAACATCACTTAGATATTCAAAATGTTAGGCATAGATCTCTAAGTTCAAAAATATATTTTTAATTTAATTATGCTATTTATTAAATTTATATTTGGTCTGAAAAAGGTTTCATTAACATTCATTTCATTATTATATCATGATAATTCCATAAAAGTAACATTATTTATGAAATTGGAGAAAAGTATGAATAGAAAGTGACTCAACAACCATTATTCCGGCAATCTGGAATGGGGTGATTCACCTGGCCTGGCCCCTCACTATGCTTTGGATGAAATTTCTAAATTCTACCCCAGATATTGATTACATCACCACTCATGCCTTCCGGGAAGCGAACACTATTGCTGACGCTCTTGCGAACAAAGGAATTCACCAGGATATGACTTGGCTAGACGAACTTCCTCCTGACTTATTCCAGCTTTTTGAAAAAGATTATAAAAAATGCATACTTTTCATCTCATGTAACCCTATTTCGTTTTTTATATTCAATAAATTGTGCTTTGGTCTTTGGCCAAGGCACCACTTTCTTTAAAAAATCAATTATTATGGAAATACCCAAAGATTTTACCCTAAGATAATTTTGATAATATGAATTAAAAAATGGAATTGATTTTTAAAATTTATATTGCTAAAGTTTGGGAATTTATTTTTGAATCACATTTATGAATAAATCTAAGTTTATAATGCAATAGTTTCTTGAGAATTAATTGTTTAATTATTATAACTGAAGCTCGGGTGTTACATTCTTCTCCCCTTTCAAAATTTCGACATCAAATTTTCTAGAAGGTAACATCATAAAAAATGTGGTTATCTGTTCATAATAACATCCTTAGGATCCCACATTTCCTATTTCATCTTATGATTTATCCAAAGTACCATTACAATCTAAGCTATCTAATGTTGAAACCCTTGTTCTATAATGTCAACAATTTGGAAAGGCTCTTCACAATAATAAAATTCTTGATCTATTTATATTTCATAAAATATTAATATATTCATTGCTTTTGGAATATAATTCCTCAATAATGGGATGTGGAACACATTAGAAACATTATAGGGGGTAGATGGAATTTCCAATATTCAATTAACAACTCCAATTCTATACATATATCAAAAGTCTCGATGTACCTAGTTTATAGTTTGACATTAATGAAAATATTTGTAACCACTATCCATTTAAATACATTCAATAAAACATGATATTTACATGAAATTCCAAATACTTCCATCAGTTATCTATATATCATTTCATCCATATTTGAGCTGCCTTGATATGAGTCAGAATAGTTGTCAATTTGGCCATTGTCTCCTCAACAAGTCTTGGGCCGAAATATTCCATTCCAAAATTTTATTCAAACATCTTGGTGTATAAAATATTTTCCTACATAGTTCTCCAGATTTTTTATTGATTAATTTAATTAAAACTATTATTATATAAAAATTCCACTAATGTGAGATACATATCGTACATACCTTTAATGTAAAGTAAGCACAACCCTAACATGACTTCTACAATATGAATAGTTCTTTCAAACATTTCATCTAACTAAGGATGTTATACAGTTCTCAAATTTATCTCAATTGTTAGATCCATTTGAATAATTTTCATGAAATTCAATGTATATTTTTGTTTTTGATCTGATACAATCAATATATGTTCTCCATGAAGTCTCACAACTATGTCAATATAGTGTGGTGTGAAGAAATCAGAAGTTAGATCCTCCCGTATAGCGATGAAATGTACATACCTAGTAAGGAGATCAATAATAATCAATATGGAATCATTTAATTTGTGTTTATTTATAAATATAGTGAAACGTACATTAGTAATTTCTTCCCACTTCCATATACTAGTTGGAATAAGTTTCATGACTCGTTTAGGTTAATGTCTTTTATATGTTACCTATTGGAATGCAAAGTATCTTAATGCATAGTCAGAAATTTACCACATCATATTATCCCACGAAAAATGTTCTCTTACATCCATGTAAATCAGGGTTATACTATGGTGTACAGTGAAATTTTATCTATGGAATTAATCATATAATTATCACTTCTTCTAGGGTATTGATAAAACACATAACCTCTTTCTGAATTTCTACAAACCAAACATCATAAAAAAATTCTTCTAAATTATGATTATTTAGGACAATACTTTTCTTTTAAAAAACCCTTTTCATCAATATGGGACCATTTTATATTCTATGTTAAAATTGGTTTGAAAATAATTTGAAGGATGATTGATGTTTCCCATTCAATTTTTATTCCCATATCTAACTTTACTAAATCCATGAATATAGGATGTTTTTCAATCCTCATTTTAGTTAAAAATACATGAAATTTTCTACTCTAAACATCATCCACCTTATTTTCATTTTCTAGGTGGTAGTTTATTGAAAAGTTATAATCCGTGAGTAGCTTTAGCCATCTTCTTTGTCTCATGTAGATATCATTTTAAGAAAAAATATATTTCAAACATTTTGGATTCGTATTTGTATCAAAACATTAACCATAGAGATTATACTATAATATATTCAAGGAAAATATGATGAATACCAAAACAATCATGGATTGGATAATTTGTTTCATGGATATTTAATTGTCTTGATTCATAAACAACAAATCTATCATTATGCATAATGATTCATCTAATTTTATTCATTAGAGTGTCATTATATATCACAAAACCATTACTTTTTATGGTAATTTCAATATTAGTGAATTGAACATTTTTATATTTAATTATTTAAAACATTCATTAAATTATAATAAACATATGATATTAACCCCTGTATATGATAGCTCAGTTAATTTGAAATCTATTTAGGAAATGTTTTGAACAAAGCACTAATAGTAACTAGAAAATACAAGGAAACTATGTTAGTTTGTTATGAATATTACTGTAGAAAATTATTTTAATTTCATCTTCATTGAACAATAATATATTATTACATCATTGAAGAAAAAATTTAAATGAAAATAAAATTTCGAAATCTAAGATTTTTATGTACTAAATTTCCCATAAAACCTTTTTCCTATAAGAGTTTCAACAATTATTTTCAAATGGATTCTATAATCTTTATATATTTCAGAGTATTTGATGATTCCATAAATAAGGTCCATAATTAAATTATAAATATAATAATTTAATACTCTATTTTTCAAGTCTATTAAAACACAAGGTTCATTAGTCAATCCAAAAGTCATTACTATAAACTCATAATGCCAATACTTCTTACGATATGTTATCTTTGTAATATCTTCTATCGTTACTCACAATTGATGATATGCGTAACATCCATCAATATTTGTAAAATATTGAGATACATTAATATGATCATGTAAGTCATAAATGAAATGTATTGGATATATTTTCCTTATAGTAATACAATTTATTTTACTACAATCGATGCACAACCTTATTGACACATCCTTCTACTTAATAAGATGAACAATGTATCACCAAGATGAAATAATAGAGAAACATATTGCATTATTAAAAACTCATATAGTTTTTCATTTATTTTTAGTAATTTCACTATGTAAATTATTTAGGGAACTTTATATATAGGGTTTTCATCATAGATTTGTTTAATTAAAAACATAACATCACTCTTTGGTGGATTTTCAAACAACTCATCATAAAACACATCAATGTATTCATAAAAAATATGTACATATTTTATAGTCCAGTTAAAATTCCCATAAATATGTTTTTATCTCTTATTCTCCAAGAATATCATAAATATAAACTACTTGAGGTTGGTACATACATGATTCAGATAATGAAGCCTCCACTCTAAAGATGTGGTACTCAACAAATCTGTCATAAATCATAATATCTATCTATTAGTAATAAATTTAACATTATAATTTTTAATATAATCCATACCAAGGATTATATCAAAGATAAATATAGGTATAACAACAAATCAAGAAAATATAGTATCTCTATGAATCATAATCATGATTGACTAATGTATCCTTGTTGAAACAATATTTCCAGAAAGTATCATTATTGAAAACTCTATTCTTAGTGTCCTAGAAATAATTTAATGTTCTTGGAAAAATGGAACATATAAAAGAGTTCCATGGCCCATAATAAAATAAATAATATGGTAAATTTGATTTTATGATCTAATTATATAGAAATAGATATTTAGTAACTTATACATTAGTTGTAGTATTCACTTAAGCATTTCATTCTCCACTTTTCTTCTTCTATTGTAGGTTCCCTGGAGGCTTTCATTATAGCATCCCGCCTTTTTATAACATTAACTTTCATTACATTACACAAAACTGAGGATCTTTAAGGTTTAGTGTCTTGGAAACCAGGAACTTAAAACATGAAAACACAAAAAATTCTTCTTAAACACTTGAAATGCTTCTCCTCATGTTCATCCTAGGTTCATTACTGCGTCTCATAACCTGGGGACATACATCAAAAGAAAGGGTGAGCAGAAGGCCTAGTAAGGGAAATAAGAGAAACATTTTACATGTGAACTTGAGATACTTCAATAAGGTCATGAAAATAACTTTAAGGCATGAAAATGAAACCATGAGGCTTATCATAATAAAAATAAAAATTTTCATAACTTTAAGATGTGTCTACAACATTTAATATTGAAAATAATTTCGTTTCACCAAGGTCAATCCCCAAGGCGTCGTTAAAAATTACCAAGGTTATTCACCAAGGCGTCGTTAAAAATTGTCATCACTAGAGATTAAGTCTTTACCCAATGCATTGGAGCGCTATCAGGGCGCACCCTTTAATTTCCCTTTATTATCTTGTGAGCCACATATATCATCATCAATCATTTCATAAACAACCCATATAGCATAAAATAAATGGGTTTCATTTCATAATCATAACGTTTTAAAAACTGCTTTAAAGACATGATCTTTACGTTACTTTAAACCCACGGAAAGGGAAAGCGGGTATCATGTATGTAAATCCCAGAATTTAAAATAGAACATTTTTGTATATATGTGAATAACCCTATAGAAATAAGAGCTTTTAGTATTAACTTAATAACATGAGGTAATTTTGAGAAAAAGAGAGAGACATTTTGAGACGAAAATTCTGCAGCACAATGGCTACGTTACAAGGTTTTAGAAAATGTTGAAAAGAGAGGGGACATGGGTAAAACAATGATACATGACCCATAAAACAGTAGAGGGACAGAATATAAGGGATTTAAGAACATGGTAATGAAATTTGAAAATAAACCATATGAAATGAAGAACATTAAAGGAAGACAAAAATATGATTTCTCTTATAAAAATTCGGCAGCCTAACAACATTACATCAACTTCAACCAAAAAATGAATTGATGATGTCAAATAGGGTCTCTCTTCATATGAACATAAAAGATAAGTATGATAGATATATAGATCATACCCCAACATAAGAAATAGTAACTTTCAAGACTTGACATTGAATTAGAACTTTGAAAAGGGAGAAAGGTGCAAGGACCACTTAAAAATTCAGCAGCCTAACGACGCCACTTAAACTTCAAAATACTGAATTGAAGAGATCAAATGGGGTATCTCATAATATGGTCAAAAAATATCATTATGATATATATAGAGATCATACCCCAACATAACAAAAAGGAACTTGAAAGAATTGACATGAAAGTAGAACTTCAAAACGAGAAGGGTGAAGAACCACTTAAAAATTCGGCAGCCTAACGGTGCCACTTAAAACTTAAAAATAAATAATTGAAGAGATAAAATGGGGTCTCTCATCATATTATAATAAAATATCTGTATGATAAATTTAGAGATCATACCCGAACATAATAAAAAAGAACGTGAAATACTTTACATGAAAATAGATCTTGAAAAATGAGAAAGGAGAAAGAATCTGTTACAAAAATTTCGGCAGCCTAACGGCGCCACTTAAAACTTCAAAAAACAAAATAATGAGAGTAAGTGGGGATATCTCCTTATATGAACATGAAAAGCGCATTAAGAGGAGTACAAAATAACATCCTCCAACATAAGAACATGGAGAATAAAAGGAATGACATAAAAAAGATTACTTGAAATGAAAGAGAGAGGCTGGATCCCTTACCTTAAAACGTAACTCTTAAAACTCAAAGGTTGGGACCTTGAGGGATTTGGGGAACCTTAGGAGGACTCCTTTGGAGGTAAGGAGACCAGAACATTGTTGGGGATGAGTGGGGAGTCGAATGGATGAGAGGATGGCTTGGCATTTATAGGGAAAGTGAGGGGACAAGGCATTAATGGCCAAGGGACACCTCATTAGTGGTTTTGGCAAAACCATGGGCTTGCCCATGGTATTTTCCCATGGTATTGGCCACTTGGGACACCTCATACCTTATATTACTATTCATAAGTCGACCATATTGATTACATACTTAATACATCATTTAATGATGTCATTAAACACCCGTAACTTAAAAACTGTATTTTCACTATTCATCGAAATTTCAACTTTCTCAGAATAATCCCAAAATTTCACCGTAACAAAATATAAATGATGTGATTTCAAAAATGAACACCATTTTATAAATATAATTTTCTAAATATTTTTAATTTATTTTTTAAAATAAATACACTATTCACAGAAAATTCATTTTTTCAAAAAAAACCCAAAAATCACCATAACATAATATCGGTGCTCTGAGTTCAAAAATGAAATCCATTTTATAAAAATAATTTTTCTAAATATTTTTAATTTAATTTTTAATTAAAAAAAACAATTCACTCGAAAAAACAAACTCTTGAATAATAATTTATGAAACCGTTATTTAACCATTTTATTGAATCAGATTACTTAATCAAGGTGCCTAGATTATATTAATACTTTTTTAAGTGAGATTACTAATCCATTTGGGCACATTACTAATCCTATTCATAAAATCACTATTCATAATTTACTATTCATCAAAAATTAAGTTGATCTTATTAGACTCTAAATTTCGTACTGAACATAATTGTAGAAGAAATTTTTTTGAAAATCATTACACATTTTTAATTATTTAAGGTTTACATAAACATTTTTAAAATATCCATTTTCTAAAATTCATCAAATATATGCATACTATATTAATACGGTTAGTTGAAAAGTCATAAACATCATCATAGGATGAAATCCCAATTTTTATTTAAAACAAAGGATTACATAAGGCAGTTATGGTCTCCTTACATAGCCTCTTACCACACCAGCATAGGACCTAAGTGTAAGGTGTGCTATGGTGAGAGAATCCGAGGGAGGCTCAGCCAACATCACACGAGTAGTAATTTCTACCAGTTTGAACTTCTCGCAAAGGAGATTCCGTTCTAGCTTCACACGATGAAGTTCGGCTTGGGTTTGATCCCGAGCAAAGCCCAGTGGTGCTACCTCTTTCCTAAGTTCTGTTAGATGGGATTCGATCAGTCGAAGACTACTGGGTGAGGCCATCATATCTTCTTTCTATAATAATTAACCAAGATTACTTGTATTTGGAGACAATAATCAAAACGTTTAGTTTCCAGGGGTCATATTGACTAATGGTCATATAACAGTCAAAACCCAATGGTCCCATTTTAATTATACTCATGTTATTAAATGAAACATTTTTGTTGATTATAAAAATAAAATAACACATAAAATTAGGAAACAAGATTTATTCAAAATTTCGGGTCGTTACAATCTTCCCCCCTTAAGAAATTGCGTCCTCACAATTTTTAAAATTGGGTTTTGAAATTTCATTGAAAGTACCACATCGGAAAAGGAGTCAGTAAAACTATTACTTCAAAAGAAAGAAAGGGAAGTACAAAGGTCACCTGAGTTAGCCCACACTAGGATTCCATGTAGGAAAACATGGATATGGAGGAGAAAACAAAGGGTCAAGTTCTAAGGGAGAGTGATAGAAAACATGATTAGGAGAAAGTTAACCATAAGAAAATACCAAACTTATGATGTCTGTAAACTATCTTTGATTACCTAGTAGGAAACGTAAACCAACAACGATTTTGTTTTACGTTCCTTTTCATAATATTGAGGAATTCATTTAGAACATAAAACAAAAACATAAGAAAATATACATATCTTCATGTAGAGTTTCATCCTTTAGTAAGTTTCTACCCAAAACTAATCCTTTCTCCAAACGATGAGCATTCAAAACTACTTGGTATCATCAAAACACAAGAATCATCTTCTAGAGAATCACATAATCCACAAAAGGTTAACTATCTATTTCTTCTATCTTTAAACATTATCCCAAAAACAGAAAGGTTAAGGTAAAACTACTCTTCAAAAAAAGAAATAATCCCATAGGAATGGAAACTACTTTTAAATCTTCAAAGTTCCATGGTACTACCCAAAGTTCATCATAGACCATTCCATAAATAACGGTCCTTAAGATTCCTCAAAATAAACCAAACTAAGATTGAAACCCAAATATAAGAAGGATTTGATAACATAGTCTTCCAAAATAAACTTCATTGTTTATCTCCAAACAACATCAACCACTCCGAACATCTTATAACAAAAGTATCTAACCTAAACATATTTTACCCAAGATAGGTTAATCATTCCCATAAGTAACCTAAATTACTATAAGTACACCTTAAATTCATTGATTCTTCAAAATATAAGTCAACCTCACTCTTTAATGAAAATACCGTAGTAATCTATTTACCTCGATCATATAGGGTCCCAAAAATAGTGAACCTCCTCCAAAATAATAATCATATTTTAATCCCCTAATCATCCCTGACATATTAATACGACAATAGGCACATTTCCTATCACATTGGTTATTGTGACATGTTCTTCCATTTCCCACCATTAACTAAGAAGAGAAAGCATAATTAGGGGCTTAAGTACTTAGCCAATAATCATGAAATGGAATTGAAAGCATATAAGGATAACTTGTAGATGAAAAGTATACCCTAACTTGTGATCCCCTAGGTTCTCATCTAGGTTATCCATGATCATATATTCTTATGTGAATCTTTATTTTATTTTATCTTTGTTCCTTTAACAATGGTTCATACTAAGCTTATGAATTTACCAAAGCATATCCCCCAGGAGTGTCGTAACCAAGAGTGAATCAAGGCCCGTTGTCGTGTACCAGTTCTCGTTCGAGTCTAGCTCAAAGCGTTTTTTTCGGGTTTTACCCCTATGTACATATGTGCCAGAGCCACCTCTACCTGCTCGTATCCAGACAGGGATGTATTTGCTTGGCAACCCATTACTCAATACTTACTAAAATACCAGGAAGATTTCCTATGTTTAAACTTTTCTATATAGTTCTTCCCAGAGTTTTCATATCCTAATTTCCACAAATAACTAAACCGTACTTTGATACCAACTATAGCATCCCGCCTTTTTATAACATTAACTTTCATTACATTACACAAAACTGAGGATCTTTAAGGTTTAGTGTCTTGGAAACTAGGAACTTAAAACATGAAAACATAAAAAATTCTTCTTAAACACTTCAAATGATTCTCCTCATGTTCATCCTAGGTTCATTACTGCATCTCATAACCTGGGGACATACATCAAAAGAAAGGGTGAGCAGAAGGCCCAGTAAGGGAAACAAGAGTAACATTTTACATGTGAACTTGAGATACTTCAATAAGGTCATGAAAAGAACTTTAAGGCATGAAAATGAAACCATGAGGCATATCATAATAAAAATAAAATTTTTCATAACTTGAAGATGTGGCTACAACATTTAATATTGACAATCATTTCGTTTCACCAAGGTCCATCCCCAAGGTGTCGTTAAAAATTACCAAGGTTATTCACCAAGGCGTCGTTAAAAATGGTCATCTCTAGAGATTAAGTCTTTACCCAATGAATTGGAGCGCTATCAGGGCGCACCCTTAAATTTGCCTTTATTATCATGTGATCCACATATATAATCATCAATAATTTCATAAAAAAACCCACATAGAATAAAAGAAATGGGTTTCATTTCATAATCATAACAATTTAAAAACTGCTTTAAAGACATGATCTTTACGTTACATTAAACCCACGGAAAGGGAAAGCGGGTATCATGTATGTAAATCCCAGAATTTAAAATAGAACATTTTTGTATACATGTGAATAACCCTATAGAAATAAGATCTTTGAGTATTCACTTAATAACATGAGGTAATTTTGAGAAAAAGAGAGAGACATTTTGAGACGAAAATTCTGCAGCACAACGACTATGTTACAAGGTTTTAGAAAACGTCGAAAAGAGAGGGGACATGGGTAAAACAATGATAAATGACCCATAAAATAGTATAGGGAAAGAATATAAGGGATTTAAGAACATGTTAATGAAATTTTAAAATATACCATATGAAATGAAGAACATGAAAGGAAGAGAAAAATAAGATTTCTCTTATGAAAATTCGGCAGCCTAACAACATTACATCAACTTCAACCAAAAAAATGAATTGATGATGTCAAATAGGGTCTCTCATCATATGAACATAAAAGATCAGTACGATAGATATAGAGATCATACCCCAACATAATAAACAGTAACTTGCAAGACTTGACATGGAATTAGAACTTTGAAAAGGGAGAAAGGTGCAAGGACCACATAAAAATCCAGCAGCCTAACGACGCCACTTAAACTTCAAAATACTGAATTGAAGAGATAAAATGGGGTATCTAATCATATGGTCATAAAAGATCAGTATGATAGATATAGAGATCATAACCCAACATAACAAAAAGGAACTTGAAAGAATTGACATGAAAGTAGAACTTCAAAACGAGAAGGGTGAAGAACCACTTAAAAATTCAGCAGCCTAACGGCGCCACTTAAAACTTCAAAATAATGAATTGAAGAGATCAAATGGGGTCTCTCATAATATGATCATAAAATATCAGTATGATAAATTTAGAGATCATACCCCAACATAATAAAAAGGAATGTGAAATACTTTACATGAAAATAGATCTTGAAAAATGAGAAGGGAGAAAGAATCTGTTAAAAAAAATTCGGCAGCCTAACGGCGCCACTTAAAACTTCAAAAAACGAAATAATTAGTGTAATAGGGGATATCTCATTATTTGAACATGAAAAGGGCAGTAAGAGGAGTATAAAAGAACATCCTCCAATATAAGAACATGGAGCATAAAACGAATGACATAAAAGAGATTACATGAAATGAAAGAGAGAGGTCAGATCCCTTATCTTAAAACGTAACTATTAAAACCCAAAGGTTGGGACCTTGAGGGCTTGGGGGCACCTTGGGAGGAATCATTGGGAGGTAATGATACCATAAATTCGTTGGGGAAGAGTGGGTAGTCGAATGGATGAGACGATGTCTTGGTATTTATAGGGAAAGTGAGGAGACAGGGCATTAATGGCCAAGGGACACCTCATTAGTGGTTTTGGAAAAACCATGGGCTTGCCCATGGTATTTGCCCATGTTATTGGCCACTTGGGACACCTCATACCTTATATTACTATTCATAAGTCGACCATATTGATTACATACTTAATACATCATTTAATGATGTCATTAAACACCCGTAACTTAAAAACTGTATTTTAACTATTCATCGAAATTTCAACTTTCTCAGAATAATCCCAAAATTTATCCTTAACCAAATATCAATGATTTGATTTCAAAAATGAACTCCATTTTATAAATATAATTTTCTAAATATTTTTAATTTATTTTTTTAAATAAATACACTATTCACCGAAAATTCATTTTTTCAGAAAAAAACCCCAAAAATTACCATAACATAATATCGGTACTCTGAGTTCAAAAATGAAATCCATTTTATAAAAATAATTTTTCTAAATATTTTTAATTTAATTTTTAATTAAAAAAACACTATTCACTCAAAAAAACTAATACTTGAATAATAATTTATGAAACCATTATTTAACCATTTTATTGAATCACATTACTTAATCAAGGTGCCTAGATTATATTAATACTTTCTTTAAGTGAGATTACTAATCCATTTTGGCACATTACTAATACTAATCATAAAATCACTATTCATAATTTACTATTAATCAAAAATTATGTTGATCTTATTATAGCATCCCTTCTTCTTATAACATAAACGTTCATTACATTACACATAACTGAGGATCTTTAAGGTCTAGTGTCTTGGAAACCAGGAACAAAATTCATGAAAGCAACATAAATCATTCTTCTTAAACACTTGAAAGGATTCTCCTTAAGTTCATCCTAGGTTCATTACTGCATCTCATAACCTGGGGACATACATCAAAAGAAAGGGTGAGCAGAAGGCCCAGTAAGGGAAACAAGAGGAACATTTTACATGTGAACTTGATATACTTCAATAAGGACATGAAAAGAACTTTAAGGCATGAGAAAGAAATCATGAGGAATTTAATAATAAAAATAACATTGTTCATAACTTGAATATGTGGCTATATCATTTCACATAGACAATCATGAACATATAACCAAGGTCCATCCCCAAGGTGTCATTTGAAAATTACCAAGGTTATTCACCAAGGTATCGTGAAAATTGTAATCTCTAGTGGTTACATCATTACCCAATGCATTGGAGCGCTATCAGGGAGCACCCTTAAATTTGCCTTTATTATCATGTGATCCACATATATAATCATCAAACATTTCATAAATAACCCATATAGCATAAAATAAATGGGTTTCATTTCATAATCATAACGTTTTAAAAAACTGCTTTAAAGACATGATCTTTACGTCACTTTAAACCCACGGAAAGGGAAAGCGGGTCTCATGTATGTAAATCCCAGAATTTAAAATAGAACATTTTGATATATATGTGAATACCCTTGTAGAAACAAGATCTTTGGGTATTCACTTTATAACATAAAATAATTTTGAGAAAAGAGAGAGGCACTTTGAGACGAAAATTCTGCAGCATAACGGCTATGTTTCGGGGTTTTAGAAAACCTTGAAAAGAGAGGGGACATGGGTCACCCACTCACAATTGATCCATAAAAACAGTAGGGGGACAGAATAAGGAGGATATATGGACATGGTAATGAAGTTTGAAGGACATACCATTTGAAATGAATAACATGGAAGGAAGCAAAAAAATTAGATTTCTCTTATGAAAATTCGGCAGCCTAACGACGTCACTTAAACTTCAATAAAAATGAATTGACAAGATCAAATAGGGTCTCTAATCATATGATCATAAGAGATCAGTATTATAGATATAGAGATCATACCCCAACATAATAAAAAGGAACTTGAAAGACTTGACATGAAAATCGAACTTGAAAAATGAGAAGGGTGAAAGAATCCCTTAAAAATTCGGCAGCCTAACGGCGTCACTTAAACTATCATAAAATGAAATGATGAGAGTAATAGGGGATCTCTCATCATATAAAAATGAAAAGGGCAGTAAGAGGAATAGAAAAGAACATCCTATCACATTAGAACATGGAGCATAAAAGAAACGACATAAAAGAGATTACATGAAAAGAAAGAGAGGGGTCAGATCCCTTACCTTAAAACGTGACTCTTGAAACTCAATGTTTTGGACCTTGAGGGCTTGGGGACACCTTGGGAGGACTCCTTGGAAGGTAAGAAGACCAGAAATTTGTTGGGGGAGAGTTGGGAGTGAAAACTAAAGGAGGAAAGGGTGGGTATTTATAGGGAAAGTGAGGGGACAAGGCATTAATGGCCAAGGGACACCTCACTACTGGTTTTGGCAAAACCATGGGCTTGCCCATGGTATTGGCCACTTGGGACACCTCATACCTTATCTTCCTATTCATAATTCGACCATATTGAATATATACTTAATACATCATTTAATGATGTCATTAAACACCCGTAACTTAAAAACTATATTTTCACTATTCATCGAAAATTCAACTTTCTTAGAATAGTCCCAAAATTTTACCTTATCCAATTATCAATGCTCTGATTTCAAAAATGAAATCCATTTTATAAAAATAATTTTCTAAATATTTTTAATTTAATTTTTAAATAAAAACACTATTCATCGAAAATTCATTTTTTTCAGAAAAATCCCCAAAAATTACCTTAACATAATATCGATGCTCTGAGTTCAAAAATAAAGTCCTTTTTATAAAAATAATTTTCTAATTATTTTTAATTAAACTGTTAATTAAAAAACACTATTCATCCGAAAAAACTAATACTTGACTAATAATTTATGAAACCGTTATTTACCCATTTTATTGAATCACATTACTTAATCTAGGTGTCTAAATTATATTAAAACTTTCTTTGAGTGAAATTACTAATCCATTTCGTCACATTACTAATCCTAAGCATAAAATCACTATTCATAATTTACTATTCATCAAAAATTAAGTTGATCTTATTAGACTCCAAATTCCTTACTGAACACTTTTGTAGAAGACCATTTTTCAAAAATCATTACACATCATTAGTTATTTAGGGTTTACATAAATATTTTAAAATATCCTTTTTTCAAAATTCATCAATAAAATACATTCTAAAATTATCTTGACATTTGAAATTTCACAAACATTACTAAAGGAAGAAATCTCAATTCATTCACCCGAAAGGATTACACAAGGAAGCTAGGGTCTCGTCACATATCCCCTTATAACACCGGCATAAGACATAAGTCTAAGGTGTGCTATGGTGAGAGAATCTGAGGGAGGCTCAGATAACATTGCCCTAGTAGAAATCTCTACTAACTTGAACTTCTCCCGTAGGTGTTTCCGTTCAAGCTTGACATGTTGGAGTTCGGCTTGGGCTTGATCCAAAGCGAAGCCCACAGATGCTACCTCCTTCCCAAGCTCTGATAAGTGGGCTTCATAAGGGTCGAGTCTACTGGATGAAGCCATCGAATCCTCTTTCTGCATTAACCATTAACATCTTATTAAATCATTAAGAGTAAGTTAATATACTACTCAAAAAGATTGGGTCGTTACATTCTTCCCCCCTTAAGAAATTTCGTCCCCGAAATTTATACCTGAGGCCTAGTCGAAAAGGTGAGGGTACTTTTGCTTCATCGTTTCCTCAGGCTCCCAAGTCACTTCTTCATATTTATGATTCCTCCACAACACTTTCACAAGGTGGGTAGTCTTGTTTCGTAGGACCTTGTCTCTACGGTCCAAGATCTCCACTGGCTGCTCCTCATAAGAGAGGTCATGTTCCAGTTGTACCACCTCTGGGTTCAGTACATGCGAAGGGTCGGGTATGTACTTCCTCAAGAGAGATACATGGAAGGCATCATGAACTTGAGCGAGGTTCGGTGGAAGTGCTAAATGATAGGTCACTGCTCCTATGCGATCAAGGATTTCATAGGGGCCAATGTACTTAGGGTTGAGCTTCCCTTTCTTCCCAAACCGCATGACTCTCTTCCATGGAGAAATTCAAAGGAAGACTTTGTCACCAACACCAAACTCCAAGTCCCTTCGACGATTGTCAGCATAGCTCTTCTGCCGACTCTGAGCAGCCTTTATGTGTTGTTGGATGGCATGAACATGTTCTGTCATCTCTTGCACGAGATCAGGCCCAAGAAGCTTCCTCTCACCAGTTTCATCCCAACAAGTAGGAGTTCTACACCGTTTTCCATACAGAGCTTCATAGGGTGCCATCTGAAATACTCGCATGGAAGCTGTTGTTATAGGAGAACTCCAATAATGGGAGGTGTTGATCCCATCCACCCTTAAATTCCATTGAGCATAATCTCAACGTGTCTTCAAGTGTCTGAATAGTCCTTTCAGATTGGCCATCAGTTTGAGGATGATAGGCCATACTAAAATTCAATTCAGTATTCAGAGCATGTTGCAGACTTCTCCAGAATTTTGATGTGAATCTTGGGTCACGATCAGATACGATGGATAGTGGTACCCCATGCAGCCTTACCACTTCCTTCACGTATATCTTGGCAAGCTGATCCAGAGAGAAATCTTCCCGAATAGAGATAAAATGGGCTGTCATGGTGAGACGGTCCACAATAACCCATATCGCATTGTTTCCTTTGGATGTTTTTGGGAGACCAGTTACAAAGTCCATGGTGATATTGTCCCACTTCCATACTAGTATGGGTAGCGGTTGTAATACCCCCTTAGGAAGTTGTCTTTCTGCCTTTACTTGCTGACACACCAGGCACCTTGTAGTGTAATCGGCAATCTCCCTCTTCATGTTATCCCACCAATAATGATCATGAAGGTCTCTATACATCTTAGTGCTTCTCGGATGTATAGAGAAAGTAGAGCTATGAGCTTCATCCATCAGTTCATTATTTATCTCCGGAATAGATGGGACACATAGTCTTGTATGAAATTTCAATACACCTTCTTGATCAATATTGAAATCAGGTAACTTCCCATCTTTTACATCCTCCAACTTCTCCTGCAGCAAAGGATCTTCTTTTTGAGCCTTCTTGATCTTATCTAGTAAGGAAGGTTGAGAAATCATTTGGGATAGGGTTGATGATGTCCCTTTCCTTATAATTCCCATGTCCAGTTTTACTAGATCTTTAATCAAGGGATCTCCTAGGATCCTCATTGTTGCTAGAGCAACAGGATCTTTCCTGCTTAACGCATCCACAACTTTGTTTTCTCTTCCAGGGTGATAATGAATTGAACAATCATAGACTTTAATAAGCTCCAACCATCTCCTTTGTCTAATGTTCAATTCTTTCTATGTGAAAATATACTTTAGACTTTGGTGGTCAGTGTATATATCACATTTCTCCCCATAAAGATAGTGCCTCCATATCTTTAGAGAAAAAACAACTTCTGCCAGCTCTAGATCATGTGTAGTATAATTCTGCTCATGAATCTTCAACTGTCTAGATGCATAAGCAATTACCTTGTCATTTTGCATGAGGACGCACCCAAGCCCTTTCAGAGATGCATCGCTAAAAATAACGAATCCTTCTCCGATAGAGGGTAGTGTTAACACCAGTGCAGTAACCAATCTCTTCTTCAGCTCTTGGAAACTTTCCTCGCATTCCTTTGTCCAGATGAACTTAACCCCTTTTCGAGTCAACTTGGTTAGTGGATTAGAAAGCCGTGAAAAGTTTTTCACAAACCTCCTATAATATCCCGCTAAACCAAGGAAACTACGAATCTCAGTTACTGTTGTGGGTTGAGGCCACTCCTCCACAACCATTGTCTTTGCAGGGTCAACCGTGATTCCTTCATTGGTTACGATGTGCCCCAAGATAGCCACCTGTTGTAACCAAAACTCACACTTGTTGAACTTCCCAAAGAGCCTCTCCTTCCGTAGAGTTTTCAATATAACCCTTAGATGATCTTCATGCTCCTCATGACTATTTGAATATATCAAAATATCATCAATAAAAACTACCACAATGTTATCAAGGTAGTCCTTAAAGACTCTATTCATCAAATCCATGAAAATAGCAGGAGCATTAGTCAAGCCGAAGGGCATAACAGTAAACTCATAATGCCCATATCTTGATCGGAAGGCAGTCTTTGGAATATCTTCCTTCTTCAACCTCAGTTGATGATAACCAGATCGAAGGTCAATCTTAGAGAAGAATGGAGCCCCGTGAATTTGGTCAAATAAATCATCAATTCTTGGAAGAGGATATCTGTTCTTCACTGTGATCCCGTTCAGTTCTCTATAATCAATGCATAGCCGCATTGATCTATCCTTCTTCTTCACAAAGAGAACTGGTGCTCCCCAAGGAGACACACTCAGTCGGATAAACCCCTTCTCCAACAAGTCTTGGAGTTGTTTCTTTAACTCTTCTAGATCCACATTTTCAATTCTATACGGAGTATTTTATATCGGTTGAGACCCAAGTACGAGTTCAATGGAGAACTCTACCTCTCGTTCTGGGGGAGGTCCAGGTAACTCATCAGGAAATACATCCATGTATTCCTGAACAATCGGAAAATATTCTATTTGTATGCTCCCTTTTCCTTCTTCATCATCACCGATTAACTCCATAAAGAAAGCTATAGGAGGTGCTTCTAGATAGGGATCAGTTCGGGATATCTCTCCTTGGAAGATAACTGTAGGTCGTTCATTCAGGACTATTGAGATTTCCTTACTTCTGCATTTGATCTTAGTATTATACTTTGAGAGCCATTCCATCCCTAGTATATTGTCGAATTCCATCATGGGAATGACTACTAGATTTGCGATAAGATTGTGCTCACCAAAGTAAACACTAGAGTCTCTAAATACTATTGATGCAAGGATAATCTCACTTGGAGTCTTGACTGACAACTCTACCTCTAGCAGTTCGGGGATTGATTCTATATTCCTTGCAAACTTGGATGAAATAACGGAATGCGTAGAACCAGAATCAAATAAAGTACTTTCTAGTTTTGAGAGGACGACAAGAGTACCTACTACCACATCGTTTGGAACTTCAACTTCAGTTTTTGTGATAGCGAAAGCACGACCTTTCTCCCTTGGCCTCTGCTGAGGTTGATGGTGATTCCCCTCCACCGCCCTCGGATTTAGACATTGATTAGAAAAGTGCCCAAGATGTCCAAACTTGAAGCATGTGACTTCGGGTAGGGCCAGAAACATCTTTCCTCTGTCGTTAGTGTTGGGAAGTTGAGGCTTCACATCACTACGACAATTCCGAGAAATATGGCCTTCTCTTCCACACCTGTAGCACTTACCACTTCCGATCAAGCAGTTCACTGGATGCTTCTTCCCACATTTATTGCATGTGGCATGTTGCATATTCTTTCCACCTCTTTCATGATCAAAACTTCTTCCCAGGCTTGGTTCTAGAGTTCTCTTCTTTTCATTAGATTTGTGAGACCACTGTGTCTCCCCAAACTCTAGTTCAACTTTCATAGCACTTCGAACTATTTCCTCATAGCTATCGTAGTCCCTGTTGGATAGATTCTTCCGAAGATGAGGTCGTAGTCCACCAAAGAATCTATCAACCTTCCCATTAGGGTCCATGACAAAGCTTGAGGTATAACGGGAAAGCCTTGTGAAGTTCATCTCATAGCTTCCGACAGATTCGTTCTCCTTCTACTTCAGCTCGAGAAACTCTTTCTCCATTTTCGTTCTCATGGAATGAGGGAAATACTTGTTAAAGAAAATTCCCTGAAATTATTCCCACTCCATATCTTCCATCTCTCCTCATGGCTTCGTGTTTTTGATCAGTGACCACCACTGATCAGCTTCAACCTCTAGGCGGTAAACAACAAGGGTGACTTTTTCTTGTTCCGAACAATGAAGTACATAAAAGATCTTTTCAATGGAGCTTATCCATTGTTCCACAACTAATGGGTCAGTAGATCCACTGAATGTTGGTGGTCGTTGATGCATAAAGGACTCAATAGAAAGTTGCTCCCTTCGTGATGAGATCGGCCTCTCAGCTTGATTTAAGTTATTACTCATAACATGAGTCAGTTGGTTCATCATTCGCATGAATGTTTCCATTCCGGCTTCCATCGGAGGGCCGTCAGCACATGGTGCATTGCGGTCACCATCGGCACGGTTCCTCGTATTGCCCGCCATCTTCTAAAAGAATAAAACCTTAGTGAGAAACTTATTTCATTTATGAATCTTTTAACTAAGACTTCATGCTTAGACAATTATACTTCCCTATAATTCCTTCATAATGATTCATAAAAAACTTGTGATTAACCAAACATATCTCCCAGGAGTGTCGTAACCAAGAGTGCAGCAAGGCCCGTTATCGTGCACCAGTTCCCGTTCGAGTCTAGCTCAAAGCGGTGTTTTCGGGTTTTACCCCTATGTACATCTGTGCCAGAGCCGCCTCTACCTGCTTGTATCCAGACAGGGATGTATTTGTTTGATAAACCACTTACTCAATACTTACCAAAATACCAGGAAGTTTTCCTATATTTAAACTTTTCTATAGGGTTCTTCCTAAAGTTTTTATATCCTAATTTCAACAAATAAATAAACCTCCCTCTGATACCAACTATAGCATCCCGTCTTCTTATAACATAAACTATCATTACATTACACATAACTGAGGATCTTTAAGGTCTAGTGTCTTGGAAACCAGGAACAAAATTCATGAAAGCAACATAAAGAATTCTTCTTAAACACTTGAAAGGCTTCTCCTTAAGTTCATACTAGGTTCATTACTGCATCTCATAACCTAGGGACATACATCAAAAGAAAGGGTGAGCAGAAGGCCCAGTAAGGTAAACAAGAGGAACATTTTACATGTGAACTTGATATACTTCAATAAGGACATGAAAAGAACTTTAAGGCATGAGAAACAAATCATGAGGAATTTCATAATAAAAATAACATTGTTCACAACTTGAATATGTGGCTATATCATTTAACATAGACAATCATGAACATATCACCAAGGTCTATCCCCAAGGTGTCATTTGAAAATTACCAAGTTTATTCACCAAGGTATCGTGAAAATTGTAATCTCTAGTGGTTACATCATTACCCAATGCATTGGAGAGCTATCAGGGCGCACCCTTAAATTTTCCTTTATTATAATGTGAGCCACATATATCATCATCAAAAATTTCATAAATAACCCATATAGCATAAAATAAATGGGTTTCATTTCATAATCATAATGTTTTAAAAAACTGCTTTAAAGACATGATCTTTACGTCACTTTAAACCCACGGAAAGGGAAAGAGGGTCACATGTATGTAAATCCCAGAATTCAAAATAGAACATTTTGATATATATGTTAATACCCATGTAGAAATAAGAGCTTTGGGTATTCACTTTATAACATAAAATAATTTTGAGAAAAGAGAGAGGCACTTTGAGACGAAAATTTTGCAGCATAACGGCTATGTTTCGGGGTTTTAGAAAACATTGAAAAGAGAAGGGACATGGGTCACCCACTCACAATTGATCCATAAAACAGTAGGGGGACAGAATAAGAAGAATATATGGACATGGTAATGAAGTTTGAAGGACATACCATTTGAAATGAATAACATGGAAGGAAGACAAAAATTAGATTTCTCTTATGAAAATTCGGCAGCCTAACGGCGTCACTTAAACTTCAATAAAAATGAATTGACAAGATCAAATAGGGTCTCTAATAATATGATCATAATAGATCAGTATTATAGATATAGAGATCATACCCCAAAATAATTAAAAGGAACTTGAAAGACTTGACATGAAAATCGAACTTGAAAAATGAGAAGGGTGAAAGAATCCCTTAAAAATTCGGCAGCCTAACGGCGTCACTTAATCTTTAATAAAATAAAATGATGAGAGTAATAGGGGATCTCTCATCATATAAAAATTAAAAGGTCATTAAGAGGAATAGAAAATAACATACTATCACATAATAACATGGAGCATAAAAGGAACGACATAAAAGAGATTACATTAAAAGAAAGAGAGGGGTCGGATCCCTTACCTTAAAACGTGACTTTTGAAACTCAAAGTTTTGGACCTTGAGGGCTTGGGGACACCTTGGGAGGACTCCTTGGAAGGTAAGAAGAACAGAAATTCGTTCGGGGAGAGTTGGGAGTGAAAACTAAAGGAGGAAAGGGTGGGTATTTATAGGGAAAGTGAGGGGACAAGGCATTAATGGCCAAGGGACACCTCACTAGTGGTTTTGGCAAAACCATGGGCTTGCCCATGGTATTTGCCCATGGTATTGGACACTTGGGACACCTCATACCTTATCTTACTATTCATAATTCGACCATATTTAATATATACTTAATACATCATTTAATGATGTCATTAAACACACGTAACTTAAAAACTATATTTTCACTATTCATCGAAAATTCAACTTTCTCAGAATAATCCCAAAATTTTACCTTAGCCAATTATCAATGCTCTGATTTCAAAAATGAAATCCATTTTATAAAAATAATTTTCTAAATATTTTTAATTTAATTTTTAAATAAAAACAATATTCATCGAAAATTCATTTTTTTCAGAAAAATCCCCAAAAATTACCTTAACATAATATCGATGCTCTGAGTTCAAAAATAAAGTCCTTTTTATAAAAATAATTTTATAATTTTTTTTAATTAAACTTTTAATTAAAAAACACTATTCATCCGAAAGAACTAATACTTGACTAATAATTTATGAAACCCTTATTTACCCATTTTATTGAATCACATTACTTAATCTAGGTGTCTAAATTATATTAAAACTTTTTTTGAGTGAAATTACTAATCCATTTGGTCACATTACTAATCCTAAGCGTAAAATCACTATTCATAATTTACTATTCAACAAAAATTAAGTTGATCTTATTAGAATCCAAATTCCTTACTGAACACTTTTGTAGAAGACCATTTTTTGAAAATCATTACACATCATTAGTTATTTAGGGTTTATATAAATATTTTAAAATATCCTTTTTTCAAAATTCATCAATAAAATACATTCTAAAATTATCTGGACATTTGAAATTTCACAAACATTACTAAAGGAAGAAATCTCAATTCATTCACTCGAAAGGATTACACAAGGAAGCTAGGGTCTCGTCACATAGCCCCTTATAACACCGGCATAAGACCTAAGTGTGAGGTGTGCTATGGTGAGAGAATCTGAGGGAGGCTCAGATAACAATGCCCTAGTAGTAATCTCTACTAACTTGAACTTCTCCCATAGGCATTTCTGTTCAAGCTTGACATGCTGGAGTTTGGCTTGGGCTTGATCCAAAGCGAAGCCCACAGATGCTACCTCCTTCCCAAGCTCTGATAAGTGGGCTTCATAACGGTCAAGTCTACTGGATGAAGCCATCGACTCCTCTTTCTGCATTAACCATTAACATCTTAATAAATCATTAAGAGTAAGTTAATATACTTCTCAAAAAGATTGGGTCGTTACACTTATTAGACTCTAAATTTCGTACTGAACATAATTGTAGAAGATAATTTTTTGAAAATCATTACACATTTTTAATTATTTAAGGTTTACATAAACATTTTTAAAATATCCTTTTTCTAAAATTCATCAAAAATATGCATACTATATTTATACGGTCAGTTGAAAAGTCATAAACATCATCATAGGAAGAAATCCCAATTTTTATTTAAAAAAAAGGATTACATAAGGCAGTTATGGTCTCCTTACATAGCCTCTTACCACACCAGCATAGGACCTAAGTGTAAGGTGTGCTAAGGTGAGAGAATCCGAGGGAGGCTCAGCCAACATCGCACGAGTAGTAATTTCTATCAGTTTGAACTTCTCGCAAAGGCGATTCCGTTCTAGCTTCACACGATAAAGTTCGTCTTGGGTTTGGTCCAGAGCAAAGCCCAGTGGTGCTACCTCCTTCCCAAGTTCTGTTAGATGGGCTTCGATTGGTCCAAGACTACTGGGTGAGGCCATCGTATCTTCTTTCTATAATAATTAACCAAGATTACTTGTATTTAGAGATAACAATCAAGACATTTAGTTTCCAGGGGTCATATTGACCAATGGTCATATAACAGTCAAAATCCAATGGTCTCATTTTAATTATACTCAAGTTATTAAATGAAACATTTTTGTTGAGTATAAAAATAAAATAACACATAAAATTAGGAAACAAGATTTATTCAAAATTTCGGGTCGTTACATTCATCATTGATTTGAACAATTACCCATATCCTTATAGATGAGTTACCAGATAGTTTTTTTTTAATCCCTTTTATCCATGAGATATATTTTCCTTATCTCTACACTTGTAACAAACTATCATTCCATTTTATAATTTAATAGGATGTTTCATTCCTTAATTATCACATTAGAGAAATAACATATTTCCTTTCTTCTTCATTTACACATTTCTATTTCGTGGGTTCTCACCAGCCTCTAATTTTGGTGATTTAACATAAAAATATAAGACCTATAAAATTATTTTTTTTATCATGATAAAACATGATTCTATATCATTATATGATGAAAATGTTTGGGAGACTAGTTCCCTTCTAATATTTTGATTAATCCCATTATATACAGAATGAATATTTTCATTCTAAATTACATATGTAGTCTATTGCATTACATGATAATATTATGAAGCTATCTTCATATTCTTCAACATTATCATATTACTTATACTTTGTGATGTGTAACTATCACTCTATTTCAACTTATTTCACTTAAGGAAAGTAATTTTAAAATAATATTACTTTAAAAGTACTTCACTACATAATTTATATTTAGTAAACTTCTTTAATATTTTGGATCATTGAAAACCATTGATATAAATATCCATTTAAATATTATAATGTCATAATAAAATTTTCCCTTTAGTTACTTCACAAATCTATGAATATCTTTCTAAGGTACTTGATACATTTATCATATACAAATGGACATGTACTTCCATTAAATAATGGAGGTTTCAGTCACATAAAGAGATCCAACATTGGTGTGTCCAGTTGTTGAAAAATCGGTTTATACAAAAGGGAAAGGTTCTTTGACATAACCTCATTCTTTTTCACTAGAGTGTCCATTCTTTTCTTATATCTAACACTTGTTATATTAACTTAATCATAATGGAAATCCCTACATTGACTATAGGTGTTGATGTGATTTCCATTTCTTATACTGAGTTCCATCTCTAAAAAATTGAGCACATATAATTATCTCATAACATCTTAAACATTTATCCATGGAATAAAATTTTGAATGAAGGTAAAATTTATCAAATATTATATTTGATTTTAAAAATGATAGTTTTTTCTATGTTCTTTTATCTCGTTCCCATGGGTCTTATTAAAATTTCTTAGATAAAACTTTAACAAACCTAAATCAAGTTACCCAGAGTTAGTGGTTACTTTATTACATTAATATAAGATAAAATGATCACATCACTAAGTTATAAACTATTTTACATTCACATAAAACAATATATGTATATGATACTCAAATTTATTTGGAGTAAAAAAACATATAATTAAAAACAATCTTCCACCCTTGAAAATAAGTCAAATAATCCTTCTTTATATCCTTGATGGAGAAATAATTTGAAATTGATCATACTTTTACTAAGGCTTATGTATAATAGAATATACAATGAGTAGATAAGGCATAAACAATAATAAAATGTGTATAATCAATAAATATTTTATTTAATCAGTAACTTGAGCTTCAAAAATATATCTATGTAAAATTTCAATAGGACAATGCAATGGATAATAAATAATAGAGTCTTAGAAAATGAAATTCATAATTTTGTATATCATGATATTTCCATCAAGTTATCATACCAATACATCATTGTGGGGCATGTATTGTCTTGTCAATACTCTATAAATATTATTGATTTTGATGATCAGAAATACCCTTGTTTGTTTTACCAATGATATTATTTTACGTTTATTTCAGGAAGTTTATGTTCTTTATAATTCTTATTTTGGAATAATATTCAAGTATTTATTTTTGATAAATATTCATTAAAGTGTTTGGAATTCTCTTAAGCGTATTTTGGAAACATTGTTCACGACTTGTCATTATTTGGAATCACTCTTCATTCCCTACGCTGATAAACATAATGTAAGGATCATAAAATACATTTTTATTAAATATTATGATAAAGGATCAGAACGTATGGTTTATTACTCTTACGTTGTAAGAGACTTATGGTTATAAAACATTATGTTTGAATGAATCCTTATGTTTTTCAAAGAAAAAAAGTGTGGTTGAAGAACCCTGCGTAAGTATAAAACCCTATGTTTGAGAAGAAAATGTATGGATTATCAACCGTAATTTTGGGATTTACCTTAAATTTTCAAAATTATTCTCAAGGAATGAAAGATTCATAGTTAAACAATACATTTGGTATTTTATCATTTTGTGAAGTAACCTTACGTTTGACTTTTCAACACCAGATATGTGAATTTACGACTTAATTAGAGTTTTCTGTAATAGTATTTTTAAAATATCAGGGCGATTTAAAGTTCTATTTAAGCTAGTTAAGGGCTCATCATAAATGATTTTAAAGAGCTATTTACAGAGGATATTTCATCTCACATTCTTAAGGGAAGTTATGAGTACTCTGAGTTTTACTCTTTAATTTGAATTCTTTCAATTTATTAGGCTCCTTTTGTGGGTATGAAATCTTTTTTGCAAGGTATATCATTATATATATCTCTCTGTGTTGTATTTTTTGATATCTATCTATCTGTTAGCTTTGTTTATAGTTTTTTATTCATTAATTTTTTTGTAAAAAATAATTTGAAGTGCGATAATGATCGAGCATCTCAGAAATGGGGACTACATTTTAGAGATATACATGTTCAATTCTGAAAGTGTGATGCTCTGTTCTTATTTATGTTATTAAAATCAAAATATTTTGTGAAACCGAATCTCTTCAGACATATTTCAAATATTATTATTCTTCTAAAGACAATGATACAACTTTTCTTAGTTGTGTGCTACTGAAATTATGATATTTAAACTATTTTATCAAATCGACCTCTATTGATTCTTTTGAGTATCGGCTACTCAGATTTAGTCATGGTGGAGTAACATCTTCTCGTGCTAAGCTATGAATGTTTTTGTTTCCTATAAAAGAACAAGAGGGCTTTGTTTTTTCCTATTTTGTAATGGTGAAAAATTCTTGCACTCAGTTGCGGATTAGGCATATGAGAAGAGGACCACACTAGTGAATTTCACTTAGCCCGCAGAGAGGGTGACTTGTGGAGTAGACTAGGGGATCTTTGTTCCAAAAACCACTATAAATTGTTGTGATTTTTTTTTTCTGTTTTTCCACTGTAGATACTCTCATATAGAAACACCACTGGTTCTATCTACTATTGATGTGAAATAATAGAATTGTAGAAATTTTTTAAAGGACACAATTCACTCTCGCTTGTTTCTTCATCATAGACTTTCCTACCTAAAATTTTCAATCAAAGGTTGGACTCTATAGATTTTATTTTCATTGGTTCTAACATACAATAGTAAAAGATTCAGACGAATATCAATAAAGGATCTCAATGAAGTAATGTCAATGTTTCTCAAAATATCTTTCAATGTTGAGAACTATGGATTCTAGAAATCATGTATGACAATCTGGTTAAGAAAATTTTGGTTTTAAAGTATACACAAATATCAATACTACATAATAAATTCCTAAAAGACCCGATGGATGGACTGCCGCTATATCGGCTGAGTTTGAAATGAATTCTAAAGCTATGAATGCTATCATTTGCGATCTTGGACTAGACAAATTCAACCGTGTCCCACAATTCCCTATAGATTTTGAAATGTGGAAGACAATTGCAGTTGCTTATGAAGGTATGGGAAATGTAAGACAGATGAGGTATGCAACCAAAAAATAGGAATTCGATATATTCAGAATTGATGGTGGAGAAATCATCATTAAAATGAATAGAAGGATCACAAAAATTATAAACAACATTATAGCCACATGTAAACCGATCAAACCAGGTAATACCACATTGAAAGTACTAAGAGTACAACCTAATTAGTGGAATGGAATTTTAGCTACAATTGGCCAATCAGTGCCTATCATGAATTTGACAATGAGATAATTGATTGGAACTATAATGATGTATGAAGCTGAAATAAAATATGAAGTTGAATATCACAATGTCCTAGTGATAAAGGATAACACTGATTTAAGGGTTACATATTAAAATCAGAATAGAAAAATGAAACAAGAAGTCAAAGAAGAAATTAATTAACAAAATGATTAGAATGTTTTATAGGAAGAGGATATGATTCAGACTACCATTAAAATATGATCAGAAAGAGTCAAGGGAAGTTAAATACTATAAATAAAATAATATGGGTCATATAAGACCTTACTGTACTCAATTAAAAAGTTAAAAGATAAAGATAAAGATGATGTTTCAAAAAATGATGACTATAAAAGAAAAGTAAAAAAAGATATAAAGGATACTTTGAAATTTTCTGTAGACTCCAGTAGCTCACCAATCTCTGATTCAGATAAAGAATAATTGAATCTAAAATCTAATATGTGATTTATAGCTGAAGAAGAGAAGGTACAACCCTGCTATTCATATGATTCAGATTCTAGTTACTCAAATGATAAAACAATTGTCTACTCTTCTATGATTGAATAAAGATATGAATCCCTATTAAAGAAACACAAATATTTAAATAATATTCAAAATTCTATTTTGGGAGAAAGGGATACTTTAATTTAACATCATCAAGAGTTAGTTGATAAATTTATCTCATCTATTGAAAATTGCACTTACCATGAAAATAAGATTAAAATCCAACAGGATGAAGTAGAAACTTATAATAGTGATGCTCTTATATTTACAAAAGGATAAAATATACTGAATTCCATTCTTGGTATGAATGTAATTAAAAAGGAATGATTTGGTATAGCTAGTAAGGGTGAATAATCTAAAAATTATAAAAATTATTTTGTTCTCGATACCAAAAATATTATTTCTCATTTTTGTGGAATAGAAGGAGAAATAGCAGAAAATTATTTTTTAATAAATCCTCAATGAAGTATAATTAAAATCTATTTTATTTCAAAAATCTTATCTAAATTAAATGAAATAAGTCATAAAAAAATATATCAAATTGGGATTCATATATCCTTGTTAGCTAAAACTACTGGAACCAAAAAGATATGGGTAACAAAAAAAGTTGGTTAAATTGTCTTTGTAGGTAATAGGTCACAAATTAGGAAGATAAATACGTTATATGCATAGTGGATTCTCTATAAACATGAGTGGAAATCCATCGAACTTTTAAACCTTGACACAGATTGATGGACGTCTAGCCACCTGAGGTGACAATGCCAAAGGGAAGATAATTGGACTTAGAACAATTGAAGATCCAAAGTCTATCTCAATCAATAAATTACTATATGTAAAATAATTGAAGCATAACCTAATAATTATCTCTCAACTATGTGATAATGGATACTGTATTTATTTTTATAATAATTCATGTTCTATATTTAAATATCAATTTCTTAAATTTAAATCACCTTGAACACATAATTTCTACACATTAGACCTAAATTAATTGTGTAAACAAAAATTGAGTTGTTTAAATAATAAGATAAGTGAATATGGGATTTGGCACAGAAGACATGGACATTTCAATATTTATTCTTTACATAAATTATCTAAGAAACAAATTGTTTCAGATTTAACTGGTCTCATGTTTGACAGTGAAAGATTCTACCATCCATAAAAGATTGGAAGGAAACACAAATGTTTCATCAAATCATTTAACAACATTCTTACATAAAATCCCCTAGAACATATCCACATGAATCTATTTCAACTATTTAGAGTCGCACGTTTGGCTGGAAAATTGCATGTATATGTTTTAGTTGATTATTATTCTAGATTCACCAAGGTCTATTTTATAAAACTGAAATACGAAGCTTTTATTATATTTTAATGTTATTTAAAAAGTGTAAAAATGAAAAAGGTTTTAAAATAATTTCATTAAGAAGTGATCATAGTGGAGAGTTTTAGAATAAATAATTCAATTAATTTTACTCAAACATGGGTATTAAACACACTGTGTATACACCAGGAACACCTCATCAAAATGTAATTGTAGAAAGAAGAAATAAAACTATTCAAGAAATGGCTATGACTATGCTAAATGAATAAAATCTTCCTACCTATCTATGAGTAGAAGTTGTAAGCACAACCTGTTATATAATGAATAGAGTTCTAATTCGGTCTATTTTCAACAAGTCACCATATGAACTTTGGAATAACAAAATGACTAATGTAAAGTACATTAATGTTTTTGGATGCAAGGTGTATATCATTAACACCAATGATAATCTTTGTAAGTTTGATCCAAAAGCTGATGAAGGAATATTCTTAGGATATTCTATAACTTCTAAAGCTTATAGATTATTTTATAAAAAAAATAAACGATTGTTGAAGAATCAGTCCATGTAAATTTTGATGAAACATAACCTTTTAATAAAGAGAAAGATCAAACCGATAATTCTACTGACACTTCAAAAACATGAGACGTGAAAACATGAAATACTATTCTGAAAAGAAAATTCAGTCCAGTTCAGAAGAACCTGATAATAATAAACGTAAAAAATTTCTTCCTAGACAGTTTAGAACCCTAAAGAATCAACCTTTAGAATTTTTTATAGGAGAACAAGACATATGATTAAGTAAAATAAGAAACTTAGGAAAAATATTTCAATTATATTCATTTTTATCACAACTTGAACATAAATATTTTGAAGAAGCCTTAGAAGATGAAATTTGGATTTAGCAATGCCAGAACAATTGAACCAATTTAAAAGAAATAAATTTTTGTAATAAGTAGAAAGACCATAAAATTATACAATTATAGGAACCAAATGGGTCATTAGAAAGAAACAATATGATCTAGAAGTTATAACTATAAATAAAGCAAGATTAGTCGCAAAAGGATATAATAAGGAAAAATGTATAGATTATTATGAATCATTTTCCCCATAACAAGATTAGAAGATATTATAGTCCTTTTAACTTATGAATCTCACATGAATTTATATTTATATCAGATGGATGTTAAATCTGACTTTTTAACTGGTCATTTAATGGAGGAATTTTATGTTGAGAAACCTCCTAGTTTTGATGATTTTCAGATACCATATATTTTTTAAAACTTACTAAGGTTTTCTATGACCTTAAGAATGAACCCATACCATGGTTTGAAATATTATGTTCTTTTCTCTTGAAAAATGGGTTTACAATTGGTTTGGCCAATCCAACTATTTTTAAGAAAACAGTTTTCTCTAATTTATTATTAGTTGAAATCTATTTTGGTTATGTAATTTTTGGATCAAAAAATAAAAACATTTGTTATGATTTTTTAGAACTCATGGAAAAATAATTTGAGATGAGCATGATTGGAGAATTAAATTTCTTTTTAGGACTTCAACTTTATAAAAAATGTTATAAAAATTTACTAAACCAAAGAAAATATATTACTGATTTATTTAAATAAATTGTCTTTAGAACAACAAGACATATTCAACTCCCATGGGTACAAATATTAATCTTGATTTGGATGAAGCTAGAAAACCAGTGGACAATAATTTGTATAAAAGTATGATTGGTAGTTTATTATATCTAACTTCTATGAGAACTAATATTATGTTTTTTGTATTTTTATGTTCCAAATTTCAAACAAATCCTAAAGAATCACATCTTATGATTTTCAAAAAGAATATTATATATTTAAAAGGAACTATTTCAAATCTCTTCTTTATCCAAAAACTTCTTCTTTTAATTTATTTTCATATTCAAATGAATATTGTGAAGGTTTTAGATTATATAGAAAAAATACTTTAGGAGACTGTCACTTGTTAGGAAAATCATTAGTGTCATGGTCATGTAAGAAGCAACACTTAGTTGTATTGTCAATAGCCGAAGCATAATATGTATCTGCAGGCAGTTCCTATGTGTAAGTGTTGTAGATAAAAAACCAACTGATAGACATTGGACTTAATATGAATAGTACACATATTTTATGTGATAATACAAGTGCTATAAATATTTCAAAAATTCTAATATGTCATTCTAGGACTAATCATATTGATATTAGACATTATATTTTAAGAGATTATGTTCTTAAAAAGATATATCTTTAGAATTTGTTAACACTAAATATAAATTAGCTGTTATTTTCACTAAACAACTTCCCACTCTATGTTTTGATTTTATTAGGGGGCGGGGGCTAGGTTTATTTAATTTTTTAACAAGTTATTTTATTTTATTTTATTTTATGCTAATTACTGTAAATATAAATTATTTTTCTTATTTTTATCTTACTATATTATAGTTATTTTACCATAAAGTAATTTACACTACATAATCATTAAGCATTTTGTCATAATTACTTTGTGAAACATAAAATGAAGATACATGCAACCTGTTAGAAACCCTTCATCTATCGAAACTCTTCGTTTACCAACACCATTTTTTATATCATGAAACCCCAATTTTTTCCAAACCCTAAGCCCTGAATACCTCATACTTTTAGGTTTTTGAAATGAAAAAATCTAATCAAGTCAAAGAAGGAGACACATGTGATCTAAAGTGATAGCGTGTTATAGGAAGAAAAATACTTCAAGGAAAAGTGGTTGATTTTGATTGATTATATCAGACAAATATGCCGCTGAAACAGGAATTGGAATTTCAAGGGCTGGATACTGCTTTCAATTATATAAATTCTGAATTTATTTATGAGGTAAAAGTTTACTATTTTTATAAGAGTGTATAGTTAATTTTTTAATGATTTGGAGGATGTGATTCTTTAAGTATTGAAGATAAGGTTTTTTAAATTTCTTCAACTAAAGTTTCTCAAATATTAGACTGCCCTCATGAAGGTGTTTTTCACATTGATCTTAGATTGATTGGAGACTATAACCACTCTTCCAAATACATTATATATTTTTTATTTAACTTAACACACAATAGGAAAATGATTGTTAAGGATCTCGAGGCAGATCAAATGATCTTTGTTATGTTCATTTAGATCAGTATTGGGCCAATGATGGAAGAGATGGAAAAAACATTTAACCTGATATGTACACTATGTTTTTAATTCTAAGTAACATTAAGCTTAATTTTCTGTGATATATATTTATATATTTCCATTATTGTTGTCCACTAAATTCTAGGATGAATTTCAATCCTTATGGATGCATAATATCAAGAATTATATTTCAAAATATATGATTCTATTACTACATTTGAGGATGAAGTGTCATCATTTCAATGTTATAAATGCTAGAAATCTACAGAAATTGGGATTGTTTTCGAGTACAGTGAATGGAATGATTTTACTAGTTTGTGCTAAAGATGAATAGTTCTCAGGATCTTTTGCTTAGGGGGGAATGGAGCTATTCGTATGGAAGGTGTTGCATAATCTCGAATAAATGTAGTTTCTCAACCCCCTCTGAGAAGGATTAGATTTAATACTGAATTAGTGTAAGTTGAGGAAGAACAAAGTCAATAGAGAATTGTTATGAAAACAATAAATGGAGATGTTCAACAAGTTAATGAAAAAGTTTTGGCTTCTAGAGAAGCAATATGTTCAGTAAATTTAGATGAACTGATTCATGAATCAAAAGCAGCAGTGGATAGTGAAGCTAAAGAACTTCATACTATGCCTATGATCAGTGATAAATTACAAGAGAATATTCAGGTACAAGTGAATATTTAAGGAGAAACTGTTCATAAAACAGCTTCTCAAGAAGAACAAGCTATAGAGAAATCAGTGACTGATGTTATAGATATGGTTGTGAATCATACTATGGAAGAGTCAGATCATGTTTCTAGATATCAGACTGAAGTACTTGACAATCGGTCATTTTCAAATGATATTTTTGTAGAGAGATCAGTGGTGAATATTTTTCATAATGATTTATATTAGACACTTAATGTAGGTGAAGGGACATATGATTCATTTCCACAACAACTTGAGGAAATTCTAATTAAATTTGACAAGTCTCAGGAAGAGAATTCCACTCTATGGCAGGAGCGTGAAAATTCAAAGAATAGGATCATGGAACATAATGAGAATACTACTTCTAGAAGGTATTTTTATGCCTTCAAGAGATACATGATACATAATATTGGGAAGACAAAATATGAAGCTGCTTTAAAGATATATTTTGTATATTTGAAGTGGTATATAGGAAGTTAGTTTTAATCAGTGAAAAGTTCAGTAAATCAGTCCAGTACAACTACTTTTACCCCTACAACCATTCTAAATTTGATTAAATGATTTCAGGAAATTACATCTATTTTGGAAGACATGAATGATCGTATTTAAGACCTTCACTACAACAGTACTCCTCTATCTGTTTTATTGGAAAATCAAAAATTTCTTGTGAATCAATTGACTTAGAGTGAACCTTGTATCATATATCTATTGAATTAGTTTACAAAAAAGTTAGAACAAATTATGGAGTAGGAAGGGAGCATAGAAGTTTTTTTGAAAGTAAATCTTGTGGAGTATTTTCAAGTTAATCTGGATTCCAGACTTCTGATAATTCATTTGGGTGATAGTTTGATGAAGAAATTACGGTTGCAGTTGGCTGAATTAAAGGCTTTGTTTAATGTTGTTCAAAATCTGTTGAACCTTAACCGAGCCAACTTCTACCCAATTATTTTTTACCCAAACAAACATTTTTTCCTCATTCTAATAGTGACTATTTTGTTGTTTATTTACATCCTTTTTGTATTTTTACAATTTCTAATTAATAAAATTGTCATTATTTATTTTTTGGACTTTATTTTTATAATATTTTATATTTTTGTCTAATAGCCAAACATCCAGAATCCATTATCTTTATCAGATCATTATACCCTTCACATAAAAATCTATCCAACATTAAATGTATTTTAATACATTTATTTAATTTCTTTTTAAACTCACAAAAGGGGAGAAATTTGGATAAACTCAAAATTTCTTTTCAATTTTGAAATATTTGATGATAAATTTAGATAAACACAAACACTTCTTTTTATCAAAATAATTACATCAAATCAAATTTACTTTACTCTATGTTTAAATAATTCTAAATTCTTTTACTACATTTATATTTTTAATTTATGGGTTTTTTATCATCAAAAATGCGGAGATTGCTGGGCATGTATTGTCTCAACAATAAACTATAAATATTATGGATTTTGATGCTCAAAAATAACCATGTTTGTTTTTATAATGATTTTATTTTAAGTGTATTTCATGAAGTTTATATTCTTTATAATTCTTAATTTAGAATAATATTCAAATATTTTTTTCTGAGAAATATTCTTTAAAATGTTTAGAATGATCTTAAGCATATTCTGGAAACACTCTTCATGACTTGTAATTTTCTGGAATCACTATTCATTATGTATGCTAAAGAACTTAATGTAAGGATCATACCCTATGTTTTTATTAAATTTAATTACAAAGGGTAATCACCTTTGGTTTATGAACATTAATTTAGAAGAAACATATGGTTAAAAAACATTACATTTTAATGAATCCTTACATTTGTTAAAGAGAAAAATTATGGTTAAAGAACCCTATGTAAGTATGGAACCCTATGTTTGAGAAGCAAACGTATTGATCATCAACATTATTTTTTTATCAACCATACGTTGTCAAACTTATATTTGAAGAATGAACCCAACATAGTTCAACCATATATTTGGTTTTTTTTGTTTTGTGAAGGAACCTTATGTTTGACTTTTCAATTCCTGTGATTTGAAATTACGAAGTTATCAAAGTTTTCTATAACATTATTTGTGGAATATCAGGGAGATTTAATGCTCGGTTTCAACTGATTCAAAGATCATCATAAATAATTTTAAAGATCCATTTATAATGGATATTTCCTCTCCTATTCTTAATGGATGTTACAACTACTCTGAGCTATTTTTTTGAATTTTAATTCCCTCGATTTATCATGTGTCTTTGGTGGATCTGAAATCTTGCTACAAGATGTATTATTATATATATCATTATAATTGGATTTTTATTGATTTCAATAAATTCCTCATTTGTGTTGATAGTTTTGTGTTCTTCTTGTTTCTTGTTCAAATTAATTTTCAGTGCTACAACGATCAAGAATCTTAGAAATGAGGACTACATTTTGGAGATATACATGTTCAATATTGGAAGAGAGATGTTCTATTTTTATTTCTATTCATAAAATTGAATACCTTTTACGCAACCAGATTTATTCAAATATATTTTAGATATTATTATTCTTATGATGATGAAGATCCATGTTATGCCAGTTGTGTGCTACAACAACTATGATGTTTAAATTGTTTTATCAAATCAATCTCTTTGGATTATTTAGAGTATCAGCTATTCAGATTCAGTCATGGTGGATTATCATCATCTCATGCTAAGCTGTAAATATTTCAGTTCCACATAAAACAACTAGAAAGCTATATTTTTATCCTTGTTTCTATAGTTTACAACAGCATGCACACAGTTGTGGATCGGTCTTATGAGAAGAGGACCTGACTTGTGTAATTCACCAAGCCCACATAGATGGTTATTGGCGGAGTGGAGTAGGGGATCTTTGTTCCCTCAAACACCTCAAATTACTGTGCCTTATTTTCTATTTTCCCACTGCACATACTCTCAAACAAAAATGCCACTAGTTATATCTACTATTTATGTGAAATGATAGAATTGTGGAAATTTTTAAAAGGACATGAGTCACCCCGTCTAGTGTCATCATCATAGAATTTCTAACCTAACAATCATTAACCAATATAATAGTGCTTTGATCTGTGATATTTCAGTGATTAAGTAGGTATACACCAAATACTAAACTAATTTGGCCAATATTTTGTCTCATGATACATTTTAATGCATCATTGTTCAATATAACACTAAGATTCAGACTTCACTAATGTATTCCCAATGCATAAAATATATATTTAATAACCTATATAATACCTAATAAATATTCCTTATCGATTAATAAATATCATTATTGAATCATGAATATGGGACATCAATATTTCTCCACTAAATGAAATATATTTCATAATATGATACCTTCAATGAAAATCATATATAGAAATATAATATGATTAAGATAATATATAATTAGTAAAAATGATATTGAATATATCTGTATGACATAAAATATGGACATGATAGAGAAAACTAATGTCCAATAAACAATAGAGAGTGTTATAGAGCATGATCATAAGAAAAGGAATGATCTCAAAATAATGTGTTGGCCATAAATAATTAATAGATTATTTAAGACCATCAATTCATTAAAAATTATGGATTGAAATATATGAAAGAATTTTGATAATTATATAATAAAATAGTGTAAAAACTTTTACATGAACATTATGTAAATCTTTTTTATCTTTTTAGGAAAAAAATGATTATAAATCATTTCCAATATTCCTTCCAAAATTTTAAAAAAATAACATCAATATAAAACATAAAAATTAATAGAATAATGTTAAATTATTTTCTATGTAAATCCATTAAAATATGTAGATGATAATAAATGGAAATTAAGGTCATAGTAGTGGAAAAATACATTCACGTCATATATGTTAAAAATAATATTCATTTCCCACATTTGTAAATAAAATAAAAACTCACTTTCAAAACATAAACATTTTCATTTAAAAGAAATAAAAAAAATATATATGATATAAAATGAATTAAGAAATTGCTTATAAAATAAAAAATAAATTTTCTGAAACTATTTAGTGAATGTGTACATGGAGGAAAATGATTATCAATATAGTAGAACAAATAAGTCCATATTTTATTAATAAATATTATTTCTGTTATTCAATGAAAAATAGAGAAAAAATTTGATGTTAAATAACGAACCCCTAGAAAAAACCATAGGCAATAAAAATAGATAGGTTTTAAAAAATATATTTAAAAAACTCTCTAATGTATATAAAATATGAACAATCCTAAAAAATTGAGATTTAAAATAAATCATAATGGTTTATATCACTTTTCAATAAAAACCCATTTGAAGAGAATACATGAATACAAGATTGAAATATAATTAATATAGAATAATTTATTATATAATATTTAAAACTAGAATTACATAAACCATTTAAGATTAATTAGGTGCATAATATAAAATATATCTCAAGGGAGTAATATTGAGATGAAAAACACTTACTGTGGATTCCATCATTTTCATATATGTTATATCAATAAGAAAAATTAATTTAAATTTATTAAATACTTTTCTAAGATACATTTTTATTGATATTACATTTTTATGGTCCCTTTATAATCATTTTACATCTATTCGTTGTATATGTTTTTCTTATATCGGTGCTTAGGGTTGTTCATTCAATTTCACCAAAACTACATCATTACATTAGGCATAGTTATCATTTTAATGAAATAGATCCATCATATATAGAAATTTAATAATTTCATAAATATATTATCTGTTCATTTTATACAATTTTAGAAAATTCTTTGTATGTAGATAATAGTAAAAATGAAATACATTGTTCATGGAGGCAGTCGTCTGTTGGTACACATGATGACGTTTACATTTTCATAATAGTTGTAAAGGAAGGTATGTATATAATTTTTAATATTTATTTAGTAATGTTTATATCTTATATATATATTTTCTTATTATCATCTATTTATAGTAGAAATGAAAAACGAATCATATCACTTCATGGAGGTTTTGAACCACACGCACGGATGAGCGATGTTATGTTTTTCCATAGGATTCGTTGTTAAGAAGATAGGTAATATTTTATAATTTTAGAATCAAAATTCTGTTAAAAAATAATATAAATCTGTTAAATCAAACTTTTATATCCATCCACGTCATAATTTTATGAAAAATGATACACATTGCTTCATGGAGGTTATAATCTGCACATACACAAGCACGAAATTATTATTTTCCATTAGATGGAGAAGTAATGTATAAACATTATTCCATAAAAATAATAAAATTTATATAAATTAATTATCATAATGTAATTGTATTTGGATAGTTATAACAAATTTTAAGAAGGTATAAGAAGAAAAATTTTGGAAGGAGTCAGTTATGATGATAACCTCTTCTTTGGGAATCCTCCTTTAGGTTACACCATAAGACACCACACAATGTTATTTTAGGAATCCAGTAACATCTATTATGTTTTTAAGCATATTTATAATGTATTTGGTTATGGATTTCCCATGATAAGTGACTCAATAAGTTTATATGAGTGTGGGGAGAAGGTGGGGCCCTTTTATAAGTGATGTGGGTGGAAAAAATGTAAATACTTGAATCTCTATAATATCCTATATGTCTTACTAAATTAAACTAGTTAAAAATTAACATATTTTCTAATAAAATAATTTTAAATTATAAATAAAACCAAACAATGAGATTTAATCACATTTTTGTGTTATCTCAAATCCTTATCTCTTTATTTTATAACCACTATACACATTTTACACTTAACTATAGTGATAAATTTTTAGCATAGTTTCTATTAATTTAGGACAAAAAAATTAACCTAAAAATGAAATATGGAAATTTTTGTTCAAATTATGCAATCCATTTTTAATATTAAATCTAAATCAGTGGTAAATACTAATTTTAATATAATTTTTCAAAACGAAATAAATACCTACTTTTAGTAAAAAAAAATTTAATCATAAAAATGATACCATGTATCATGTTTATTTCCCTGGAATTATTGTATTAAGTGAAATAAAGTATAATTATTTTAATTTTATAGCAATCCAAAACTATAGGGGTCCTGGTGAATTATTTATTAAGAGAGGAGAACCAAAAATAATGTTTAATTTATTATAAACCTTACATATATTTATAAATGTAAAACGAAGATCTCTAAGTTCAATATTATATATTTAAATGAATTATAACATTTAGTAAATGTGTATTTTTTCTTGAAATATAATACATAAACTTTAAATTCATTACTATATCATCATAAAATCGTGAAATTAAAATTATTTATAAAATGGTATTTTTCTACTATTAAAAACAACTATTTATGAAAAAAAATATAATTCACCCTATGTTAATTCTGACACGATTATTTAAAATTTTAAATTAATTTTATAAAATTAAAATTATATGAATTGGGAATTTACACTTTTAAAAACATTCTAGAATATAGTTATGTGAATTATGTTATAGTTTCTTTAGAATTAAATGTTTATTTTCAATAATTAATGTTCAGGTGTTACACCCATGTATTATATTTTTCTTAGATCCAACATTATACATCCTAATAGTTACATTTATGTATTTTATTTTATTTAAATTGAACTCAATTTATCATTAGATCAACCTTTATGTATTTCGTTTTCTTCATATTATCATTTATGTAGTTTCCTAATGTATCGATGACATAGACAATTTTACCATGTTATATCCTTGTAATAGCAAGACATTTAGATATAAAGGAATATAATATTATGTATAACTCTTATATTTGGATAGTTATTAAAAATTTAAGACTTTTTATACTCAACAAAAAAGAACATTTACATATTTTGCAAATTGGGCATTACATGTCAATTTATACTATAAAGTGACCTTTAAATATCATCTAACAATAGCCTTTACAAAGGATTTTTAATTTCATCAGTCCATATTCTCTTAGTTATATTTACATATTCCACAACCTTAGATTAACCCATATAAATTGTGAAAAGTTAATCTTATGTATTAGGAACTCAATTTTCTGACCCAATTCTTCTTGACTATAAAAGCATCTAGATTTCATTCCAAAAAATTAAAACATATTTCAAATACCTCCAAAAATAATAAAAACATTCTTTACCATTAAAAAAATTAATTTAAATGAGTTTGAAAATGATTTATGTTTTCATATAAAAATAAAATAAAATAACTTCATTTAATTCATCTATTCTCAAATAATTTAACACTAGGCATGCACTACAATTCTAGAGGATTATCATTTATCATTAAATATTATAAAAAACACCTTGGATATCAACAAAATTCCAAGTACACAACCAATCTAGATTTAAACATCTTATTCATTCATGGTATCGACATAGTGAACTTAAGTATAAGGTACCTTTAATTGGTTCCCTTATTCTCCTCCAAGCTATGGATGTGAGTTGTTATGATAGATTTGGTTAATCCATGGTTTATATAAAAATTTTTTTTATCATATAGATTTTAAATATTTGACCAATTCACGGGTTAAGTGTTCTTACCTTATAAGAAAATAGATACTGTATGTTTACATCTTGGTAATCAATTCGGATATAGGTTGGGTATGAGATAAAGGGCCTATTAAGACGTTGGGAGTGAGATGCATGTTATTATTTCTATTATATATTTTCCATACATTTTTTGGTTTATAAATCAATTAAATTGTAATTTGGAAATGTATATGTCGAATGGATGTTATTTCCAATGAGAGGTGATCCTTGATCCTATTATTTAATGATAGACTAAGGGAACCCATGAGGTGGGTCTCTATTTTTATGTGACTTAATGGACCTTGTAGTTGAATTTTTATTGTTTTGGGAACAAAGAGAATAATTTAATTAGGGTAAAAAAGAGGAAATATTTCATTAAATGGAAATTGGAATTGGTTTAGAGACTAAGGGAGCTACCTAACATTGGTTGTATTATAGGGTCGGGTGAGTTTGAAACCTATATAACCCATCTGATATGTGTGCTTCATTCAACTGGTCCAAAGACCATATATTTTTAATTATATATATATGTAACCCTATTTTTAACTCATTCTATAAGTAACCCTCACATCACCCTATATCTGAAAAATACATGGCCAAAAGAATCAAATAAAATAGAATAATTGACCATCCTAATGACCCACACTACAGTAGCCATTCATTCATGATTTTAATCCTTCCTCTCCAACTCATCATATCTACAACCCCACAATTATCTGCATCAACTTTTCAAGTTCTCTGTATAATATTTAATTGTTTCTTTATATTTGTTGAACCACCATTTTACCCTCAATGGACTCCTTGCATTTAGATTCTCTAGACTACCACTACCTGAAATTTATCTTTATCTACTCTAAAAGATTCCCTTGTAAGGTTCTTGATTTCCCAAATACCCTAAGGCCCAATGACCTAAGATGGATTGAAATCTAGATGACCCATGCACCAAATTACATGGTATATAATCCCAAACCATGTGAATTTAATTTTTGTTATTGTACCCTAACATAGTATTCATACTATTATAGTTCTATATTAGTCCTATAGTACCAATAAAATCATTTACCAACATGTTTACAAGATTACAGGGTGTTTACCAGTTGGGTGCTACATCAACTTTAAAACACATTTTTAATTTAATCCAACCTATTCACTATTGGTTACCCCACTAACGCAGGGTACGTACACATTCCTTATCATGTGAGATTTTTTGTATAATTTATTATCTTTTCTGAATCCAGAGGAATTTTAGTCTAGTCAGTTCCACCAAAGATTGAGGGGTATAACTTTTTTGTACCACTCATATTAACCTATATTGGAGATAAATCTGTTATTACCAAAAATTTTTAAGATATATATAATTAAAAAATATTTTATGTTTGTTAATTTTAATATTTTTACCTAAAATTGACATGGATGTAGTTGGGATTTGGCTTAGTGGTAAGCACCCCTTAATTCTACATGGAATATTGGGGTTCGAAACCCATTGGGATTAGGTATTGTAGTAGTACTATAGTGTACTGTAGCAATAGCGGGACTGTAGCGGCAGAAGGGCACTGTAGCAGCGGCAGAGTACTGTAGCAGCAGCGGGTACTATAGCAGTACTGTAGCAACGCGGTACTGTAGCAGTACTATTCACAAAATGGGCTTTGGGCCAAAAAAATTGGCCTACGGTCCATGTAATGGGCTAAATGCCCAGTGGACATTCGGGCTATGTAATGGGTCTACCTCTACCTAGTTAAAAGAGGTCATTGCTTTTCTTTAATAATAAATGAGGCTTTGGCCCCAACATTTTAAAAAAATCTAAAATTGATATGGATGTCATACAAGTTAGGTGTAATTCCAAAAAAGGATGGGTTATGATGTGAAGATAGATTTTGATTCGTCGATATTATATAATTTTAGTTTATAATCATTCCAACTATGGATAATGGGTAACAAATTTTATAATATTTCTTTGGGTTATTTGATCATTCCAACTACAGTGATTCATAAGGTTATCGAATGGACAGTTCTTCGAGTAATGTGTCATTCCAACAAGGAGAAGATTTTATTAATGGTTCAGTTTCATGGAAATCATGGATGGGATTTGATAGAGTATGAAATGGGTCAGATGAAATGATACATAGTGGTGAATTTTTTGGGATATATTATGTTTGATACTTGAAGTGTTTTGGTGGGTTGAATTTGATTCCTTCTAAGGTGACTGTAAAGAGGTAAATTTATCATGATACTACCTAAGGTCATTTTTATATATATGGTTAGATGTAATTAATCTCAATGTGGTTGTTATATTTTGGGATGCATGTTTCCTCTTGACATTGTTTTGATATGGTGGTATGCATGTGACTCCTCGGGATGTGGTTTTGATATGGTAGACAAGACAATTTTCCTCCAATGGTGGGATTGATTTTTCATGTAGGACTTGATTACTCTCAAGGTGGTAGTTATATATTGGATATTTAATTATTTATTCTAATAATATATCAATTTTCATTTATTTCATATATTGGATATTTTAGGGTAACCATTGGTGGTGGCATACAAAATTTTACTCACAACATGCTCGGGTGTCATTCACACATTGGTACTAAAGAAGACCTCCTAATTACAGGAACCAGTATAACAGATTGTAAAGGATGTATACTGAGATGGATTTCGTTTATACCATTGTTATATAAGACAAGGTAGATACATGGAATCAGGTTATAGTTATTTTTAGTTCTTTAAACTTGTTTTGGGTTCTTTATGACCTGCTGACATGAGATCTGTTTGTTGTTTTCCTCACTTCTGTGACATATAGTTAACTAATTCCTTTAATGTATGTGTATTATTGTTTAATTTATATTGGATAGTGGTTATATAGATTATTTTATACTTTTTTATATTGCTATTAATATTTCCTTGTTACTTTCACTATGATTTATTGTATTCATTAACATAGGGTTTGGTATCACTATAGATCCTTGTGTCTAGTTGGGAGCCTCTAGCAGATGAGGATGTATACCAATGGTCATGTAGACATCCGATCTGATCACAATCCAAGTGAATTGGTTATGATCATTATAATTTGGTATTACTTCCTTGTTTTATTTTTCTTTCTATTTTGGTTAGGGTAGATAGGATATAGTCTTTTTCATATTTTTGGATGGAAGCAATATTCGTGCCTAAAAAACATCTAGATAAGATAAAGTACATGTTTTGAGGGTTTCAAGATAGATAATCATGACATTTGGCATTATAATCAGGTTGATTATTATTGAGTCTGATGTTTTTGATTTATATATTTAATGTTGTTTCCTTTTCTCAAGGTTGAAAGAGAAATTTTTTTCATCATCATATTAGGCATGTAGTTTTATATGATATATGGATGACTATATTTAATTGTGATATTTAAATATATAAAGGAAACATGTTTGGTAATCTAAAATTCCAACAAAAAACTCTTTTGTAGCATTAAAATTAAAGAAATGTGATTTTTTTGATTTTCTAGATACTGATCATATCAGGGAGCTTTCACCTATAGGGACATAGTCATGACCTTTAACCTCAAGGAGTTAGTCCGTTACATGGATTCTTTATGAGAAATAGTACCCTAGAGTGTGTATTTTGGTTTGGGTGTATATTTCATATTGTATATATATATCCAATGAGTGGGTGGGTTTCCATGAGGGTTTTTAGGGAATTTGAGATGGAAGCACATATGTTGCTTTTTGTGCTATGACCTAAGTGGGATTTAACACATGGAATAGTTGAGAGACCCTATTAAGGTTATCATACAACTTGACATATTAGTGAGTTGAGTGTTATTGTTTCAATCACTTCTTTTAGTGTTGGATTTAATGTTAATAATATTATTTAGAGGTTAAATTAATTTTATGTATCTCATTAAAGTGTTTTAGAAAAAAATTGTTAAATTTTAGGTTTTCTTTATTACAAAGATTCTATAAAAGGAATGAATTACCTTTTTTTCATAAGGGTAATCTTGAATAAAATTCATGGAGATGCCTTTGCATGTATGGATGTGTTTTTATATAGAGGATTAAAGTACCCTATGATCATATGGTATATTTTTCAGTAAAGTAAGACTTTATAATTTTGAGAAGATAACTTCATAATGTTCATTTCTAAACATCTTAATGAATAGATATTTCATAATAAGGTTTATTAATTCTCATTGTAATGTTGATCAGTGGTCATCATATGTTTAAAATGTCTTCATAATGTTCTTCTAGAGCATTGTATGGTAAATGATGTACATTATAGGGATTATCACACATTTGAATTAACTTTATAAATAACAATATGTTATATATATAGTATAATAGTGGATTCATCAAGTATATCTAGATTAATTCATTAGAATAATTACTTTAGTATTTTTTGACAAACAAGGCCACATAGAAGTGATTTGTAAGGTTTATATGTGTTTCAGTAGAGGAAATTTATCGTTTCATCAATGTAGGCACAATCTAATCATAGTTTTTCATTCTTATCACATTAGATATTATCATAAAATATTTATTATATATAATCCAATTATATCTATCTATTGGAATAATATCTTTATGAATAAAATTGTTGTGATAAATTGAAGATAACTATTACTGAGAAATTTTAGGAAGTTGAAATGTGTTATTTTTTTAGTGTTTTTCAAATACAAGTACTAAAGGGATACACATCAAAGACCACACAATGTGGTGTCTTCATGCATGACTATTTTATGGAGGGTTCCACATAAAAAACTATATATGTAGATTACATGTTCTTCGGAGAATTAAATCAAATAATTGAACGAATTATCTTGACTCGGTTTTGGTGTTGTTTTTTATAATCATAGAGTTTTCAAAATAAAATATGGAAATATTTAATATCATTTTTAAATGAAAATAGTTTATGATAATTTTTTAATATATGTAACTTGATAAGGAATATATAATTAACTTTTGAGAAGTGATATTACACTATATATCCAAAATTATAGTAGAAGAAAAATATAATGATCTTTATGAATACACACTTTCTTTTTTTTCTTGTTTTTTATATTCATCAATAATCTTCTTAGAAACTAGAGGTATGTATCATTTTATTCATCCAAACTCATGTAATGAACAAATATTTTGGAGGAAGTGATCCCAATATTAGATGTGATCTCTAATTTTTCCCTTTAAGACATCTAGTCATGAAAGTTACATTCTTGTATGTCAACACATTATCAGTGTATTCTCCACGATCTTGACCATAATGGCGAACCAAGTAAAATAATATTTCATTATTTTACTTTCATACATCAGTAATTTTTTGTGTTAGATAAATACATTGATCGATTCATTATTACTCTAATAACCAATGAGAAAATCTAAAAATATGAATAATTACACACACTAATGCAAGCCCACCCCATATCAGAGTGCATTGAGCTCTTTGGTTACAACAAGTTTTATCAGTGAGAATGATTTTATGGCGACGAATCAATTATCAAGAGAAAATATGTATAAATAATTTAGTTAATAAAAAAGGGTTTCCATAGTTTTATGAAATAAAATATCAAATACGGAAGAATAGTATGATGTCCTACGTTAGATCTCTTTGACTCGGTTTTTTTTATTTCACTTTCTATTTAGTGCATGTAAGTGATGATTCATAATTATCTATGATAGAAAGAGGTATAAAGTCACCCAATATGGATGTTAAGGCACATGATTCTGTATTTTGATCTATATATAATTCTATATACATAATTTTTTTTTACTAAAGAAAAGGCCATGAGTGGTAAGTTTCCCAATATCAATAAAGTTTGAAATAATGTGGATGATGAAAATCTTAATTTCTAGTACAACATTTTTTTTATTTTAAACTATATTCAGATAAAAATATTTATTGATTACCAATATTATTGTTTTGGATGTTGGATCTTTTGAATAATTGGGGAGGAAGTGAATGATATATAAATAATGAAATGAATTGTTGACTACATTTTTTAAATATTTATAATCCAACAGTTTCAACTCTTATGGATTTAAAAAAATAAAATTTTACTTAAATTAGTCTAAAATTATCATTATGTCTTATGACATGTTGGTAATTCTTGAGGTAGTGAATGAAAGATTTAATAAATATATATAATTAAAAGATGTGTAAAATATAGATATAATTGATGGAAGAGAGGATTAATAAGATATTGATTATGATTTTTTCAATTTGGTTTCTAGAAATTTTAAAATAAGTGTAGGTGGATTTGAATGAAATCTCCAGCTAGCTTATTTTAGATGTGATATTGTTTGAAATATCATATTTAGGTCTCCTAAAATATTTAATGATGATGAAAAAATATAGACTACTCACAAGCCTATAAGTAATCTTCCCCATGGATTCAACATATTAAAGGAATTTCATATATACAAATGTTCTAAAAAATTCTTATGATAAAAAACGCGGTTAAAATTTTAGAATTTTTGTTAGGGGGAAATTGAGTTCCAATCTAATTGAGAGGCTGTTATGATGACTAAAGTTGAAGAATTAAAATATAGAGAGGAGACTGATTAATAAACTAAGGGAATTGTGAAGCTCAATATAGAACAAGAATCATCTCTAAAAGATAATTTTTTTCAAAGGAATAAAATAAGGATTGGTTCACCAATGAAGGAATCATCAGAGTATTCAAAACAGTTTAAGGATGAAAAATATCATCTATAACAAAAGATTTACAGTATCCAATCTGGTTTCAAAAGTGATGTAGAAGGGGTTAACAACAAATTTTATATTACCATGGTACTTATGGAAATTTATGATCCTAATACCTATTTAAATAGAAAATGGTTAGAGAATTAAATATTTAGAAAAGGAATAGGTTACCATATGATTTATGATTGAATCTAAAGAAGAATAAATTTAACCAAAATGGAATCTATGGATTGGATAATTCTTCGATAAAGAACATCGAAAATGAGATAAATAAATATTAACAAGTAATGAGAACATTTTGAATAAAAAATGACCCAATATTGTGAGAAAAAATGTATTGGTAGTGAAGTTGACACATCTCAAACTGAAACACCAATGTTCAAAACAAGAGTATGTAAATGCTGGATGATAGTTCTCTTTCCTCAAATTCTAGGAAAAAATATAATAAATTCTCAAGGAATTGAGATATGTGGAGGAGTGGAAATTAATGAATATTTAAAAATATAAAATGTATGTTTTATGGATACCTTTTCCACAATATGATCTACTATCCCAAAGTATACATATCTTTAAGAAGCGAAGTGCCCAAAATCCAACAATAAAGGATGGAACCACATTTTTACAAATAAAATCTAAATTAGTTTTATGAACACTATTTTAACTACTCTAACTATGGTCATGAAGACATAAATTTATGGTGAAGGGGAATTTGGAATGATTATTATAAAAAATCAAAGAAAATAATAAAAAAATTATTAGAATAGTGTTCTTTTTTATTTCTGGAAATCTAAAAATAATGTATATTGATAATACCCAATAGGTAAGACATGAACACAAAATTGAAGAAGAATTTATTTTGAATGAATTGAGGTATATCATATAAATAATGAGTTAGATTTTTGACTTCATCCTAGTGTTACCTTCAAGTAGAAGTGATTTAAAATTAAAATAAAAGGTGTTGAATCTCCCCTGAGAGGATATAGAATATGTGTTCATTAATAAAATGTTGATAGTAATGAAAACACGTGATTTATCATAATGGTATAATAAATTAATATATGTTTCCATTGGTTTGGGTATATTCACATGAAAAGCATAAATAACTTTTCTAAAAATAGGTTTGTAGTTGACATCTATTACCAAAATCATGACATGTAATGTACATTCAATACATGAAGGTGTGGGGAGATAGTGTGTAGTCCTTATCAACCAAAGGGAAAGATAATACCAATGTTCTCATTCTGTATCATTTTGATATTTGTATGTCATGAATATATCATGGAAATATAGAGATTGGAATTTCAAACTATTTATTGATGATCATATACATGTAACATTAATTATTTTCATATAGTCCAAAAGAGATCATATAGACTATATGAAAAAGCTAATGTGATGTGTAGAAAATGAAAATGGTCATATAGTAAATGTATTTAGGTCTAATAATTGATATAGTATATGTCTATTGAGCATGATAATTATCAGGAACAATAATGAATCAAAAATAAGGTATTATCAATTTTAATTAATTAATAAAATCGATTTATTAAGAAATGAAATTGGATAGTGAATAATATTTCTATGACACTAATTATTTTGAGTATTATTGTAAAGGCCCCAACTCCAGTATCCTAGAGTCTGTGCCTTGATTTTTTAAATTGGTGGTATAAATATGTCATCTCATTGCAAAGGACCAAATAGTTTAGTATCTTTAGAAAACTAGATATGAACATAAATTTAACCTAAAAACCTAAAATGAAATAAAACATAGAAACTCTATCGGAAACATCCATATTTTATTATATAATCACATCATATCAATCATAATATACATCATTTAATCCTGGGGAAAAATAAAACACAAGTGGGGATCTTATTTTCATAGTAAGGGTAAAAAATACCGTAGAAGCTATCATAAGTAAACATAAAAAAAATAAGAATAACTAAAAACACATTCCATAAAAACATAGTCTTATGAATAATATAAAAGTATTAAAATCTAATAGAATAATTCAACATAAATAATCATATTATAATGATAATTAATGTGGGATATTCAAATATTAAAATAATCACATGGATTATCAATAATAATCTCATAATTAAGGAATTAATAATATGTCATATCATAAAATAACATCACCGCTTTGGCTAAGACACCATACATAAACAAGTAAGACATCATCCAATACCTAAACTAATTTTTCTTATTAGACCTTCTGATGCATCGAGGAAAAATAGGATCCCCCGCCTGACACTTACTAAGTCTAATTCATTCCTCAAATTAAAGGGGTATATCGTAACCAACATAAACATTAAAATTTAAACTAGTATAAGAAATGTAAATACTTTTCCTATATACTAAACATAATAATAAACCATCTAGATAAATGTGATGAATGGTGTCACAATAGAATATCCCCAGACAAGATGATCATAAAAAATTCAATAAAATATGGTAAATTGTATTATAAAAGTAAAATATTAATGAATCATAGGATTCAACAAAGGCTTTTGAGATAGATAAGATCACTAAAAAATTCTTCTAATTGGAATAATTATTAACAATGAAATTGCTTATTCATAAAATGTTCTGAAATAATGAAAAAAATATTTTAAAAACTAATAGCCTTTTAATATTGTAAATGATAATGCAATGATTAAGGTATTATGAAATTGGGAAAATACACTCATTATGTTAGAAGTTAAAAAAAATATTCCTTTTAAATTTTGAAAAGTTTTAGTATAAAACACATAAAAAGATTATTTTCAAAAACCATTGAATGTAATTAAAAATAAATATAAAATTTCCTTTATATTCATTTTATATCCATATAAATAATTCTTTAAAATAATATCAATAATATTGACATTAAGACAAATATTTTGAAGTTATATCACTAAACATTCAAAGCGTACCTTAAAACTTGTATCATTTAAATCAAATGCCCCATGAAAGAATAAAATTTTAAAAAACATTAAATAGTTTGAGAATAAATAAATTCATTATATGATAATTTAATGGTTCTATATCTACACCTCATAAAATAATGTTATCATATAATATCAAAATATGCCTCAATAAAAGGATATTGAAATGAAATCCCATACCACTTTGTAATCATTGAACCATAGGCCCATTAAAATTAATGATCATCAAATGAAACAATGAATACCATGAAAATAAAGATATTATATATATAATATATTAAATGATATAATACATACAATGCACACAATAAATAATTGGTGAGTAAGTGAGATCCCTCATATATAAATGTGAGATGAGAAAACACTTACCTTATGTCCAAAATTGTTCTGAACATGTACTTAATTTATTAAACAATTAAACTAGACTCATTAGATAATTAATTAATAATTTTAATGACATGTATTTTTTGAATTAAAATTTATTAAGATCATTTATCTCCCTTACGATTTGTTATAATATTTAATTTTTTTTGTTCCATGAGTGTTTGTTTTCATGGTTTTCATGATCGATTCGCTTGTATACATGTATGGAAGTTTATGTATAATGAGATTAACTATCTAGAATTGAAATTATATGTTATTAAATAAATTATATGAGAATAAGTGATATTATATATCATTTTATTATATGGTATGAGAATGATTCATTAGATAAAATGTTAATAAAAAATGATTAGTTTATTTTGGTAGTTTTTATGACCATCGCGAACCACTATCATTTTATTTGACAATATATTTATATACTAGTTCCAAAACATTAAATAAAATTAAATATAAATAATATAATCTTATTTTACCATAATAATGATTTTATGAGTATCCTTGAATGTGGTAATGGAAAATGAAAATACATCATCCATGATGGTGGTTAGTCGACACATCAGAGATGATGTTTTTATTTTTAGAATAAAAGGGATAAGAGAAGGGGTTTGATGATGGATATTCCATGAACAAAATAACATTTAGGTATATATCAAATTTAGTAGTTCTCCTGAATTATTCTATATAGGAGTTAATGAGGGGGTATGAAAATAAAAGAAAAATTAAAAGAAAAATAAAAGAAATTGGAAGAGGATTTTACCTCTTGAATATATTCTCCATGAGAGCCTCCTTAAGGTACCTTAATTTTCCCTTGTATTTATTCTAAAATCTACTGTACATGGGGAAGAGGTTTTATAGGTGTATTGGGTATAATATAAATCATATACAATTCTTATAATGTGTGAGGAGAATATATGGTGATGGGTGGTATTTATAGTAGATGAAATGGGTGTTTTTATAATTATTTTTTGGATTTGTTTATTATTTTGGATTAAGACTATCAATAGTGTTGATTATTGTGAATAAGTATAGTTATTAGTTAATTTTAATTTTAAATAGTGTCTTATTTTATCATTCAAGAATAAAAAACTTATGTATTATGCTTAAAATGTTAATTACTATAAATTAACATATTTCCTTATTAAGCAAAAATTCGACTAATTTATAAAAGTACCAAAATTAACCCCGGTAATTTTTTAACATGTATATTTAAAAATTGGAATCCATTTTATGAAAATAATTATCTATAGTTCATAAATTTAATTTTTAATTAAAATCATCATTTATTCAAAAAATACTTTTCTAAAAATTATAACAAATATTATGACAATTTGAATGATTAATTATTGTCTCATTATATTATATTATAATCATAAGAAAACAATATATTAATTTATAAATCTATTTTATGAAAATAAAATATATTTTAAATAACTTTATTCATTATAACATTATAAATAAAAATTTATGTTTCACAATAATACCAATAATTAATATATCATTTTAAAAAAAGTATTTACTTTTCCATTGATATAAATATATTATATTTTTATTCATAATATACCTAAATTTCATTTATCCTTCCATGGTTGAGGTTACTATACTGTTGAAAATTAATATTCCTAGTGGTCACATTAATAATCCAACCTTCATGCCAATATTTAATAGTATATCGTGATTTTAAATTCAGTGTTGCAGGAAACTGAAGCTATCGATGATGAACATTTTAAATCAGTCATACCATTATATATTAGGGTATTATGAGTGTAACATGAAAATATTGGGAAAATGTGATGTAGGTAACTAAATACACTTAGAATTGATATTAAATTATTTTTAGAGAGGTGTGAACTCCCTATGAGATATAGAATGGGAGGAAGCCTTCATTAAATGAATTCCATATTTTTAGAAGTAAGTGGTATATTTTAAATAATATAAGGAAAAATTGGAAAATATAGGGATTAAATAGATGATGGTATATTATTAGGATAATCCATGAAGATAAACTCACAATATAATTACAACAATAGTATGGGATATATAGTTGAATGAAATGATGTAAATGTTTTCTAGGAGAGAAAATTAAAAAATATTTTAGGCTCATTTTTTGAAAAAGATATATGATAAAGATGTTAAAACTAACCCAAAAACAAAATAATTGGATGATTCCTATAAATATAAGGACTAAAAGGCTAATTAATTAGTGGATATGGCTCCAAAATAATCCTAAACTACACTTACAAGATGAAATAAAACAATGGAGGTGGATTCATCCAAAATTATTTGTGATAAAACTACCCCTACACAAACATAGAGAATGAGGTCTGTGGAATTTATCATTTTACTCTCAATTATAGAGCCTATATAATTTGGAAAACTAATAAGATGACTCATGTATTAAATCTATCAACAAGGATATGGACTAGATTAATTAAAACCAAACATGGGAACTCCGAAAAAACCTAGACATCATAATATAATTGGAACAAAATGGGTCTTTAAGAATAAACTTGGTGTACAATGAAAGGTGATTTGAAATAAGGATTATAATTTTTTAAAATTATATTTACACATTTAATTTATTTATTTGGAGTATACAATCACACTTTTAATATGAATTTAGTCAATTAGACTCGTCCACTAGGTGGAAATTTAGAGATATTTTTTAAAAAATAAAATGGATTTGAAAATAGAATTGTAGGATGGAGTGTCAAAGGATGATGTTTATATAGATTATCCTATGGGTTTCATGATTGTAAAAGATGAGAGTAATGAATACATATTAAAGAAATAATTGTATATATTAATACTAGAACCACATGCTTTCTACTCTTAGTGTGAATCTTATCTGACGAAATATACATTTAAAATTGGATGAGTTAATCATAATTTATATATGAATATTTATAAAATAACTATAGTTTATGGTTCTTTTATATGAATATGACATAAAAATTGGAAGTATAAAAACATATGTTCTCAAATTATCTAAATTATGTAATCTACAATTTTTAATGTCTATGATAGTAGAGATTTCTTATTTCATTAGCACATAGATTGATAAAAATATAAAATACAACATTATTTCCTAGGATATGTATGTTAATGGGTTTCTTCCTAAGTTTGATATACATGACTCAAAGAAAATTTCAACTTCTATCATATTTAGAAAAAATATTGGAAAACATGACGATGTGAATTCAATTGATCCTAGATTTTATATGAAAATTATTGGGAGTTAGTTATACTTGAAAACAACTCAGCCTGATAATGATTATGTAACCAATTTCATAGAACAATTTCAAAAAAATCTTAAATAAGAATTCCCAAAATTAGTAAATAGGATTTTTAGTCTTATCTTTGGTACTAAAAAATATGGTTTAATCTTTAATATTGAGAAAAAATGATATTTTATCCTTCCTAAATATTGATTGGGATGTTGATGTGGTGGATAGATAATCCATTAGTGGGGATGAATTATACGTTGACACTATGTGTGTGGGTTATTTTAAGCAGAAATTGGAGAG